>CM067617.1:19532037-20021878 GCA_034336685.1 Luscinia luscinia
GCATCCCCAAACCCACGGATCCACTTTGCTCCAGCCTGGAAATGCACAAAAAATTCGATTAAAGCACAAAAATCTCCCAAATCTCGTTAAGGCCCAGCTTTCCTTGTTTAAAAAAAAAAAAAATTTTCCCCGTTTTAATTTTTTTTTACGCAGAACTGCTCAGCCCTGGGAGCTCCCCAGACGTGGGGACACCCACGGGGTTGGGTTTTCCAGGCAGGATTCCTGCTGCTCCTCAGCTTTCCCGAGGATAACCAGACTCCTGTGTGCTCCCGATTTTTGTTTGGGGCTGGAGCTGGCTCGGGAGGGAAGTGTTGTGTGAGGGTGTTGTGGGAAAGCCTCGGCTCCATCTGGGAGCTGTCAGGAAAAGGCTGAGCTCAATCACACCTTGTTATGAATAGCAGCATTTCAGTCTTTAAAACCTTCGCTTTTTTCCTGCTCTTTTTATATTTTCTTTCGCCTTTTTTCTTCTCCTTTTTAAAGTTTTTTTTTCCCCCGCCCTGCTCCTGAGGTAAATTCCAGCTGGGATCAACACTCCCAGGAATTCCCTGGAGGAAGTTGGCTGTTCACCAACTCATCTTGTAAAAAAAAAAAAAAAAAAAAAAAGAAATAAAAATAATAATAATAAAAATTCATTATTCCTTTTGAGCTGAGATGAAACAATTCCCTGGAATTAACGAGGTTCATTTTGGCCAGCCCAAGTTCTGCTCCAATGAAAGTTTTTATTGTTACCCAGAAAAGCCAAAAAAACCCCAAACTCCCCTCAGGGGCTGCATTTGGGGGGTTCTCTCAGGGCTGTCCAAGAGGTGACCCCAAACCCATCCTGATCATCCCAGCATTCCCAAATTCTCTCCCTCCACGGGCAACCCCTGGATGGATTTTTCCAGCCCAGGGTTGGGAATTTTGCTGCTGGGCTGTTTTGCTTCCCGCCTTGGCTCTGGTTGTTGGTAAAAAAAAATTAATTTATTTTTGTTTTCCTGGTGGTGGGGATGAAGCCAAATGAGTTTTTCTCCATCCCTGCCGTTTTCCAGCGGGATCCAGGAGAGGAGCGCGATGAGCCTGGAGCGCGAACAAAGCGGAGCTGGGGCCCGGCAGCGCCGCTCATTAACACTCAATTACCGTAATTAAAACTGTGCGGCGGCCGAGGGGACCCCGAGAGCCGCGACCGCCGTGCCCAGCCCGGGGCACCCGGGAAACCGGGATCGTGGGATAATGGGATAATGGGATGGGATGGGATGGGATGGAATGGGATAATGGGATGGGATGGGATGGGATGGGATGGGATAATGGATGGGATCCATGGGATGGGATAAAAGGATGGGATGGGGTGGGATGGGATGGGATGGGATCCATGGGATGGGATAAAAGGATGGGATGGGATAATGGGATGGGATGGGATAATGGGATGGGATGGGATGGGATGGGATGGGATGGGATGGGATGGGATGGGATGGGATGGGATGGGATGGGATCCATGGGATGGGATAAAAGGATGGGATGGGGTGGGATGGGATGGGATCCATGGGATCAGTGGGATCAATGGGATGGGATAATGGGATGGGATAATGGGATGGGATCAGTGGGATGGGATGGGATGATGGGATGGGAAGGGGATCCCGTTATTCCCTGGTGGGCAGATTGTGTGGATGTGCCCGGGGCACAGCAGGATGGGCTCTGCTTTGTTCCTGGAGTGGGCACAGCTCACATGGCACGAGGGACACAGAACATGGATGGGGACACAGAACATGGCACAGGACACAGAACATGGGATGGGACACACAGGGTGTGGGGACACAGAATATGGGGTGGGACATGGAATATGACACAGGACACAGAACATGGCACAGGACACTGAACATGGGATGGGACACAGAACATGGTTTGGGGACAGAGATCATGGGATGGGACACACAGGGTGTGGGGGCACAGAACATGGTTTGGGGACACAGAACACTCCATGGGACACAGAACATGGCACAGGACACAGCACATCCTACAGGACACAGAACATGGGATGGGGACACACAGGGGTTGGGGACACAGAACCTAGGATGGGACACAGAACACTCCATGGAACACAGAACATCCCACAGGACACAGAACATGGCACAGGACACACAGGTGGGACACAGAACATGACACAGGACACAGAACATCCCATGGGATACAGAACATAAGATGGGACACAGAATATGATGTGGGGACACAGAACGTGGGACAGGACACAGGACATGATGTGGGGACACAGAACATGACACAGGACAGAACATCCCATGGGATACAGAACATAAGATGGGACACAGAATATGAAGTGGGGACACAGAACATCCCACGGGACACAGAACATGGCACAGGACACAGAACATGGGACAGGACACAGAACATCCCATGGGATACAGAACATGGCATGGGACACACAGGGTGTGGGGACAGAGAACACAGGATGGGGACACAGAACATCCCACAGGACACAGAACACTCCATGGGGACACAGAACATGGGACAGGACACAGAACATCCCACAGGACACAGAACACTCCATGGGGACACAGAACATGGGACAGGACACAGAACATGATGTGGGGACACAGAACATGGCACAGGACACAGAACATCCCACGGGACACAGAACATGGGACAGGACACAGAACAAGGGACAGGACACAGAACATGATGTGGGGACACAGGACACTCCACGGGACCCAGAACAAGCCCAGCCCAGCCCAGCTCTGCCCCCTCCCCTTTCCCGGCGCTGCCCCTCAGGGACTCATTCCATTCCCAGCCCGGCAAAAGCACTTTGGACCCTGCAGGACCAAACCCCTGCCCTTGCACACCCACAGAGGAAATCACACCAAAATCTGGGCAACGCCACCCCAAAAGTGCTGTGTGCCAGGCTGCCACCCCCCGGCATCCCGGGGATCCGTCCCCACTCCTTCCCCAGGCAGTTCCAGCTCTGCCTGGCAGCCTGAAGAGCCCTCAGGAATTCGGAATTCAAAATTCCAGCGTGGGGATGGGAATAATTGGATTGTAAAATCGGGGAGCTGGCAAAGAGCACAAATGGGGATGGGAAGAGTCCAGCAGCTCCTCCCCAACACCCCAAAATCCTGATCCCAGTGGATCCCTGAGCCCTGCACCCCAAAATCCTGATCCCAGTGGATCTCTGAGCTCAGCACCCCAAAATCCTGATCCCAGTAGATCCCTGCTCCCAGCACCCCAAAATCCTGATCCCAGCACGATCCCTGAGCTCAGCACCCCAAGATCCTGATCCTAGTGGATCCCGGAGCTCAGCACCCCAAAATCCTGAGTCCAGCACCCCAAAATCCTGATCCCAGTGGATCCCTGAGCCCAGCACCCCAAAATCCTGATCCCAGTGGATCCCTGCTCCCAGCACCCCAAAATCCCGATCCCAGCAGGATCTGAGCTCTGCACCCCAAAATCCTGATCCCAGTGGATCCCTGAGCCCAGCACCCCAAAATCCTGATCCCAGTGGATTCCTGCTCCCAGCACCCCAAAATCCTGATCCCAGCAGGATCCCTGAGCTCAGACCTTTCCCTGCACCCCAAAATCCTGATCCTAGTGGATCCCTGATCCCTGCACCCCAAACTCCTGATCCCAGCAGGATCCCTGCTCCCAGCACCCCAAAATCCTGATCCCAGCAGGATCCCTGAGCTCAGCACCCCAAAATCCTGATCCCTGCACCCCAAACCCTGATCCCAGCAGGATCCCTGAGCTCGGACCTTTCCCTGTACCCCAAAATCCGGATCCCAGCAGGATCCCTGCACCCCAAACCCTGATCCCAGTGGATCCCTGAGCCCTGCACCCCAAAATCCTGAGTCCAGCACCCCAAAATCCTGATCCCAGCAGGATCCCTGTTCCCAGCACCCCTAAATCCGGATCCCAGTGGATCCCTGAGCTCAGACCTTTCCCTGCACCCCAAACCCTGACCCCAGTGGATCCCTGCACCCCAAACCCTGACCCCAGCGGATCCCTGCACCCCGAATCCCGGCAGGATGAGCGCAGCCTGGGCTGGGAGGTGCAGCCCAGCCCCCGGCACGGGAGGGGCCCAGGGCTGAACCTCTCCCGTCACTCCTGGGCTCCCTCCCGGCCCAGGGTCCCTGTCTGGGGTCCTGTGCCCCCAACCCCCCTGCTCCTGCCTTCCCCCACCCGTGAATTCCACGGATCACAGGGCTCAGAGACACTTTGCTTGCAGTTGAGCTTCAGTACATTGACTTTTTATTCTTTTTTTTTCGTTTTTTTTTCTCTTTTTGGCCCTTTTTACAAAAAAAAAAAAAAAACCAACCCCAGTGGTAGTTATTAACAGCTGTACAGATTCTGCTACATACTTTGGTGTGAAGTTGGGAGCCTGGCTCAGGGAGGCTCCTGAACAAGCAATTCCTGCACCTCAGTCCTGGCATTTTGGGGGAGAGCAGCCGGGCTGGGGGCAGCCCAGCCGAGGGAATGCTGCCCACAGGAGCTGGGCAAGGGCAGAGCTGCCCCCCAGACCCCCAAATCCGCCCCCAAACCCCCCGGGACAGCCCAGGACCCACCGGTGGAGGCTCAGCCACCTTTCCCCAAAAGCAGCTTTAGGGAATTTTCCTCGCTTGGATCACCCCCGGCTGACCCCACCCGCGGGAACAGCAGAATTCCCACATTTCGCTCCTCCCTGGGATGGGATGGAGGCTCCTGGCAGGGCTGCAATTCCAGCTCCCACCTCTCCATCCTCCTCCTCCTCTCCAAACCCTTCTCCCCTCAACCATAAACATTTTAATTTATTTTTTTTTCCTTTTGGACCAGATCCAACTCGCCAAAAAATAATCCATAAAAATGCTGTATAAAAATCTCTGCCGTGTGCTACGATACAGGTGAGCACTTCTGCTACACAAATACTTTTATTTTCCCGTTAGGTCTTTTCTTTTTTTTTTTTTTTTTGTCTTTTTTTTTTTTTTTTTAATGTCCTTTTGGAACCCTTTAGTACAAAAAGGCCTGTGGGGGGAGGGAGTTGCTCCATAAAACCAGAAGACACAAGACCATAAAGCCCACAAGGACCACAAGCAGCCCCCCACCACACACAAACCCTACTTGTTAGTAAACTTTTTTGCTTTTAAAAAAAAAAAAAAAACTTGTCTTTTTTTTTTTTTTGTCTTTTTTTTTTTTTTTTGAAGGTTATCAATTCTAATTCTTTTACTTTCATTTGAATACAAAACACATAAGTTTGCTATTATCTTTCATGGCTCCCTGAGCTGAATTTTCTAAGCTTTCTTTGAAATCACTCCTCATTTGCTTCTGTCCGAAGACCAAGAAGGGCTTGCATGGGCTTCCCTTTTCTTCAAACATCCAAGCACGGGAAAAAAAAACAAAACAAAACAAAACAAAAAGGATAAATCCATAAATCCATCTCTAAAAAAACAAGCCCCAAGGTGATTGTGTTGATCAGTAGCTGAGGATCCCACCAGCACTAACACACCACGCACGACAGGAGGAACAACTTTTCACCAGTGGACATCTCTGCTCAGCCTGCATGGCAAAGTCCCCACGAGGAAGGAAAAAAAAATGGGAAAAAAAAACCCCAAAAATAACAACCAAAAAAAAACCAAAAAAAAAAAAACCCAGAATAAAATTGCCACCACCAAAAACCATCAGTGGAATACAATTACAGCAGACAAAAATACACAACTAAGTGTACTGGGAGGGTCCCCCTTCCCATGCTATTTCCTAGTCCAGTATTTACATTTTTCACAAGTCTTATGCTGGATGCACCAAAAAAAAAAACCAAAAAAAAAAGTCCCAATAAAAAAAGGAGTCCTTTATAGTGCCACCAAAGCCAGACGGAAAGAACCGGAAAACCAAAATTAAAAATAAAAAAAAAAATTCGAAAGAAACCCCAAAAACCTTTTTGAAAACCAAATAAAAATCCATTTAGGGCTTCCATGTGTGCCAGAGTTGCAGATTTCCAAATAAATCCGAGTGTGGCAGAGCTGGGGCCGCCCCTGGGCGCTCCTGGAGGGGTCTGAGGTGGAATCCCAGCATCAGTAGATGACCTCATAGACTGTGGCCTTCTTGTCCCCAGAGCCCGTGACAATGTACTTGTCATCTGCAGAGATGTCACAGCTCAGCACCGACGAGGATTCCTTGGACTGGGAAAAGGAAGGAAGGGAGAGGAGAGGTCAGGATGGGAGAAAAATCCACCAGGATGGGGGAAAAACCCATGAGGATGGGATGGAATCCAGCAGGATGGGGGAAAAACCCAACAGGACAGGAGAGAATCCATCAGGGCTGGAACAGAATCCATCAGGATGGGATGGAATCCATCAAGATGGCACAAAAATCCACCAGGTTGGGAGGAAAATCCATTGGGATAGGATGGAATCCATCAGGTTGGGAGAGAATCAATCAGGATGGGAGGGGATCCATCAGGATGGGAGAAAAATTCATCAGGATGGGATGGAATCCATGAGGGTGGGAAGGGATCCATCAGGATGGGACAAAACCCATCAAGGTTGGGAGGGAATCCATTAGAATGGGAGAAAAATCCATGAGGTTGGGACAAAACCCATCAGGATGGGAGAAAAATCCATCAGGATGAGAAGAAATTCCATTGGGATAGGATGGAATCAATCAGGTTGGGAGGGAATCAATCAGGATGGGACAAAACCCATCAGGATGGGAGAAAAATCCATCAGGATGAGAAGAAATTCCATTGGGATAGGATGGAATCAATCAGGTTGGGAGGGAATCCACCAGGATGGGACAAAACCCATCAGGATGGGAGAAAAATTCACCAAGGTTGGAATAGAATCCATCAGGATGGGATGGAATCCACCAAGATGGGACAAAACCCATCAGGATATGAAGGGATCCATCAGGATGGGAGGGAATCCATCAAGTTGGGAGGGAATCCATCAGGTTGGGATAAAACCCATCAGGATCTGGAGGGATCCATCAGGTTGGGATTAAACCCATCAGGATCTGAAGGGATCCATCAGGTTGGGATAAAACCCATCAGAATGGGAGAGAATCCATCAAGTTGGGAGGGAATCCATCAGGATGAGAAGGAATCCATCAGGATGGGAGGGAATCCATCAGGTTGGGATTAAACTCATCAGGATAGGATGGAATTCATCAGGATGGGAAGGGATCCATCAGGTTGGGATAAAACTCATCAGGATCTGAAGGGATCCATCAGGTTGGGATTAAAACCCATCAGGATGGGAAGGAATCCATCAGGATGGGATAAAACCCATCAGGATGTGAAGGATCCACCCAGTTGGGATTCCAGGATGTTCCAGCAGCCTCTCCCTGCCGGGGCCACCACCCCATCCCTGACACCAATCCAGCCACCCCGAGGGATGTTCCCTCTCAGGATGATCCAGGAGGGGTCCTGGAGCACCCCAGCCCCCAATCCTGCCCCCCAATCCTGCCCCCAGCCCCAATCCTGCCCCCAGCCCCAATCCTGCCCCCAGCCCCAATCCTGCCCCCAGCCCCCAATCCTGCCCCCAGCCCCCAATCCTGCCCCCCAATCCTGCCCCCCAGCCCCCAATCCTGCCCCCCAATCCTGCCCCCCAATCCTGCCCCCCAGCCCCCAATCCTGCCCCCCAATCCTGCCCCCCAGCCCCCAATCCTGCCCCCAGCCCCCAATCCTGCCCCCCAGCCCCCAGTCCTGCCCCCCAGCCCCCAGTCCTGCCCCCAATCCTGCCCCCCCAGCCCCCAGTCCTGCCCCCCCAGCCCCCAGTCCTGCCCCCAATCCTGCCCCCCAGCCCCAGTCCTGCCCCCAGCCCCAGTCCTGCCCCCCAATCCTGCCCCCCAGCTCCCAATCCTGCCCCCCAGCCCCCAATCCTGCCCCCCAGCCCCCAGTCCTGTCCCCAATCCTGCCCCCCAGCCCCCAGTCCTGTCCCCAATCCTGCCCCCCAGCCCCCAATCCTGCCCCCCAATCCTGCCCCCAGCCCCCAATCCTGCCCCCCAGCCCCAATCCTGCCCCCCAGCCCCCAGTCCTGCCCCCCAGCCCCCAATCCTGCCCCCCAGCCCCAGTCCTGCCCCCCAGCCCCCAGTCCTGCCCCCCAATCCTGCCCCCCAGCCCCCAGTCCTGCCCCCCAGCCCCCAGTCCTGCCCCCCAGACCCCAGTCCTGCCCCCAGCCCCAATCCTGCCCCCCAGTCCCCAGTCCTGCCCCCCAGCCCCCAGTCCTGCCCCCCAGCCCCCAGTCCTGCCCCCCCAGCCCCAATCCTGCCCCCCAGTCCCCAATCCTGCCCCCCAGCCCCCAGTCCTGCCCCCCAGTCCCCAATCCTGCCCCCAGCCCCCAGTCCTGCCCCCCAGCCCCCAGTCCTGCCCCCAGCCCCAGTACTGCCCCCAGCCCCCAATCCTGCCCCCCAATCCTGCCCCCCAGCCCCCAGTCCTGCCCCCCAGCCCCCAGTCCTGCCCCCAGCCCCAATCCTGCCCCCAGCCCCCAGTCCTGCCCCCAGCCCCAGTCCTGCCCCCCAGCCCCAGTCCTGCCCCCCAGCCCCCAATCCTGCCCCCCAGCCCCCAGTCCTGCCCCCCAGCTCCCAGTACTGCCCCCAGCCCCAATCCTGCCCCCAGCCCCAATCCTGCCCCCAGCCCCAATCCTGCCCCCCAGCCCCAGTCCTGCCCCCCAGCCCCCCCAGCCCCACCTGGAAGATGCTGGCTCCGTGAGGGCGTCCTCCAGGCGTTCAGCAGGTTGTCCTTGCCGGTGCTCACAAACCACTTCCCTGCAATTTGGGGATTTGGGATCAGCTGCTGAGCTGCCAGTGCCACCTCCCTGGATGTCCCCTGCCCCCAGAGGCTGGCTGAGCCCAGAGATTTGGGAGAAATGGGAGAACCTGGAGGTTCACTGGGGAGTCAATCCAAGGGTGGGTTCCCAACTGTAGCAGTGCCCTGTGGCTGTTTGCAGCCAAAACCAGGATGGGTTTGGGGATAAACCCTGCCAAAATCAGCATGGGGTTTGGGGATAAACCCTGCCAAAATCAGCATGGGTTTGGGGATAAACCCTGCCAAAATCAGCATGGGTTTGGGGATAAACCCTGCCAAAATCAGCATGGGTTTGGGGATAAACCCTGCCAAAATCAGCACGGGTTTGGGGATAAACCCTGCCAAAATCAGCATGGGTTTGGGGATAAACCCTGCCAAAATCTGCATGGGTTTGGGGATAAACCCTGCCAAAATCTGCATGGGTTTGGGGATAAACCCTGCCAAAATCTGCATGGGTTTGGGGATAAACCCTGCCAAAATCTGCATGGGTTTGGGGATAAACCCTGCCAAAATCAGCACAGGTTTGGGGATAAACCCTGCCAAAATCTGCATGGGTTTGGGGATAAACCCTACCAAAACCAGGATGGGTTATGGGAATAACCACAGCCAAAACTAGAATGGGTTTATGGGAATAAACCCTGCCAAAACCATGACGGGTTTGGGGATAAACCCTGCCAAAATCAGCATGGGTCATGGGGATAAACCCTGCCAAAATCTGCATGGGTTTGGGGATTAAATCCTGCCAAAACCAGGATGGGTTCATGGGAATAACCACAACCAAAACCAGGATGGGTTTGGGGATAAACCCTACCAAAACCAGCATGGGTTAGGGGAATAACCACAGCCAAAACTAGAATGGGTTTATGGGAATAAACCCTGCCAAAACCATGACGGGTTTGGGGATAAACCCTGCCAAAATCAGCATGGGTCATGGGGATAAACCCTGCCAAAACCAGGATGGGTTTGGGGATAAACCCTGCCAAAATCAGCATGGGTTAGGGGAATAACCACAGCCAAAACTAGAATGGGTTTATGGGAATAAACCCTGCCAAAACCAGGATGGGTTTGGGGATAAACCCTGCCAAAACCAGCACGGGTCATGGGAATAACCACAACCAAAATCAGCATGGGTTTGGGGATAACCACAGCCAAAACTAGAATGGGTTTATGGGAATAAATCCTGCCAAAACCAGGATGGGTTATGGGAATAACCACAGCCAAAACTAGAATGGGTTTATGGGAATAAATCCTGCCAAAACCAGGATGGGTTATGGGAATAACCACAGCCAAAACTAGAATGGGTTTATGGGAATAAATCCTGCCAAAACCAGGATGGGGTTATGGGAATAACCACAGCCAAAACTAGAATGGGTTTATGGGAATAAATCCTGCCAAAATCAGGATGGGTTATGGGAATAACCACAGCCAAAACTAGAATGGGTTTATGGGAATAAACCCTGCCAAAACCAGGATGGGTTTATGGGAATAACTACAACCAAAATCAGGATGGGTTTATGGGATTAAACCCTGCCAAAATTAGGAGGGGATTATGGGAATGAACACCACAGCCAGAATGGGTTTATAGGAACAAACCCCACCACAGCCAGGATGGTTTTTCGGGGATAAACCCCAAGTGCAGCACCAGGGGATGGATCCTGCTGGAAACATCCATGCTGAGCCCCCACTGATGCACTGAGCACCATCTGCAGCTCACGGCCATCCCTGTTTCCCACCCCTGGAAACGTCCATGGCCAGGCTGGACAGGGCTTGGAGCACCCTGGGATAGGGGAGCTGTCCCAATTTCCAACCCCAAATATTCCAGGATTCCGTATCCCCACCCATGAGCGAGGGGGGTCAGGTGGAAGCACCCCAGAGATGAGCTTCAGGGTCTCTCCCAGCCCAAAATCCACCATCCCAGCCCCCTGCTCACCACAGTAGGCGAATTTGAGGGACAGGACGCAGCTCTCGTGCAGGTGCAGCTGGTACTTGTCAGGTTTGGTGTGGTGCAGCACCTCCACGTTGCTGCTCTCCATGCCCACTGCCAGCCACTCCCCCGTGGGGCAGTACCCCAGAGAGAAAATCTGGGGGGGGAAAGGGAAAAGGGCAGATCAGCAGCAATTCCCAACCCTCCCATGGAAATTTAGGATGAGACACGCTCAATGTGCCTCCTGACCCAGCTGTGCTGGGATTTGTGGCGCTGCTGGAGCTGCTGGTCAGCCCCAGATGGGTGGAGAAGGTTGGGAAAAGACAGAAAGACAAAAACTCCGTGGGTTTGGGTGGCTCCATCCCTTGGGATATTGCAGCACACAAGGTCCCAGCTCTGCCCCTGTGATCAGAGCTCTGGGAGGCTCTGCTGGAGGATCCCTGCACCCACAGAACCCTGTTACACCCCACCAGAAGAGCTGCCTCCTTAGACCCTGAAAGGATGAAAAGAGGAGCTGGCACACGATCCAGGGAACCCTGGTGCCTCAAGATCTGAGTTTTCTGCTCTGCTGGGGCTGCTGCCCGTTGTGCTTTGGGGTGATAAAGGTGAAATAGTCTGATACCAGCTGTGGGCTCAAGGACAGTTCCTTCAGACTCCAGGCCCAAAGTATAAACAACGTGAGAAGAGGAGGGCAGCCAGCCAGGAGAGAGGAGGAGGACACCTTACAATTTGAGATTATTAATTGGATGGTTGACTCCTGTGTGCAAATGGACTGAAGTCTATAAAAACATGAAATCATGTGTCCAAGCCCTCTTTTACTCCCACCTTGGAGCCCCTCAGGCAGGGCAGGGCCCACACTGTGGCACTGCACTGCCAGGTGTGGCCTTTGAAAGCCTTTCAATAAAAAAAAATAAAATTATTTCCCCCAACTCTGCGCGATCTCTGCTCCAGCCCCTCAAGGCAACAACCCCAGCACCCCAAAACCAGCAGGAAGCCCCAGGGGCTGAGCAGACCCCAGGTGCCCGGGTGGATGGCAGCACCTGGGAGGTGAAGTCGTGCTGCTGCAGCTGCCGCCCCTCCCGCAGGTCCCAGGAGCGAACCGTGTTGTCCAGGCCCCCCGTCCACAGCTTGGTGCCGTCGTGGGAGATGTCTATGCAGCTGGCCCCGTCTGTGTGGCCCTGGAATTGCCTTGGGAGCAGGGAAAAATAAAAATTTGGGGTTCTGGAATTCTGGAATCCTGCAAGGGGAGAGCTAGGAAAAGCACAGAGATGAGCGATGTGGGGTAAAGGAAGGTGGGGGGATGAGGGAATGGGACCATGATGGGGAGAGGAAAAGGGAATATGATGAGGGAGGAAGAGGAAAGAGATGGTAATGGGGTAGGGAAAAAGGAAAAGAGACATTGATGGAAGGAAGAGGAAAACAGAGATTGACAAAAGAAGAGGAAAACAGAGATTGACAAAAAGAAGAGGAAACAGAGATTGACAAAAGAAGAGGAAAAGAGAGATGGACAAAAAGAAGAGGAAAAGAGAGATGGACAAAAACAAGAGGAAAAGAGAGATGGACAAAAACAAGAGGAAAAGAGAGATTGACAAAAGAAGAAGAAAAGGGATGTTGAGAAAAGAAAGAGAGGAGCATTGGCAGGAAAAGGACGAAGAAAGGGACGAAAAAAGGGAAAATGAACATTGACAAAAGGAAGAGGAAAAGGAACATTGACAAAAGGAAGAGGAAAAGGAACACTGACAAAGGGAAGAAGAAAAGAAACACTGACAAAGGAAGAGGAAAAAGAACACTGACAAAAGAAGAGGAAAAGGGATGTTGAGAAAAGAAAGAGAGAGGAGAATTGACAGAGGAGAGGAAAAGGACGAAGAAAGGGACGAAGAAAAGGAAGAGGAACATCGACAAAAGGAAGAGGGAAAGGAATGTTGACAAAAAGAAGAGGAAAAGGGACATTGACAAAAGGAGAGAAAAAGGGATGCTGAGAAAAGGAAGAGGAAGGCTGACAGAAGGAAGAAGAAAAGGAACATTGACAAAGCAAAGAGGAAAAGGAATGATGACAAAGAAGGAGGAGAAGGGATGTTGAAAAAAGGGAGAGGAAGAAGGACACGGACAAAAGGAAGAAGAATTTTGACAAAAGGAAAAGGAATATTGCCAGGGACAAAGCAAAGCAGCACTGCCAGGAGCAGCCAGCAAGGAGCACGCCAGGGTAGAAGTGACCCCCCATCTGTGGAGACCCAGGTCCCAGTGAGAACAAACCCCGTGCCCCTTCCCTGCCGTCAGCCTTTCGGTCACTCCCACTGTTCCCCTGTTACCCTCTGCCCTGCCCTCACCCTTGTGCCACCCTGTCCTGGGGGTTGCAGTGCTCTGTATCCCCAAATCGTGTGTGTGGATCATGCCTGGAGGGTTTGTTTTGTCTGGCCAGGCAGCATCCCTCCCTCGGGGCATGAGCGCTGTCGCCGGGCTGCCGGCAAGCTCTGCCCCTGCTGCTGCTGCTGCTGCTCACTGCAGCTGCTGCTCACTGCTCACTGCTGGTCATTGCTGCTGCTGCTGCTGCTCACTGCTCCTGCTGCTGCTGCTGCTGCTCACTGCTCACTGCTGCTGCTGCTGCTGCTGCTGCTGCTGCTGCTCACTGCTGCTCACTGCTGCTGCTCACTGCTCACTGCCTGCTGCTGCTGCTCACTGCTGCTGCTGCTGCTCACTGCTGCTCACTGCTCCTGCTGCTGCTCACTGCTGCTGCTGCTGCTGCTCACTGCTGCTGCTGCTGCTGCTGCTCACTGTTCACTGCTGCTGCTGCTGCTCACTGCTGCTGCTCACTGCTGCTGCTGCTGCTGCTCACTGCTGGTGCTCACTGCTCACTGCTGCTGCTGCTGCTCCTGCTGCTGCTCACTGCTGCTGCTGCTGCTGCTCACTGCTGCTGCTGCTGCTCACTGCTCACTGCTGCTGCTGCTCACTGCTGCTGCTGCTCCTGCTGCTGCTCACTGCTGCTGCTGCTGCTCACTGCTCACTGCTGCTGCTGCTGCTGCTGCTCACTGCTCACTGCTGCTGCTGCTCACTACTGCTGCTGCTGCTCACTGCTGCTGCTCACTGCTGCTGCTGCTGCTCACTGCTGCTGCTCACTGCTCACTGCTGCTGCTGCTCACTGCTGCTGCTCACTGCTGCTGCTGCTGCTCACTGCTGCTGCTCACTGCTGCTGCTCACTGCTGCTGCCCTGCTGCTCACTGCTCACTGCTGCTGCCACTGCTGCTGCTGCTCACTGTTCACTGCTGCTGCTGCTCACTGCTCACTGCTGCTGCTGCTCACTACTGCTGCTGCTGCTCACTGCTGCTGCTGCTCACTGCTCACTGCTGCTGCTGCTGCTGCTGCTGCTCACTGCTCACTGCTGCTGCTGCTCACTGCTCACTGCTGCTGCTGCTCACTGCTCACTGCTGCTGCTGCTGCTGCCCACTGCTGCCGCTTGCATGCTTGCATTTTTCCCCCCACCGCTGCTTCTGCGCTTTTCCTGCCACTTTTGCTTTACTTTTCCTTCCCTTACTAGCTAGGAACACCTGATCCTGGGCGGCCTGAACATGAAGGAGCCCCGGATGCTGCGCCATCGTGACAAGAAATATGCATTTTGCCCCCCCAGCATCAGAGACGATCTGAGATTGTACACCTACTCAGGTGAGAAATTCTTTTGGCATCCCTGTTTGGTTTTTTCCCTTGTGTTGGGGGCTGTTTTTTTGTGTGCTTGTTAAAATAAACAAGTTTTTTCCATTTTTTTCCCTGGGAGGAAGTTCTTCCCGAACCCGGTAGTGGGAGGGGGGAGCAGTTCTGGGGGTTTGTTTCCTAGGGGGACTCCTTTGGGAGATTTCTCCTGTAATTTTGTCCGAAACCAGGACACACCCCCATGTCCCCTGGTAACTGGCTGGTCCCTGGTGCTCTGTCTCTGTTTATCCCATGTACTTCAGCCTGGACCCCAAAACTGTCCCTGGACAACTGTCCCATTGTCCCCGGACAATGCTGATCGGCTGAAATAAACACCTCTTTAAAACCCTGCAAAGGCCTTTCCTGACTCACCCCAAGCACCATCTAAACGACCCCGGGGGCTCACCTGACCAGGGTCTGGTTGTGCAGGTCCCAGACGGCGATGTTGCCGTCGCTGCAGCACGAGAAGCAGACCTTGGCGTCGGGGCTGATGGCCAGCGCGTAGCAGGCGGGGGCAGAGGAGGTCAGCTCGGCCTTGATGCGCGGCGTGGGCGAGGCCAGGTCCCAGATGGTCAGCGTGCTGGCCTCGCCCCCCACGATCAGCGTGCGCCCGTCCGGCAGCAGCTTGCAGGAGCGGATGTAGTTATCCCTGTTCTGGGGGGGAAACGGGGTTAGAGGGATGGGGAAGGGAGTGTAAGGGGATGGGGGAAGAGGAAAAACAGTGTTGGTGGGGAGGAGAGGAAAAGGGACATTGGTGGGGAGAAGAGGAAAAGAGATGTTGATGGGGAAACAGGAAAAGGGACATTGGTGGGGAGAAGAGGGTAGCAGGGTGAGAAAGGAGGAAAAGGGACCATGATGGGGAAACAGGAAAAGGGACATTGGTGGGAAGAAGAGGAAAAGGGACATTGGTGGGGAAACAGGAAAAGGGACATTGGTGGGGAGAAGAGGGTAGCAAGGTGAGAAAGGAGGAAAAGGGACCATGATGGGGAGAAGATGAAATAGAATCATGATGGGGAGAAGAAGAAATGGGATGTTGATGGGAAAAGAGGAAAAGGGACATTGATGGGAAGAAGAGGAAAAGGGACATTGGTGGGGAGAGGGTAGCAGGGTGAGAAAGGAGGAAAAGGGATCATGATGGGGAAAGGGGAAAAGGGACATTAATGGGGAGAAGAGGAAAAGGGACCATGATGGGGAGAAGACAAAAGGGACATTGATGGGGAGAAGATGAAATGGGATGTTGACAGGAAAAGAGGAAAAGGGACATTGATGGGGAGAAGAAAGCAACAGGATGGGAAAAGAGGAAAAGGGATGTTGATGGGGAGAAGACAAAAGTAAGACAAATGTTGATGGAAAAAGAAGACAAAGGACCATGATGGGGAGAAGACATGATGGGGAAAGAGGAAAAGGGACCATGATAAGGATAAGGGGACAAAAGGGTGAGAAAGAGCAAAAGGGATGTTGATGAGGAGAAGGGGAAAAAGGGACGTTGATGGGGAGTAGAGCAAAAAGGGACCATGATGGGGGAAGAGAAAAAGGGAAATTTAAGGGGGGAAAGAGAGATTACAGGAAGAGGAGAAAGACAATAATGGAAAACCAAAGAGTTGGTAATGGGTTAGGGGTTAGGAGGGTTACGAGGAGGGAAGTGGAAAGGGAGGGGAAAGAGGAAACACGGATGGCAATGGGGGAAGAGATATTGATGTTAACGAGGAGATGGTGATTAACAACATCAGAGATTGTTAATGGGGACATTGACAGGGGCAGGGGGCGGAGCCCAGGGTACAGAGCCTTGGGGATAGCGGGGGACACGGCCCAGGGGACAGAGCCCAGGGGACAGAGCCCAGGGGACAGAGCCCAGGGGACACAGCCCAGGGGACAGCAGGGGACACAACTCAGGGGACAGAGCCTTGGGGACAGCAGGGGACACAACCAGGGGACACAACCCAGGGGACAGTGCCTTGGGGACAGAAGAGGAACACAACCCAGGGGATGGAGCCCTGGGGACAGCAGAGGACACAGCCCAGGGGACAGAGCCTTGGGGACAGCAGAGACACAACCCGGGGACAGAGCCTTGAGGACACAGCCCAGGGCACAGCAGGGGACACGGCCCAGGGGACAGAGCCCTGAGGGACAGCCCAGGGACACAACCCAGGGGACAGAGCCCTGGGGCACAGCAGGGGACACAACCCAGGGGACAGCCCAGGAGACACAGCCCAGGGGACAGGAGCCCTGGGGACAGCAGAGGACACAACCCAGGGCAGAGCCTGGGGACAGCAGGGGACACAGCCCAGGGGACACAGCCCAGGGATCATGGCCCAGGGTACAGAGTCTTGGGGAGGTGGGGGACACAGCCCAGGGGACAGCAGGGACATGGCCCAGGGGACACAACCCAGGGGACAGAGCCTTGGGGACAGCAGGGGACATGGCCCAGGGGACATAACCCAGGGTAGAGAGCCTTGGGGACAGCAGGGGACATGGCCCAGGAGACACAACCCAGGAACAGAGCCTTGGGGACAGCAGGGACACGGCCCAGGGACAGAGCCCTGGGGACAGAAAGGAACACAACCCAGAGGACACAGCCCAGGGCACAGGGGGGGACACGGCCGGCTCCTCACCAGGCAGTCCAGCTGGGAGATGGGGCTCTTGCTGCCGGGCTGGCTGATGTCCCAGATCTTGACGCAGCCCTTGCCGCCCGGTGTAGAGCGTGGCGGCGTGGGGTTGCTGATGGTGACGGCGCACACCACCTCGCCGTGGGCCAGCGTGTTGATCTGCCGCGGCGTGCCGGCGGATGCCCGGCTCCCGCCAGCGCGTCGTGCGGGAACGGCACCGGCTGCATCTGCCCGTCGGCGCTCACGTGGAACGAGTATGCCCTGGGGACAGCCACGGGCACACGTCACACAGTCAGTCACACATCACACAGTCACACACACAATCACAGGGTGTACCCTGTCACCTGTCGCCTGTCAGTGCTCACGTGGAACGAGTACGCCCTAGGGACAATCACAATCACACAGTCACACAGTCACACAGTCACAGATCACAGTCACACAGTCACACATCACACAGTCACACACACAGTCAGTCACACAGTCACACACAGAATCACGGGGTGTAGGGCACACAGTGTACCCCGGCCTCTGTCAGCCTGTCGGTGCTCACGTGGAACAGTACGCCTAGGGACAGCCACAGGCACACATCACACAGTCACACATCACACAGTCAGTCACACAGTCACACAGTCACACAGTCACACAGTCACGACAGGAGCCCACGGTGTACTCCTGGCCTCTGTCGCCTGTTGGTGCTCACGTGGAACGAGCACGCCCTGGGGACAGCCACGGGCACACGTCACACAGTCATCACACAGTCACACAGACACACAATCACAGGGTGTACCCCTGTCACCTGTCGGTGCTCACGTGGAACGAGTACGCCCTGGGGACAGCCACGGGCACACGTCACACAGTCAGTCACACATCACACAGTCACACAATCACGGAGGTGTGGGAGCCCAGGGTGTACCCCTGGGCTCTATCGCCCATCAGCAGCTCACATGGAATGAGTACGCCCTGGGGACAGCCACAGTCGCACATCACACAGTCACACAGTCAGTCACACAGTCACACAGTCACACATCACACAGTCACACAGTCACACACAATCACGGGGTGTGGGAGCCCTGGGTGTACCCCCGGCCTCTGTCACCCGTCGGTGCTCACGTGGAACGAGTATGCCCTGGGGACAGCCACAGGCACACGTCACACAGTCAGTCACACAGTCACACATCACACAGTCACACACACAATCACAGGGTGTGGGAGCCCAGGGTGTACTCCTGGCCTCTGTCACAGCCCGAGGTGTCTCCTCAGCCCCGAGCTCCCCTCTGCAGCACACACAGGTGGTTTGCAGCCCAGCTCTTCCCTTTGCCCACCAATGAGAGACTGCAGGAGTGGGAGCCCAGAGAAGGTTTCCCAACTAAATTAGGTTGTTAGAACGTAGATAAATAGACTGTTGGGGATGTTTGTGATAAGGGACACGTGGCCAAGATGGAGAATTTGGGGTGTGGATCCCTCTTCCTCCTTCTTCTCCGTGCCATCCATGCTGGGTGACATGCTGGCACTTTAGATTGGATGGGGTCAGAGCTGGACCGTTTAACAAAGTTGTATTGGATTGGGAAATAATTGTAAATCCCCAGTAGGTAATTTAGAGTATAAAAGATCAGTCCTGCCTCTGCCAGGCAGATTCTGCCCTGGACATGCTGGGCAGAGCAATCCTGAGATAAGGGAGAATAAACAGCCATGAAAACCTCTGAGAACAGCCTCATGTGCTGCATCTAAGGTGCTGCTTGGGGTGAATGGGCAGGAAAGGCTTTGCAAGGTTTTAACTTTGTTAAACGGTCCAGCTTTGTTCCCATCCAATCTAAAGTGCCAGCATGTCACCCAGCATGGATGGCACAGAGAAGAAGGAGGAAGAGGATCCACACCCCAAATTCTCCATCTTGGCCACATGTCCCTCATCACAAACATCCCAAAAGTCTATTTATCTACATTCTAACAACCTAATTTACACTTTACTCATTTTGGTGGCTTGTTTCCATTCCCTCTGTGTTGGTAATTTTCCCAGGGGTTGGAATCCAGCCCCTGAGATACCTGGGTCTCACTCAGGGGTCTTTGGGGACCCCGCCAGGGGGGTCTTAAACCTCCCAGGGAAGCCAGAGGAACACTCTGGGCTCCCACAGGCCTCTTTGGGGGTCTCAAAACCCCCCTGGCGAGGGTCTCAAAGGGGAGTGAACAGCAAGGAATAGCTTAGCACACAATGAGGAGTGGCTGGTGTTTACTGTGCTTGCAAAAATCCAAAGGAGAGGCAAGCTGGAACTTGCAAACAGGGTGAGGGGTGCAAAGCTACCCCGTAAGTGATAAATTACTGACGTTCTCCCAAAAATAAATCCTATAAGTGATAAATCCTTAAACCAGCAAGAACTCATCTCAAGGGCTGGAATGTGCCCAAGAGGATAAGGTGCATGCTCCAGAGACAAAGCTGGAAAGTTCAGGTGGGATGAAGAGCTTGGGAGCCTTTGTCAAACGACCCCCAAATTTGGGAGGCACAAGTGCATTAAAATGAACTTCTGGCTCATTTGAATATGACGCATGGGTGGGCGGGGCTAGGACATGAATATGTATCAGGCATTGTGCAATCCTAGGTTTTTAGGGAATAAGTGGAGCAGTAGTTTGAATTTTGCTGTGGATGCTTTGGGAGGAGTTATCCCCGTGCACCTCAGCGCTGAAAAAATGAAAAACTACTTTATAACTAATTTCTCATGAGTTACAGAGTTTTTTTGTGTATCGGATGCTGGGGACACAGCCCAGCTGCCGCCTGGCCGCAGCCCCAGCCCCCCTGGTTCCCTCCCCTCCCATCCCACAGGAACGCAGGCAGCACTCACGGTTTCCCTCCGGGGATGGAGGCCAGGCTGGAGGGCAGCCCCGGGGCTCGCATGGGGGGGTGTGGGTCAAACCCCACCTGCCAAGAGATGCAGGGACAGGTGAGGGCAGGAATGTCACACAGCCTCACGTCCATGAGCCCAGGGCAGCTCCTGACCCTCCCCTGCTGCCCAGAGCTCATTAAAAATTGGGAATCCCCCCGGCAGGACGGGGAAGAAGGTTTGGGGTCTGCAGGAAGCAGGTGGGACATGCTCCCTCCCTCCCTTCCCCTGTGCTCTCCCCACGCCCCCAGGAATGGGATCAGCCACCTTGTGCCCAGCACCCCGAGGGCAGAAACCCCAATCTCTGCTCTAAGGGCAGCGTCTGACTCCTTGTTCTGCCTTAAAACTGGAGCTCAGTGAGAGGAACGGGAAGGGGTTAAGGAATGGGATAAGGGGGTGGGGGAGTGGGATAAGGGGGTGGGAAATGGGATAAGGGGGTGGGGAAATGGGATAAGGGGGTGGGAAATGGGATAAAGAGCCAAGGAATGGGAAATGGGTTGAGAAATGGGATAAGGGAATGAGGAATGGAATAAGAGGGTGGGGAATGGGATAAGGGGCCAAGGAATGGGGTAAGGGGGTTGAGGAATAGGATAAAGGGGTTGAGGAATAGGATAAGGGGGGGAATGGGATAAGGGGTTGAGGAGTGGGATAAAGAGCCAAGGAATGGGAAGGGGGTTGAGAAATGGGATAAGGGATTGAGGAATGGGATAAGTGGGTGGGGAATAGGATAAGGGAGTTGAGGAATAGGATAAGCAGCTGAGGAATGGGAAGGGGTTAAGGAATGGGTAAGGGGTTGAGGAATGGGATAAGAGACTGAGGAATGGGATAAGGGGATGAGGAATAGGAAGGGGGTTAAGGACTGGGATGAGGGTAAGGAATGGGATAGGGGTTGAGGAATGGGATAAGAGACTGTGGAACAGGATAAGAGGTTAAGGAGAATGGGATAAGGGGGTTGAGGAATGGGATAAGGAGACTGAGGAATGGGAAGGGGGTTAAGGAATGGGATGAGGGTAGGAATGGGATAAGGGGTTGAGGAATGGGATAAGGGGTTGAGGAATGGGATAAAGGGGTTGAAGAATGGGAAGGGGTTAAGGAATGGGATAAAGGGGTTAGGGAATGGGACAAAGGGGTTAAGGAATGGGATGAGGGTTGTAGAATGAGGGTTCAGGAATAGGATGGGCATTAAGGAACGAATAACAGGAAGGAAAAACCCCAACCCAGCAGCACATTCCCATCACCCCACAACCAACCACCTCCACACCCCCAAACCGCAGCTGCCCTTGGGGACCCCCGCGCCCTATCCCCACCCCCAGCAGCCCCCCAGCAGAAAGGAGCTAAAGGGCTACGTACAGCTCCAAAAGCTCACCATGGGGGGCGCGGCCGTGGCGGCAGCTCATCTGCGGCGGCAGGCTGTGCAGCCCCGCGTAGGCGCCCGGGCTGCCCAGCGAGCCGTTCATCTCGGGGTGCCCCATCATGGCGAAGGGCGCCGCGTACGAGCCCGCCAGCGAGATGGGCGTGCGCAGCGCCGAGGCTGCGGGACGGCAGCGTCAGCACCGGGGAACGGACGAGGGACGGGGTGGGGACACGGGGGCGGGGATGGGGACATGGGGCAGGGATGGGGACATGGGGCAGGGACACAGGGAGGGAGCGGGGACACGGGACATGGGGCAGGGACACGGGGCAGGGACACCAGGGCAGGGGTGGGGACACGGGGCGGGGACACGGGGCGGGGGCACGGACACAGGACAGGGGATGGGGACATGGGGCAGGGGTGGGGGACACGGGGCGAGGACACGGGGGCGGGGGATGGGGACATGGGGCAGGGACACGGGACAGGGGCAGGACACAGGGCAGGGGATGGGGACACGGGGAGGGACGGGGACACGGGGAGGGGACGAGGGACACGGGAGGACGGGGACACGGGGCAGGGACACGGGGCAGGGACAGGGATATGGGCAGGGGCAGGGACACGGGGACATGGAGCAGGGACACGGGACACGGGGACATGGGCAGGGGTGGGAACACAGGAACAGGGAGATAGGGATGGGGACATGAGCTGGGGATGGGGACACGGGACAGGGACACGGGACAGGGATATGGGCAGGGGACGGGGACACGGGACATGGGCAGGGGACGGGGACACAGAACAGGAGATAGGGATGGGGGACATGAGAGGACAAGGGCAGGGGTGGGGACATGGGACAGAAGTGTCAGGGGACAGGGTGGGGACATGAGGCAGGGGGTGGGGACACAGGATAGGGACACGGGGCAGGGACACGGGGCAGGGGATAGGGATGGGGACATGAGAGGGACATGGGGCAGGGAGTGGGGACATAGGACAGGAGCTGTCAGGGGGGACAGAGATGGGGACATGGGACAGGCAGCATCAGGGGACAGGGATGGGGACATGAGAGGAACATAGGCAGGGGTGGGGACATGGGACAGGGATATGGGCAGGGGTGGGACATGGGACAGGGATGGGGACATGGGACAGGGATGGGACACTGTCAGGAAGGGGATATGGGACAGGAGGGGACACCATCAGGGGTGGGGACACGGGACAGGGATATGGGCAGGGGTGGGACATGGGACAGGGATGGGGACGTGGGACAGGGATGGGACACTGTCAGGAAGGGGATATGGGACAGGGAGGGGACACCATCAGGGGTGGGGACACGGGACAGGGAGAGGAGCAGAGCACAGGCACAGAAAAACCCAGCACCACGGGCCCAAGCCCACCCTGTCCCCAGCCCAGAGCAGCGAGTGCCACCTCTGGGACACCTCCAGGCGTGGGGACGCCACCACCTCTCCTGTGCATCCCCACCCTGAACCTCCCCTGGCACAGCTTCAGCCTGTGTCCCCTTATCCCAAACTGGACCTCCCTCCTCACCCCATCAGCTGTCCTCACCTGGATCAGGTCCCCACAAACCTCATCCCCAAAAATGAAAAACCCCATAAATGCCATCCCCCATAAACCTCACCCCTATAAATGCCATCCCCAAAAATGAAAACCCCCATAAATGCAATCCCCCATAAACCTCACCCCCTATAAATGCAATCCCCCATAAATGAAAACCCCCCATAAATGCTATCCCCCCAATAAAAGCAATTCCCCCCAAAAATGAAAACCCCCAAAAATTAAAAGCCCCAATAAATGATACCCCCCAAAATCCTCCAATAAATGCAATCCCTCCATAAATGCTATCCCCCAAAAATTAAACCCCCATAAATGCTATCCCTCATAAATGCAATCCCCCATAAACCTCACCCCCTATAAATGAAAACCCCCCCATAATGCCATCCTCCCCAATAAATGAAAACTCCCCATAAATGCAACCCCCCATAAATGAAAACCCCCATAAATGCAATCCCCCCAATAAATGCAACCCCCCATAAATGAAAACCTCCAATAAATGCAATCCCTCCATAAACGAAAACCCCCAATAAATGCAATCCCCCCAGTAAATGCAATCCCTCCATAACTCCTCCCCCAAATCTGCCTTTCCTGTGGCAGGACGAGCTGCAGCTGTGCTGGGGACAGCACTGACCCCGTGGTGACCCCGTGGTGACCCCGTGGTGACCCCAGTACCCACCCAGGGGGTCCATGCCGCCGGGCTTGCCGGGCATGGGCCGCAGCCCCGGGGTGCTGCTGGTGCCCGGGGTGGGAGCGTCGTTCCTGGGGCGTGGGAGTGTTGGACTTGAGGCCGGGCGTGGAGGATTTGTCATTCTGGGGCGGGGAGATGGAAAAACAGGGATGAGCTGCAGATCCAGCCGGGATGCAGAGCCCCCCCTGGAGCAGGGACATACGTGGCCCAGGTCCTTGGTCTTGGAGGAGGGAGTGCTGCTGGAGGAGGCCACCGAGGCCGGGCTGTTGGGAGCGTCCCCCTTCTTCAGCCCCCGGGATTTGTCCAGCCCGTTCTCCGGGGGGGAATGGGCCGGGCTCACCCTGGGCGTGGCAGGGTCCTGCGGGGTGGAAAAGTGCTGGAGCTGTCACACTGGGAAGGGTCCCTCTGGTTTCTGCTTCAAGCAGAGCTGGGAGGTTCCCCAAGGAAGGGATTGCTGCGTCCTCACCTCGTTGGAGACGTCCACCACCAGGTCGTCGCTCTTGTCACCATCGCTGTCCTGCAACACAGAATGGGTCACACCCCGCAGAGAGCCCCAAAAACTGGGGGGGATCAACCCCCCGAGGAGCCAAACCACCCCCAACAGCAGCAGGACACTCAGGGGAAACTTCTTCCATGGAAAAGGAGATTTTTTTCATGGAAATTTTTTTCATGGGCGGGTGTTGGAAGGGGTTGTGGTGGAGCCAGTCAGGGGAGGGGATGTGGCACTTGGGGACATGGATTATGGTGGCCTTGGCACTGCTGGGGGATGGTTGGATCCCACAGACTCCAAAGCCTTTTTCAGCCTGAATGATTCCATGGTTCTCTGCTCCAGCTCGCCCACACCACATGTGTAAAACATCACCCAAATCCTGATTCCTCCCCTCAAAACACTGTCCCGAGGTGTCCCTGTGGCTTGTCCCTGTGTGTTGCGTTGATGTGGCCAGAAATGTGAATTCTGTCCCATCTGCTGCAGCCGGGTGGGGCAGTGCCCCATATCTCCTGGCACACATTATCTGCTAATGGGCCATCTTTAAACCAGCTGGGCAATCATCTTTATCTTCCCACAGCCCATCCTCCCTCCAGGAGATATCTCCTGTTAATGGGCCATTGTTAAAAACTGGGTGTGGCAGTGACACTTATCGCTGTGGGAATATCTCCTGTTAATGGGCCATTGTTAAAAACTGGGTGTGGCAGTGATCCTTCTCCCTGTGGGAATATCTCCTGTTAATGGGCCATTGTTAAAAACCAGCTGGGGCAATCATCTTTATCTTTCCACAGCCCATCCTCTCTCCCGGAAATATCACCTGTTCATGGCCATTGAGTCCCAGGGCATGGCTGATAAAATTCCATCATCCCACTGGGAGATGCTCCAGCCAGGGCAGGAGCCAAGCCTTTCCTCCCCAGATAAAAACTGAGATTTGGGACACCAAGGCACCTTCTTTCCACTGGATTCCAGAGGAAAACCAGACCTTTGCACATCATCCCTGGAGCTTCAGAGGAAACTGCCCCTTCTCCAGGAGCACTGCTCCAGCTGAACCACATCTGCCCCTGCAGGAGGATGCAGCCACCATTGAATGGGACTGCTGCCAACACCCTGACTGACTGACGGGTGTCAGCTTGGATTCTGACTCTGGCAGGGTTTGGGATTGTTCTTTGTAATACTGCAATTTCTATTTTAATTTTCCTAGTAAAGAACTGTTATTCCTAATTCCCATCTCTTTGCCTGAGAGCCCCTTGATTTCAAAACGATAATAATTTGGAGGGAGGGGGTTTGCATTCTCCATTTCAAAGAGAAGCTCCTGTCTTTATTGGCAGACACCTGTCCTCCACACCAGGACACCCTGGCACTCACATATCGGCTCATGCTGTCCTTCTCCTCTGCTTTCCTCTTCTTGGAGTCCAGGCTGTAATCCGTGGAGCTCCGGTGCTTCTCGCTGGCCCGCAGGCTCTCCGAGGGGGACACGGAATTATTCTGTGCAGAGGGGAGAAGCTTTGCAGGGACAGCACAAGGAGACACAGCCCTGTCCCAGTGAGACCCCAGGGATCCACCTCTGGATCCTGGGAGGATGCCCATGAGCTCCTTTTTTGGCAGGAAAATGCAGGAGGGGATTGTTGTTTATAAAAACACCTGGGAAAACCCACACAGCTGGGAGAGCCCAGTGCCCATGGCACAGCTCTGCTCACTGGGAGTTTCCTGGCAATGCCAGCACGTCCTGGGCTTTGCTCCCTTTAAGTTGGTATTCCCAGGAAAGCTCCAGAGCTCAGCTCTTCCCCTGGCAGAGCTGGGAGCCTCACCCAGGAGGAGCAGAGGAATGGCCTTTTAAAATAAAAAGGACATTCACAAAATGTCCTGGAAAAGCCACGTGAGCAGGAATGGCAGAGCCCAGTCCCTGTGGCATGGAGAGAATTCTCCAAGCAGCACAGCCCAGGAGATGCTGGCATTCCCAGGGAAGCTCCAGAGCTCATTTCTCCCTCTGGCAGAGATGGGAGAAGAGCAAAAGAATGGCTTTTTAAAATAAAAAGGACATCCACAGAACGTCCTGGGAAAGCCACGTGAGCAGGAATGGCAGAGCCCAGTGCCTGTGGCACAGCCCAGGGGCTGCCAGCACTCCCAGGAAAGGCTGGAATCAAACCCAGCAGCAGCACGAGGAGGATGCCTGGCCCTGATCCCACACCCCCCTCCCCACCCCACACATTCCCTGCGAGCAGCAGGATCTGCCCCCTCTCCCTGAGCCTTTCCTGCCTTTCTTCCCCTGCTGAAAGGCAGCAGCACAGCAGTTCATGTTCCTGCTCAGTCCCTAAGCAGCTTTGGATAACACGGAGCTCTTTCTTCCCAGGCAGTCATGCTGAAAACCCTCGCAGCTCCCAGAGAATCATGTCAGGCATTTAGAGGCATCGATCCATTCAGCCCCGCTCCTGGCCCGCTGCCAAGCAGCTAAATATTTTTTATTGCACAGGCAAAAAAGGCTGGGGGAAAATATGAATGACTAAGGCTGATTATCACACAGACATTAAAGCTCCACGGGGAATACCCCGGCTGGCAGCTGATGGATTGGGAGGCTGCCCGGCCCCCTGCCCGCCGCAGCAGCGGGTTAATGATGCCCAATTCCCCTCTGGCTCTCCCCCCTGGCTCAGCACTTCCCTCTTCCCTCTCTCCAAAGGGCTGTTTGTGGCCTCGGGGCTGGCAGGGAACCGCTGCCAAAGCCGCAGCTCGGCCGGGGTTTTGTCCTTGGCAGCTTTTCACACCGAGCGTTGGGCTGGGGAAAAAACCTCTGGGGTGGCTGGCTCTGACCTGGGACACAGCCCCAGCTTGTCACCAGCACTGAGAGCTCGGGACACATCCAGGCTTTCCCTGGGCATCTCCACTGCCTCTCTGTGCTGCCCCTCTCAGTATTTAGCAGCCCTTTCCAAGGAGGAATTCCTCCTGATGTGCTGTTTGCCCTGAACGGGGAATGGGAGGTGCTGGCTCAGCCCCCACCTGGCTCCTGCCACCCTAAATATCCAGGAAGTCCATCCCAAGGACAGGCTCCTCCAAAATCCCTGGTTGGGAGCTGCTTGAGCTCCCAAATCCTTAATATGGAGCAATAACCAAACCCATCCCAAATTAATGACCCCAGATAATTGGGGAATGATGAGAAATGAACCAACCTCCCTGACCACCAAGGACCAAACCCATCCCAAATTAATGACCCCAGAAATTTGGGAATGATCAGGAATGAACTAATTTCCCTGACCCCCAAGGAGTAAACCCATCCAGATTAATGACCCCAGATAATTGGGGGGTGATCAGGAATGAACCAGCTTCCCTGACCACCAAGAACAAAACCCATCCCAAATTAATCACCCCAGAAATTTGGGAATGATCAGGAATGAACCAACCTCCCTGACCCCCAAGATCCAAACCCATCCCAAATTAATGACCCCAGATAACTGGGGAATGATGAGGAATGAACCAACCTCCCTGACCACCAAGGACCAAATCAATCCCAAATTAATGATCCCAGAAATATGGGAATGATCAGGAATGAATCAATTTCCCTGACCGCCAAGAACCAAACCAATCCCAGATCAATGACCCCAGATAATTGGGGAATGATGAGGAATGAACCAATTTCCCTGACCACCAAGGACCAAACTCATCCCAAATTTATGACCCCAGAAAATGAGGGAATGATCAGGAATGAACCAACCTCCTTAACACCAAGAACCAAACTCATCCCAAATTAATCACCCCAGAAAATGAGGAATGATCAGGAATGAATCAACCTCCCTGACCACCAAGGACCAAACCCATCCCAAATTAATGATCCCAGAAAATTGGGAATGATCAGGAATGAACCAACCTCCCCAAATTTCTGGGTCTGACCACGCTCATTCAGCCAAAATTTCCTGCTTTGCCACAAGCAAAGGGATTTAAATCAAATTTCCCAACCACCACCACCACCACAGAGAAGGTCACTCTGCTCATCCCAGCACAGCCCTTCCAGGCAGGATGAGGGATTTTTATTGTCTGGTTTATTATTTAATAAGATCTGTGCCAAAGGCAGCCCTGCAGCCACCAGGTGGGTTTTTCAGGGATAAAATAAAACTCAGCCCTGCAGCCACCAAAAACGGGAGCAAAAGGAAGGAATGGCACTTACTGCACTTGAGTCTCGCTCTTCAGGAGGTGCCAGGGCAGAGGGGAGGCCACAGCCAGGAGAGACAGGAAGATAAACCAAGTTAGGATAAGCTTTAAACCAGGAAAATAAACCCAGAACCTCCTCCTGCTCTGAATCCAAACCCTTAAACTCAAACCCTGTCTGGGCTCTCTCCAGCTTTAAAATCACCTCCCATCCAATTCCTGCCCCTTTTTGATTTATCTGGCCAAAAAGAGCTGGAAATGCCCCAAATCCAAAGGGATTTGCTGCTGGCAGCAGCCCCAGGTGTTTGTCCCTGAGGTGACCCCACAGCCCTGGGTGCTCAGCTCCACATCCACACAATGATTTGTACCCCAAAATGAGCATCTGTACCCCAAAGTGTGCATCTGTACCCCAAAGTGTGCATTTGCACCCCAAAATGAGCATTTCCCTGGATTCTCTGGCCATCTGAATCCATGCAGGAAAAGGAATGGAACTGGATCACTGCTGCCAATAGTTTTGTCTCACTGGTTTTGTGGCTTTTTTTCCCACCCCAAATCCCCCAGCAGAGCCCAACAGCCCAGAGAGGCTGTGGGAACCTGCCAAAGGGGAAAGGGAGGGGGAATATCCCAAAATCCCTGTGCTGGTGGGCAGGGGGATGTGCCAGGGCAATCCTGGATCACTCCATCTCCTAACAAAACGGCCAGATCCCTAAAAATGGGAAAAAACACTAAATTCCTGGTGCACAGAGCTGGATCCCTGACCTTGGGAAGGGGATGGGGAGTGAAGGACACAGGGATTGCAGCCAGGCTCCACCAAAGCATCATTCAGAGAATTCTGCATCCCTAAAAATGCAATCCCATGATGTGAACCCAGCTGAGGCTGAGGGATGGGTGGTGGGGAATGAGCCCTGACAGGAGCAGGGTGTTCCCCCAGCATCAGAGGAGACCCCAGAGCTGCTCCAGGGCTGGGAGAGCTGGGAATGTTCACCTGGAGAAGGGAAGGAGCCAGGGAGAGCTCAGAGCCTGGAGGGGCTCCAGGAGAGCTGGAGAGAAATTTGGGATAAGGGATGGAGGGACAGGACACAGGGAATGGTTCCAGAGGGATGGATGGATGGATGATGGATGGATGGATGGATGGATGGATGGATGGATGGATGATGGATGGATGGATGGATGGATGATGGAGGATGGATGGATGGATGGATGGATGGATGATGGATGGATGGATGGATGATGGATGGATGGATGATAGATAGATGGATGATGGATGATGATGATAGATAGATGGATGATAGATAGATAGATGGATGATGGATGGATGGATAGATAGATAGATGATGAGATGGATGGATGGATGGATGATGGATGGATGGATGGATGGATGATGGATGGATGGATGGATGATGGATGATGGATGGATGGATGGATGGATGATGGATGGATGATGGATGGATGGATGATGGATGATGGATGGATGGATGATGGATGGATGGATGAGATGGATGGATGATGGATGGATGATGGATGGATGATGGATGGATGATGGATGGATGGATGGATGGATGGATGGATGGATGGATGGATGGATGATGGATGGATGGGATTTTGGGAAGCAATTCCCAGCTGGGATGGGATTCCCAGAGCAGCTGTGGCTGCCCCTGGCTCCCTGCAGTGCCCAAGGCCAGGCTGGACCCTGGGGCAGTGGGAGGTGTCCCTGCCATGGCAGGGGTGGCTCTGGATGAGCTTTAAGGTCCCACCAAACAATTCCAGGATTGAAGGGCTCTGTGCATCCTCCCTCTGCTCCCATGAGCTGCAGAGGGGCAGGACACAGGGAACAGCTCCAGAGTGCAGATCTGGCTGGGACACTGTGAAGGATTGTGGCACAAAACATCACTTCCAACCCCTCCCCCAACCCCCCTGGGGGCGTGCCAGCAGCCCCAGCCCCTCTCACCTCTGTGGTCCAGCTCGTGGTGGTTCTTCTCGTCCTTGACCAGGTGGGCCTGGCTGCCCAGGGCGCCCAGCGCCAGCAGCCCCGAGCTGGCGGCGCCAGCCCGGGGGGAGCCCGGGGGGCTGCAGCCCCGAGGGGTGGGGGGGCAGCTGCACGGGGGGGCCGTGGGCAGCGTGGGACAGGTGCTGGGCCTGGAGCTGCTGCTGCTGCAATGAGAGCACCAGTGAGGCAGGCAGGGACAGCCCCAGAGAGGGACGTGCCCAGCCCCGCTGGTGCCTGCAGGGAGAAGCCCCCATTAGCAGAACTCCCCCCCCAGGGATCATCCCCAGGTCACAGCATCCATTTCCTGGGGGAATCCTGCATTCCTGGAATGCTCATCCCTGGGGGAATGGTTAGTTTGGCTTTTCCAGCAGGAAAAAGGCAAAAAAACCAACTCAGGACGTGCCCAGCCCCGCTGGGTGCCTGCAAGGAGAAGCCCCCGTTAGCAGAACTCCCCCCAGGGATGATCCCCAGGTCACAGCATGGGATAATCCTGCATTCCCAAAATGCTCATCCCTGGGCGAATGGTCAGTTTGGCTTTTCCAGCAGGAAAAGAAAAAAAACAACTCAGGACGTGCCCAGCCCCGCTGGGTGCCTGCAAGGAGAGTCCCCCGTTAGCAGAACTCCCCCCCAGGGATCATCCCTAGGTCACAGCATCGATTTTCTGGGGAATCCTGCATTCCCAAAACACTCATCCCTGGGGGAATGGTTAGTTTGGGTTTTCCAGCAGGAAAAGTTAAAAAAAAACACCTCAGGAATCAGGAAGGGATGTGCCCAGCACCGCTGGGTGCCTGCAGGGAGAAGCCCCGTTAGCAAAACACCCCCAGGGATGATCCCCCAGGTCACAGCATCGATTTCCTGGGGAATCCTGCATTCCCAAAACACTCATCCCTGGGGGAATGGTTAGTTTGGGTTTTCCAGCAGGAAAAAAAAAAAAAAAACACCTCAGGAACCACAGAAGGGATGTGCCCAGCACTGCTGGGTGCCTGCAAGGAGAAGCCCCCGTTAGCAGAACTCCCCCCCAGGTCACAGCATCCATTTCCTGGGGGAATCCTGCATTCCCAAAATGCTCATCCCTGGGGGAATGGTTAGTTTGGCTTTTCCAGCAGGAAAAAGGCAAAAAACCAACTCAGGACGTGCCCAGCCCTGCTGGTGCCTGCAAGGAGAAGCCCCCGTTAGCAAAACTCCCCCCCAGGGATCATCCCCAGGTCACAGCATCGATTTCCTGGGGTAATCCTGCATTCCTGGAATGCTCATCCCTGGGGGAATGGTTAGTTTGGGTTTTCCAGTAGAAAAAAGGCAAAAAAACACCTCAGGAATCACAGAAGGGATGTGCCCAGCACTGCTGGGTGCCTGCAAGGAGAAGCCCCCGTTAGCAGAACCCTCCCCCAGGTCACAGCATCGATTTCCTGGGGGAATCCTGCATTCCCAAAACACTCATCCCTGGGGGAATGGTTAGTTTGGCTTTTCCAGCAGTAAAAAAGTTTAAAAAAACACCTCAGGAATCAGGGAAGGGACGTGCCCAGCCCTGCTGGTGCCTGCAGGGAGAAGCCCCCGTTAGCAAAACTCCCCCCCAGGTCACAGCATCCATTTCCTGGGGGAATCCTGCATTCCCAAAACGCTCATCCCTGGGGGAATGGTTAGTTCGGCTTTTCCAGCAGGAAAAAGGCAAAAAAAACCCAACTGAGGAATCACATCCATAGCAGAGAGACTCCATGGCTGGAAGGGTAAAACAGAGAGAGAAAATTTCAGCTCCCAGCAGGTTCCCAGCCAGATCAGGACAGGGGAGTTTTCATTTTTTCAGGTATTTCCATGGGGAGAGAAGAATTCCACCCACTGTCGTGGTGCCATGCAGGACCTGCTGCTCCCAACCCCATCAGACAAACCCTGCAGGGATCCTGCACTCCCACCAGGGGCTGGGCACAACCCCCACACTCCCCAGGCTGGCAGAGTGGCCCCAGCCCTGCCAGGGGATTTTTGGGAGTCAGTCCCAGCCACCCCAGCACTCATCCAGCCATGGAGATTCACTGCAAAGGGCTCTGGGCAGGGAGAAATCCAAACACATGCCCTGTTTCAAACACAATTTGGAGGAAAAGCAGCTGAAATCCACTTCTGAGTCCCCAGGGGCAGCCACAGAGTCACTTTTGGGTATCTGAGCACAATGGGGACACCCCAAATGAGGGGACACCCCAAATGAGGGGACACCTGGGCTGCAGCAGAGCCCCCCAGGTGTCCACAACCAGCCTGGATCAGGGTTTGTCCCAGGGACAGGGATGGGGGCTGCCCAAAAACAGCCCCAGGGGTGGAGGGTGACCCAAAATCACCCCCAGGAGCTCAGGGCTCCCTCTGGGCTCCTGGTATTTCCATCGAGGGACTCTCCAGCATCCAGAAGTGGCTCCCAGGTGTCCCTGGAGATGTCCCAGGCCAGGCTGGGCAGGGCTGGGAGCAGCCTGGGACAGTGGGAGGGTCCCTGCCCTGGCACAAGTGCCACTGGGTGGGATTTAAGGTCCTTCCAATCCAACCCATCCTGTGATTCCATGAGGATTCTCCCCACATGAGGGTTTTGGGGATGGGTCACCCAGCCCTGCCAGAGCTGTGGGATGGAGAGGGAAGATTCCAGAAGAGGATTCCAGGTGGGAGCTGGAGGCAATCCCAGGCACAGCAGCTCCCAGCTGCAGCAGGGGCCACCAGGAGATTCCTTCTGCTGCAGGAGATCCATAAATAAATCCCTCCAAAAGCTGGTTCCAAAAACAAATGGCACCAAAAACAAATGGAGCAGATCCTTGGCTCTTCCCAATCCCAATTTCACAGGATTTCACCATCCCAGAAAACAGCCCCAGGTGGTTTTCCAGCACCTCCAGCCATTCCCACATTCCTCTCCAGTGCTGTCCATCCCTGGAGTGCACCAAGATCCAAAGTTTTATCCTCCAGCTTCCAGAAACATCTGCAGCCTGTAACTCATCCCTGCAGCTTTCCACCCAAAAAAAAAAAAAAAAAAAAAGGAACAGCAGCACTCCAATGGTCAGGCTGTCCACGAGAATTCCAGCCCTGGAACAGCCCCAGGGAGAGAAGGAAAAACTGGGATTTCTCCCTGGTTTTTACAGATAAATCCATCCAGACAGATCAGGGAGCTGCCCCTCACAGGAGGTGGAGCCAGGTCAGGACACAAGATCCCATCCCAGCTCCCAGACTGGATCAGGAGCATTCCCAGTTTCCCAGACTGGAGCAGGAGCATTCCCAGTTTCCCAGACTGGAGCAGGAGCATTCCCAGACTGGAGCAGGAGCATTCCCAGTTTCCCAGTCTGGAGCAGGAGCATTCCCAGTTTCCCAGACTGGAGCAGGAGCATTCCCAGTTCCCACACTGGAGCAGGAGCATTCCCAGTTTCCCAGACTGGAGCAGGAGCATTCCCAGTTTCCCAGACTGGAGCAGGAGCATTCCCAGACTGGAGCAGGAGCATTCCCAGTTTCCCAGACTGGAGCAGGAGCATTCCCAGTTTCCCAGACTGGAGCAGGAGCACTCCCAGTTCCCATCCTGGAGCAGGAGCATTCCCAGTTTCCCACACTGGAGCAGGAGCATTCCCAGTTCCCAGTCTGGAGCAGGAGCATTCCCAGACTGGAGCAGGAGCATTCCCAGTTTCCCAGTCTGGAGCAGGAGCATTCCCAGTTCCCATCCTGCTCCATTGCTTGTGCCAGGCAGCAGTGACTGCAAATCCCTTGGGAATCACATCCTGCAGAGCCCAGGGAGGGGGACAAAGCCCAGCTGGCACCCCAGAGAATTCCTGGGGGTGAATTTCCATCATTCCCATGGGGTGAATTCCTGGGGGTGCATTCCCAAGGCAGGATGGGAATTCCTGGAGGTGAATTCCTGGAGATGAATTTCCATCATTCCCATCAGAGCAATTCCTGGAGGTGAATTTCCAATCATTTCCATCAGATTAATTCCTGGAGGTGAATTCCTGGAGGTGAATTCCCATCAGGGGAATTCCTGGAGATGAATTCCCATCATTCCACCAGGTGGATTCCTGGAGATGAATTCCATCACTCCCATCAGATTAATTCCTGGGGATGAATTCCCATCAGGTTAATTCCTGGAGGTGAATTCCTGGATGTGAATTCCCATCATTCCCACTGGATTAATTCCTGGAGGTGAATTCCCATCATTCCCATCAGGGGAATTCCTGGGGATGAATTTCCATCATTCCCACTGGGTGAACTCCTGTATGTGAATTCCCAAGGCAGACTGGAAATTCCTGGAGGTGAATTTCCATCATTCCCACTGGATTAATTCCTGAAGATGAATTTCCATCATTCCCATGGGGTGAATTTCCTGGATGTGAATTCCCAAGGCAGACTGGGAATTCCTGGAGATGGATTTCCATCATTCCCACTGGATTAATTCCTGGATGTGAATTCCCAAGGCAAGCTGGGAATTCCTGGATGTGAATTTCCATCATTCCCACTGGGTGAATTCCTGGATGTGAATTTCCATTATTCCCACTGGATTAACTCCTGGAGATGAATTTCCATCATTCCCATTGGATTAATTCCTGGAGTTGGATTTCCATCATTCCCACTGGGTGAATTCCTGGATGTGAATTCCCAAGGCAAGTTGGAAATTCCTGGATGTGAATTTCCATTATTCCCACTGGGTGAATTCCTGGATGTGAATTTCCATCATTCCCACTGGATTAATTCCTGAAGATGAATTTCCATCATTCCCACTGGATTAATTCCTGAAGATGAATTTCCATCATTCCCACTGGATTAACTCCTGGAGATGAATTTCCATCATTCCCACTGGGTGAATTCCTGGATGTGAATTCCCAAGGCAAGTTGGAAATTCCTGGATGTGAATTTCTATCATTCCCATCAGGTGAATTTCCATCATTCCCACTGGATTAACTCCTGGAGATGAATTTCCATCATTCCCACCAGCTGAATTTCCATCATTCCCACTGGATTAACTCCTGGAGATGAATTTCCATCATTCCCATTGGATTAATTTCCATCATTCCCATTGGATTAACTCCTGGAGATGAATTTCCATCATTCCCACCAGCTGAATTTCCACCATTCCCACTGGATTAATTCCTGAAGATGAATTTCCATCATTCCCACTGGATTAACTCCTGGATGTGAATTTCCATCATTCCCACCAGCTGAATTTCCACCATTCCCACTGGATTAACTCCTGCAGGTGCTGCTCACTCCAAGGGGGCTCTGCTGGAACAGCCCCATCCCTGCCTTACCCCAATCCCTCATCCCAGCCCCTCAAACACCACCAGCATCCAAACTTTTATCCTCCAGCTCCCACAAACACCTGCAACCCACCATCTCTAACCACCCCCAGCACTTTCCACTCCAAACCAGGGAGAGCAGCCCTTTAATTGGGTTATGTCCATCAGCTCCACGCCTTTGATCCTGATTTAATGGCTCAGCACTTCAGCTCAGTTAAATTTAGTGGCAGAGTTTAATCATTTCCAGGGCTACAAGCAGACCAAGGCTCCATTTCAGCCCAGCCTGGAGCACAGGAGCAGAGAGACAATGGCCCAGAGGCATAAAATTAACAGTTCTGGGGCAAAAAGGGGCAAGGAAAGAGCTGGGCATCATTTTGGGAGGGCTGGGGGGTCGCAGCACCTGCACTGGGGGGGCTGGGGACAGCAGGGATGGAGCCCTGGGACACCCCAAAATTGAGCACAACAACCCAGGGGTGGAGTTCTGGGATATTGGACACCCCAAACCAACCCAGGGATGCAGTTCTGGGATATTGGACACCCCAAAATTGAGCAAACCAACCCAGGGATGGAGCCCTGGGATATTGGGACACCCCAAAATTGAGCAAACCAACCCAGGGATGGAGTTCTGGGATATTGGACACCCCAAAACTGAGCACAACAACCCAGGGATGGAGTTCTGGGATATTGGACACCCCAAAATTGAGCATAACAACCCAGGGATGGAGTTCTGGGATATTGGACACCCCAAAATTGAGCAAACCAACCCAGGGATGGAGTTCTGGGACACTGGGACACCACCCAAAGCACATCCACATTCTGGGATGAGTCTGGAACCATCCCCTAAATCATGGGAGGATGGAATCACCATCCCTAAATCCATGGAATCACCATCCCCTACAATAACAAATGGACAGAGGGGAGGAAAAAAGGCAAAATCCTTGGGATTTTCTGCTCTGGAGCACAAATCCTCCACTTAAACCAGGTCCACACTCTGGGATGAGTCTGGAACCATCCCATAAATTATTGAGGCCAAGGAATCACCATCCCCTAAAATAACAAACCACAGAGTGTACAGAGGAGAGAAAAAAAAAGGTGAAATCCTTGGGATTTCTTGCTCTGGGAAGCTCTGGAGCACAAATCCTCCACCTAAACCAGGTCCAAGCTCTGGGATGAGCCTGGAACCTTCTCTAAAATCCATGGGAGGATGGAATCACCATCCCCTAAATCCAGGGAATCACCATCCCCTAAATCCATGCAATCACCATCCCTAAATCCATGGAATCACCATCCCTAAATCCATGGAATCACCATCCCTAAATCCAGGGAATCACCATCCCTAAATCCATGGAATCACCATCCCTAAATCCATGGAATCACCATCCCTAAATCCATGGAATCACCATCCCTAAATCCATGGAATCACCATCCCTAAATCCATGGAATCACCATCCCCTAAATCCATGGAATCACCATCCCCTAAATCCATGGAATCACCATCCCCTAAATCCATGGAATCACCATCCCTAAATCCATGGAATCACCATCCCTAAATCCATGGAATCACCATCCCCTAAATCCATGGAATCACCATCCCCAAATCCATGGAATCACCATCCCTAAATCCATGGGAATCACCATCCCCTAAATCCATGGAATCACCATCCCTAAATCCATGGAATCACCATCCCCTAAATCCATGGAATCACCATCCCCTAAATCCATGGAATCACCATCCCCTAAATCCATGGAATCACCATCCCTAAATCCATGGAATCACCATCCCTAAATCCATGGAATCACCATCCCCTAAATCCAGGGAATCACCATCCCCTAAATCCATGGAATCACCATCCCTAAATCCATGCAATCACCATCCCCTAAATCCATGGAATCACCATCCCCTAAATCCATGGAATCTCCATCCCTAAATCCATGGAATCTCCATCCCTAAATCCAGGGAATCACCATCCCTAAATCCTGGAATCACCATCCCTAAATCCATGGAATCTCCATCCCTAAATCCAGGGAATCACCATCCCCTAAAATCCATGGAATCACCATCCCTAAAATCCATGGGATCACCATCCCCTAAATCCATGGAATCACCATCCCCTAAATCCAGGGAATCACCATCCCTAAATCCATGGAATCACCATCCCTAAATCCATGGAATCACCATCCCCTAAATCCATGGAATCACCATCCCCTAAATCCAGGGAATCACCGTCCCTAAATCCATGGAATCACCATCCCTAAATCCAGGGAATCACCATCCCCTAAATCCATGGGATCACCATCCCTAAATCCATGGGATCACCATCCCCTAAATCCTGGAATCACCATCCCTAAATCCATGGAATCACCATCCCTAAATCCAGGGAATCACCATCCCTAAATCCATGGAATCACCATCCCCTAAATCCATGGAATCACCATCCCTAAATCCATGGAATCACCATCCCCAAATCCATGGAATCACCATCCCCTAAATCCATGGAATCACCATCCCCAAATCCATGGAATCACCATCCCTAAATCCATGGAATCTCCATCCCCAAATCCATGGAATCACCATCCCCTAAATCCATGGAATCACCATCCCCTAAATCCATGGAATCACCATCCCCAAATCCATGGAATCACCATCCCTAAATCCATGGAATCACCATCCCCTAAATCCATGGAATCACCATCCCTAAATCCATGGAATCACCATCCCCTAAATCCATGGAATCACCATCCCATAAATCCATGGAATCTCCATCCCATAAAATCCATGGAATCTCCATCCCTGCTCCATCCCAGCCCTGCAGGAGAGCTCAGGGTCACCTCAAAATCCCAAAATCCCAGGAAGGATCCAGCTGCTTTTCCTCATTCCCAAAAATTTCAGGAGCCCAGAGCAAGATTCCACATCAAATACAGGAAAAGGGAGAAAATTAGACAAAGAGAATTAAAAAGATCCTTGAAGATTAAGAAGTGGAAAAGTTATTAAAAAATAAAATAAATTTTAAAATTATAAATGAGTGTTTATATGAGGAGCTCTGGAGCCACCTGGATTGGGAATTCCAAAGTTTGCTGCAGGAGCAAGAGAGTGACAGCAATTAAGAGAGATAAACGGTTAATTAACGACATCATTCCAATGGTTAATTAAATAATCCAAATGGTTAATTAAATAATTCAAAGGGTTAATAATTTTGCATCAATCTGCAGGGCCAACACGTGCTCAGGGCACAGCACATTGCACAGCAAGAGCCCCAGAGCCAGGCTGGCCCCGGGGCTGGGGGGGCTCCCACCCAAAAACCCCAAACCCCAAATCTGGGGCTGCCAATCGGGGGGAGCAGAGCCCAGCCTGGGCTGCAGGGGAACCCGGGTGTGGGGCTGGGGAAATTTGGGGATTTTGGGGCTGCCAGGATGTGGGATTGGGGAAATTTGGGGGTTTGGGGGCTGATTTGGGTGTTTTGGGGCTGCCAGGATGTGGGATTGAGGAAAATTTGGGTGTTTTGGGGCTGCCAGGATGTGGGATTGAGGAAATTTGGGGATTTTGGGGCTGCCAGGATGTGGGATTGGGGAAATTTTGGGGTGTGGGACTGGGGAAATTTGGGATTTTGGGGCTGATTTGGGTGTTTTGGGGCTGCCAGGATGTGGGACTGGGGAAATTTGGGTGTGTGGGGCTGGGGAAATTTGGGGATTTTGGGGCTGCCAGGATGTGGGATTGGGGAAATTTGGGTATTTTGGGGCTGCAAGGATGTGGGACTGGGGAAATTTGGGTGTTCTGGGGCTGATTTGGGGATTCTGGGACTGCCAGGATGTGGGATTGAGGAAATTTGGGTGTTTTGGGGCTGCCAGGATGTGGGGATTGGGGAAATTTGGGTGTGTGGGACTGAGAAATTTGGGTGTTTTGGGACTGCCAGGATGTGGGATTGAGGAAATTTGGGGATTTTGGGGCTGATTTGGGTGTTTTGGGGCTGCCAGGATGTGGGATTGAGGAAATTTGGGGATTTTGGGGCTGCCAGGATGTGGGATTGGGGAAATTTGGGGATTTTGGGGCTGCCAGGATGTGGGATTGAGGAAATTTGGGGTTTGGGGCTGCCAGGATGTAGGATTGAGGAAATTTGGGGTGTTTGGGGCTGCCAGGATGTGGGATTGGGAAATTTGGGGATTTGGGGCTGCCAGGATGTGGGATTGGGGAAATTTGGGGATTTTGGGGCTGCCAGGATGTGGGACTGGGGAAATTTGGGGGTTTGGGGCTGATTTGGGTGTTTTAGGGGCTGCCAGGATGTGGGATTGAGGAAATTTGGGTGTTTTGGGGCTGCCAGGATGTGGGATTGGGGAAATTTGGGTGTTCTGGGGCTGATTTGGGGATTCTGGGACTGCCAGGATGTGGGATTGAGGAAATTTGGGTGTTTTGGGGCTGCCAGGATGTGGGATTGAGGAAATTTGGGGATTTTGGGGCTGCCAGGATGGGATTGAGGAAATTTGGGGGTTTTGGGGCTGCCAGGATGTGGAACTGGGGAAATTTGGGGTGTTTTTGGGGCTGATTTGGGTGTTTTGGGACTGCCAGGCTGTGGGACTGGAGCAGGTTTGGGGTTTTGGGGCAGTTTGTGGTGTTCTGGGGCAGTTTTGGGACAGTTTTTGGGTTCTCCCACAGCCAGGCAGTGCCATGTGACACTTTTGGGGCAGTTTTGGGACATTTTTTTGTATTTTGGGACAGTTTTTGTGTCTCCCACACCCAGGCAGAGCCATGTGACACTTTTGGGACAGTTTTGGGGCAGTTTTGGGTGTTTTGGGGCACTTTTGGGACAGTTTTTTGTATTTTGGGGCAGTTTTTGTGCTCTCCCACACCCAGGCAGAGCCATGTGACACTTCAGGGGCAGTTTTGGGACAGTTTTTTGTATTTTGGGGCAGTTTTGTGCTGCTCCCACACCCAGGCAGTGCCATGTGACACTTTTGGGACAGTTTTGGGGCAGTTTTGGTGTTTTGGGGCAGTTTTGGGACAGTTTTTTTGTATTTTGGGACAGTTTTTGGTCTTCCCACACCCAGGCAGAGCCATGTTGACACTTTAGGGACAGTTTTTGGTGTTCTGGGGCAGTTTTGGGACAGTTTTTGGGTTCTCCCACACCCAGGCAGAGGGATGTGACACTTTAGTGGCAGTTTTGGACAGTTTTTTGTATTTTGGGGCAGTTTTTGTGCTGTCCCACACCCAGGCAGAGCCATGTGACACTTTAGGGGCAGTTTTGGACACTTTAGGGGCAGTTTTGGACACTTTTGGTGCAGTTTTGGGACAGTTTTTTGTATTTTGGGGCAGTTTTTGTGCTGTCCCACACCCAGGCAGAGCCATGTGACACTTTTGGGGCAGTTTTTGGTGTTCTGCAGCAGTTTTGGGGCAGTTTTTGGGTTCTCCCACACCCATGCAGTGCCATGTGACACTTTTGGGGTAGTTTGGGACAGTTTTTTGTATTTTGGGACGGTTTTTGGGTTCACCCAGGCAGAGGGATGTGCCACTTTGGGCAGGGCTGGGCACGGGAGCCCCCAGCACCCCGAGGGCAGGGCTGCCCCAGGCCATGTAAATGAAGGAATAAAAGGGGAATACACACGGTGAGAGGCAGATTGGGAAGTCCACGTACCCCGATGATGGCATTCAGCTCTGTCATTGTCACCTGCTTGGCACGCTCAACAGCCTGGGCCACCTGCTGTTGGTGCTGGAGACAGGGGGTCAGTCACAGCCAGGCCACCCCAGGCAATGTTCCTTCTTTTTTTTCCCCTATTTCACCCATTCCCCCTCTTATTTCCCCTATTTTCCCTTTTTTTTGCCCCATTTTCCCCTCATTTTTCCCCTATTTTGCCCATTTTCCCCTTTATTTTTGCTCCATTTTGGCCATTTTTGTCTAATTGTTTGCCCCATTTTGCCTGTTCTCCCTCTATTCTTTTTGCCATTTTCCTCCAATTTTTTCCCCTATTTTGCCCATTTTCCCCTTTATTTTTGCCCCATTTTCCCCTATTTTTTTGCCCCATTTTGCCTCTTCTCCCTCTATTTTTTTGCCATTTTTCTCCTTTTTTTGCCCTATTTTTCCCTATTTTCGCCTCATTTTTTCCCCTATTTTGCCCATTTTCCCCTTTATTTTTACCCCATTTTGCCCATTTTAGCCAATTTTTTTGCCCCATTTTGCCTCTTCTCCCTCTATTTTTTTGCCATTTTCTCCATTTTTTTTGCCCTATTTTGCCAATTTTCCCCTCATTTTTTCCCCTATTTTGGCCATTTTTGCCTAATTTTTTGCCCCATTTTCCTCTATTATTTCCCCTATTCTTTTGCCCAATTTTGCCCATTTTAGCCTATTTTTTCCCCTATTTTGCCTGTTCTCCCTCTATTCTTTTTGTCATTTTCTCCTTTTTTTTGCCCTATTTTTCCCTATTTTCCCTCATTTTTCCCCCTATTTTGCCCATTTTCCCCTTTATTTTTGCCCCATTTTGGCCAGTTTTGCCTATTTTTTTTGCCCCATTTTCCCCTTTATTTCCCCTATTCTTTTGCCCAATTTTGCCCATTTTCCCCTATTATTTTTGCCCAATTTTGCCTGTTCACCCTCTATTTTTTTTTAAATTTTCCTCCAATTTTTCCCCCTATTTTACCCATTTTCCCTTTATTTTTGACCCATTTTGGCCAATTTTGCCTATTTTTTGCCCTATTTCACCCATTTCCCCTATTTTGCCCATTTTAGCCCCCAATTTTGCCCTTTTATCCCCTATTTTGCCCATTTTTTCCCCTTTATTTTTGCCCCATTTTGGCCATTTTTGCCTATTTTTTTGCCCCATTTTGCCTGTTCTCCCTCTATTTTTTTGCCCCATTTTCCCCTATTTTTTTTGCTCTTTTGTCTGTTCCCCTCTATTTTTTGCCCTATTTTCCCCTATTTTTTTGCCCTAATTTGTCTCTCCCCCCTTTTTTTCCCCATATTATTTTGCCCATCGCCCCCCTTTTTTTTTGCCCCATTTTGCCTGTTTCCCCTCTATTTTTTTGCCCTATTTTGCCCAATTTTCACTCTCTTTTCCTTGCCCTTTTTTTGCCCTATTTTCACTCTTTTTCCCCTTTTTTGCCCTATTTTTGCCCAATTTTCACTCTTTTCCCCTTTTTTTGCCCTATTTTGCCCAATTTTCACTCTTTTCCCCATTTTTTTGCCCTATTTTCCCCAATTTTCACTCTTTCCCCATTTTTTTTGCCCTATTTTCCCAATTTTCACTCTTTTCCCCTTTTTTTTTTGCCCTATTTTGCCCAATTTTCACTTTTTCCCCATTTTTTTGCCCCTATTTTCACTCTTTCCCCTCTATTTTTTTTGCCCTATTTTGCCCTATTTTCACTCTTTTCCCCATTTTTTAGCCCAATTTTCACTCTTTTCCCCATTTTTTTGCCCAATTTTCACTCTTTTCCCCCATTTTTTTTGCCCTATTTTGCCCAATTTTCACTCTTTTCCCATTTTTTTTGCCCTATTTTGCCCAATTTTCACTCTTTTCCCCTTTTTTTGCCCAATTTTCACTCTTTTCCCCTATTTTTTTGCCCTATTTTGCCCAATTTTCACTCTTTTCCCCATTTTTTTGCCCTATTTTGCCCAATTTTCATTCTTTTCCCCTTTTTTTGCCCTATTTTGCCCAATTTTCACTCTTTTCCCCCTTTTTTTGCCCTATTTTGCCCAATTTTCACTCTTTTCCCCCTTTTTTTTGCCCTATTTTGCCCAATTTTCACTCTTTTCCCCATTTTTTTTGCCCTATTTTGCCCAATTTTCACTCTTTCCCCCATTTTTTTGCCCAATTTTCACTTTTTCCCCATTTTTTTGCCCAATTTTCACTCTTTTCCCCTTTTTTTGCCCTATTTTGCCCAATTTTCACTCTTTTCCCCTTTTTTTTTTGCCCTGTTTTCCCCATTGAGCCTTTTGTGCCCCAGCCCTGCCCACCCCAAGCACTGGGGCAGGATATTCCACCCCTGCCCACACCCCCAGAGCCCCCAGAGCCCCCCAGAGCCCCCAGGGCCCCCCAGGGCCGGGTGTGCCCCGTCCTCACCTCTTGTGACAGGAAAGGCATGATCTGGGCCAAAATCGTGTTCAGTCTTTTAGCAATTTCTGTCTGAAAAAAGGGAAGAAGGAAAAGCAGCATCAGCACCAGGAGCCTCCCGGGGGGGGCACGAGGCTTCCTGCAGCACTGCCCTCCCAAAATCCCTCCCAAAATCCCCTCTGGCCCCTCCCAAAATCCCTCCCAAAATCCCCTCTGGCCCCTCCCAAAATCCCCTCCCAAAATCCCCTCTCTACATTCCCAAAATCTCCTCCCAAATCCCCTTTGGTCCCTCCCAAAATCCCCTCTGTCCCTGCACCTCCCAAAATTCCCTCTCTGGCCCCAGACCCTCCCAAAATCTTCCCTCTCTACCTTCCCAAAATCTCCCTCTGTCTGTCTCTCCTTTCCCAAAATCTCCCCATTCTCTACATTCCCAAAATCTCCCTTCTCTACATTCCCAAAATCTCCCCTCTCTACATTCCCAAAATCCCTCTGTCGCTGTCCCTTCCCAAAATCACCTTCTGTGCATTCCCTCCTCCGTGTCCTTTCCAAAATCCCTCCTGCCCCTCCCAAAATCCCCTCCCTGCCCTCCCAAAATTCCCTCTCTAGCCCCAGACCCTCCCAAAATCTTCCCTCTCTACCTTCCCAAAATCTTCTCTCTGTCTCTCTCTCCCTTCCCAAAATCCTCTTCCTATCCCTTCCCAAAATCTCCTCTCTACATTCCCAAAATCTCCCTTCTCTACATTCCCAAAATCTCCCTCTGTCCCTGTCCCTTCCCAAAATCACCTTCTGTGCATTCCTCCTCCTGCCCCTTCCCAAAATCCCCTCCCTGCCCCCAGACCCTCCCAAAATCTTCCCTCTGTACCCTCCCAAAATCCCTCTCTGTCTCCCTATCCCTTCCCAAAATCTCCTCTCTGTCCCGGTTTCTTCCCAAAATCTTCTCCCTGTCCCTCCCTAAATTCACCTCCTGTGCATCCCCCCCCTTCCTGTCCTTCCCCAAAATCCTCTCCCTGTCCCTGTCCTGTCCCACTCCAGGGATGCTCCTGACAGGGACTGACCAGAGCCAGCACCCCAAATTCCTCCACAGCATTAACAGTGACTGACCAGAACCAGCACCCCAAATTCCTCCTCATAATTAACAGTGATTAACACACTGACTGACCAGAACCAGCACCCCAAATTCCTCCTCAGCATTAACAGTGATTAACACAGTGATTGACCAGGAGAGCCTCGGCCAGCCCTGCTCCCAAATTACCCCAAATCCATCCCAAAGCACCCCAAATCCATTCCAAATCCAGCCCAACCTACCCCAAATCCACCACAAACAACCCCAAACTACCCCAAACCATCCCAAATCCATCCAAAATCCATCCCAAACCATCCCAAAGCACCCCAAATCCATCCCACACCACCCCAAATCCATCCCAAGCCCACCCCAAATTCCCACTCCTGACCCCACAGCACCTCTGGGTTTTAACCCAGCCATCCCAAAGGAACCCAAAGGAGCTCTCAGTGCCAGTTACTCTCAGGACAGTCACAGCCAAGCCCTGATCCCCAAATCACCCAAAATCACCCAAACCACCCCAAATCCATCCCAAATTCCCCCTCCTGACCCCACAGCACCTCTGGGTTTTAACCCAGCCAACGAACCCAAATGAGATCTCAGTGCCAGTTACTCTCAGGACAGTCACAGCCATCCCCTGGCTCCCCAAAATCACCCCAAATCCATCCCAAATCCACCCCAAATTCCTCCTGACCCCACAGCACCTCTGGGTTTTAACCCAGCCAACCCTAAAGGATCCCTCAGCTCCAGCTGCTCCCAGGACAGTCACAGCCACCCCCTGCTCCCAAAATCACCCAAAATCACCCAAATCCATCCCAAACCCACCCCAAATTCCCACTCCTGACCCCACAGCACCTCTGGGCTTTAACCCAGCCAACCCAAAGGAACCCAAATGAGATCTCAGTGCCAGTTACTCTCAGGACAGTCACAGCCATCCCCTGATCCCCAAATTACCCCTCATCACCCCAAATTTCCCCTCCTGACCCCACAGCACCTTTGGGTTTTAACCCAGCCAACCCAAAAGATCCCTCAGCTCCCTCAAGCCCCCCAAGGCAGATCCCCAAACATCCCAAATCAGAGGAAAAAAACCCCCAAAGGACACTCAGCCCTTGCTGCTCCTGCTCTGAGGAACAACCCAACCAGCACCAGCAACATTCCCAGCCTGGAGAATCCCGGGAGGGAAAAGCCCAGAAGCCCCAGAGAGGGCAGAGCTGCAGCTCAGGGCTGGCTGTGCCCTGGGGCACCGATTGGGTTACAGCTGCTGCTTTTCTTAGCAATTCCAGAGGCTGGAGCGTGCTGGCACTCGGTGCCAAGGCAGGGACAGAGGGGAGGGAGCAGAGCCTGGCTCGGGTACCCCAAAACCAGCAGGACCACAGGGCAGCACAGAATCCTGGAGTGGCTCTGCTGGGTGAGGCTTCAAAGCTCAGTTTCACTCTGTTTAGTCCAGAGTGGGGCTGGGCACTCCCAGGAGTGGGGAAGAGGGAAAATTCCCAGTATCCCGTGCTGGGGGACACTGGGGTGCTGTCACCCCTGTCCCCAGCACCAGTTCTCAGCTCCCCCAGAAGCCCCAGGTGCCAAACCCAGCCCTGTGTGTGCCCACAGCAAAGCTCCTTCCAGGCTTTTTTTTTTTTTTGCTGCTTCCATCAGATTAAATTTAGCTGCAGCTCCATTAAAGGTTGATTATTGATTGGGCTGGGGGTGCTCCAGGAGCTCTGCCCAGGTTCCAGAAGAGATGCTGGACCCTGGGGAAATCCCAGCTCCTGGCTCCAGGGAGAGGAGGGACAGCCCTGGCCAGCAGCACAAGTGATGCTCCCACCTCTAAACCCAACATTTCCAAGCCAAGCTCCCCTTTCCACACAGAGAGAGACTCCCCCCGTGGGAATATTCTGAGATACTGGATGTCCAAAATGTGATGTTTACAGCTGAGAGGTTTTCCTGTGAACAGGAAATTCATCAGTCCTCAGGTATCTGCTGGTTTTCCCTTTTCCCACTCCCTGACTTTCCCTTTTCCACTTTCCCTTTTCTTTTCCCACTCCCTCACTTTCCCTTTTCTTTTCCCACTTCCTGACTTTCCCTTTTTCCCATTCCCTGACTTTCCCTTTTTCCCATTCCCTGACTTTCCCTTTTCTTTTCCCATTCCCTGACTTTCCCTTTTCTTTTCCCATTCCCTGACTTTCCCTTTTCTTTTCCCATTCCCTGACTTTCCCTTTTCTTTTCCCATTCCCTCACTTTCCCTTTTCTTTTCCCATTCCCTCACTTTCCCTTTTTCCCCATTCCCTGACTTTTCCCTTTTCCCATTCCCTGACTTTCCCTTTTTCCCCATTCCCTGACTTTCCCTTTTTCCCCATTCCCTGACTTTCCCTTTTTCCCCATTCCCTGACTTTCCCTTTTTCCCCATTCCCTGACTTTCCCTTTTTCCCCATTCCCTGACTTTCCCTTTTTCCCCATTCCCTGACTTTCCCTTTTTCCCCATTCCCTGACTTTCCCTTTTCCACTTTCCCTTTTCCCATTCCCTGACTTTCCCTTTTCCCCATTCCTGACTTTCCCTTTTTCCCATTCCCTGACTTTCCCTTTTCCCATTCCCTGACTTTCCCTTTTTCCCCATTCCCTGACTTTCCCTTTTCCCATTCCTGACTTTCCTTTTCCCCATTCCCTGACTTTCCCTTTTTCCCCATTCCCTGACTTTCCCTTTTCCCCATTCCCTGGCTTTTTCCCATTCCCTGACTTTCCCTTTTCCCCATTCCCTTTTTCCCCATTCCCTGACTTTCCCTTTTCCCCATTCCCTGACTTTCCCTTTTCCCATTCCCTGACTTTCCCTTTTCCACTTTCCCTTTTTTCCCATTCCCTGACTTTCCCTTTTTCCCATTTCCCTTTCTCCTGACTTTCCCTTTTCCCATTCCCTTTTCCCATTCCCTGACTTTCCCCTTTCCCACTCCCTCACTTTCCCTTTTCCACTTTCCCTTTTCCCATTCCCTGACTTTCCTTCTCCCATTCCCTTTCCCTTTTTTCCCACTCCCTGCCAGGCTCAGCTCCAGCTGTCCCCATGAAAACCTTCACTGGAGGGAGGGGGTTGCCTGGGACGCCAGGAGTTGGGGAGGGGGCTCCATGCTCAGCACACCCCCCTCCCCAAGCCAATCCCCCATCCCCAGCGTGGGTTGCCATGGCAACCCCAGCTCCTGCATCTTCCCTGGACCAGGCAGAGGCTCCCCAAAACCCTGCAGGGATGCTGCAGGCTGTGCAAAAGGGCAAGGAGTGGGAAGAGCTGAAACCCCAACTCACTCTGGGTGTCCCTGCCAAGAATCTGCCCTGGGGCTCCAGGGAAACCAGAGAAAACATCTGCACGGGTGATAAATCAGCTCAGGGCTGCTGTCACCTGCTCTGAGCAGGGCCAGAGGCAGCCCAGGCACGGGGGGCAGCAGCCAGGGGGGTGACAGAGCTGGGGCTGGCTCTGCTCTGCCACCCCCACGCCTGGAGGGGCAGGGGGAGTGCAAAAAAACCCCCTCGTGGGACAGGCAGAGCTTTCTGCTCAGCTGACCCGAAATTTGCAGGGTCTGGGCAGCTCCTGGTGCCAGGCTGGCTCAGCTGTGGGTGCCAGGGGGTGCCAGCCCCAGGGACCCCCAGGTGGGGCAGGGCACAGATCCCTGCTGGGCTCCTGCTCCTGGGGGATGGAGCTGCTGCAGGAGCCAGCCCCACACTGCTCAGCAGCCCAAAAAACCCTGCACAGGACATCCCAAACAAACCCCAAAATCTGCACAGAATATCCCAAAAAACACTGCACAGGACATCCCAAAAACCCCCAAAATCTGCAGAGAATATCCCAAAACACCCTGCACAGGACATCCCAAAGAACCCCAAAATCTGCAGAGAATATCCCAAAAAACACTGCACAAAACATCCCAAACAAACCCCAAATCTGCAGAGAACATCCCAAAACATCCTGCACAGGAAATCCCAAAGAACCCCAAAATCTGCAGAGAATATCCCAAAACACCGTGCACAGGGTAACCCAAACAAATCCCAAAATCTGCAGAGAATATCCCAAAAAACTCTGCATAGGATAATCCAAACAAATCCCAAAATCTGCAGAGAATATCCCAAAAACCCTGCACAGGACATCCCAAACAAACCCCAAAATCTGCAGAGAATATCCCAAAACACCGTGCACAGGGTAACCCAAACAAACCCCAAAACCTGCAGAGAATATCCCAAAACATCCTGCACAGGATAACCCAAACAAAACCCCAAAATCTGCACAGAATATTCCATAATATCCTGCACAAAACATTCCAAAAAACCCCCAAATCTGCAGAGAACATCCCAAAAAACCCTGCACAGGACATCCCAAACAAACCCCAAAATCTGCACAGAATATCCCAAAACATCCAGCACATGACATCCAAAACAAACCCCAAAATCTGAAGAGAATATCCCAAAACACCCTGCACACATCACAGCCTGCCCCCGAAAAAGGAAATTCTCCCATGGGGAAGGAAATCCCACAGAACAATTCCATGGGAAAGAATAAACTAAATCCACACATAAAATAAATAAGAGTAAAATAAATCCACACAAAATAAATAACAATAAAATAAACTCACACCTCCCTGGTACCCCTGAACCCCTGGAAATGGGGTACAGTGACAATTATATGGGAAAAAATAAAATAAATTCACACTGCACCCCAAATCCCTGGAAATTGGGCTGCAGTGACAATTCCATGGGAAAGAATAAATAAATCCACACATAAAATAAATAATAAAATAAATCCACTCCTCCCTGGCACCCCTGAACCCCTGGAAATGGGGCTGCAGTGACAATTATATGGGAAAAAATAAAATAAACTCCCACTGGCACCCCTGGAAATGGGGATGCAGTGATAATTCCATGGGAAAAAACAGAATAAATAAGAATAAAATAAATCCACACCTCCCTGGCACCTGTAAACCCCTGGAAAAGGGGATGCAGTGATAATTCCATGGGAAAAAATAAGATAAACTCCCACTGGCACCTCTGGAAATGGGGATGCAGTGACAATTACATGGGAAAAAATAAAATAAATTCACACTGGCACCTCTGAACCCCTGGAAATGGGGATGCAGTGACAATTACATGGGAAAAAATAAAATAAATTCACACTGGCACCCCAAAATCCCTGGAAATGGGGCTGCAGTGACAATCCCATGGGAAATAACAAAAAACTCCCACTGGCACCTCTGGAAATGGGGATGCAGTAACAATTACATGGGAAAAAATAAAATAAATTCACACTGGCACCTCTGAACCCCTGGAAATTGGGATGCAGTGAAAATTACATGGGAAATAACAAAATAAATTCACACTGGCACCTCTGGAAATGGGGATGCAGTAACAATTACATGGGAAAGAATAAAATAAATCCATATATAAAATAAATAATAAAATAAATCCACACATCCCTGGCACCCCAAAATCCCTGGAAATGGGGCTGCAGTGACAATTCCATGGGAAAGAATAAATCCACACATAAATAAGAATAAAATAAATCCACTCCTCCCTTGTACCCCTGAACCACTGGAAATGGGGATGCACTGATAATCCCATGGGAAAAAATAAAATAAACTCCCACTGGCACCCCAAAATCCCTGGAAATTGGGATGCAGTGATAATTACATGGGAAATAACAAAACAAACTCACACTGGCAGCCCCTGGAACTGGGGATGCAGTGACAACTCCATGGGAAAAAATAAAATAAATCCATATATAAAATAAATAATAAAATAAATCCACACATCCCTGGCACCCCAAAACACCTGGAAATGGGGCTGCAGTGACAATCCCATGGGATAGAATAAAACAAACTCCCACTGGCAGCGCTCGGAAATGGGGTGCAGCAGCATCACCCCACAACCCCCACACTCCCAAACCCTTTTTGGGAGTCAGGTGATGTCTGAGCCCCCCCAAACCCGCACAGCCCGCGGCACTCGCTGCCATCGGGATACACCGGGATACACCGGGATGTATCGGGATATATCGGGATACACTGGGATACATTGGGATACATCGGGATATACTGGGATACACCGGGAGACACCGGGATGTACCGGGATACATCGGGATACACCGGGATATACACCGGGATATACACCGGGATATACACCGGGATATACACCGGGAGACACCGGGATGTATCGGGATACACCGGGATACATCGGGAGACACCGGGATACATCGGGATACACCGGGAGACACCGGGAGACACCGGGATGTATCGGGAGACACCGGGATACACCAGGATGTACCGGGATGTATCGGGATACACCGGGAGGTATCGGGATATACCGGGATACACCGGGATATACCGGGATACACCGGGATATACCGGGATATACCGGGATACACCGGGAGACACCGGGATACCGGAGCCGCCCCGCCTCGTCCCGCCGCTCCCCCGCTCTCGCGGCTCTCGATGGCGCGCTGAGCGCCGCTCGCTGCTATCGGGATATACCGGGATATACCAGGATATACCGGCATATATCGGGATATACAGGGATATATCGGGATACACCGGGATATACCGGGATACATCGGGATATCGGAGCCGCCCCGCCCCGCAGCTGCCCCGCTCTCAGGCGCTCTCGATGTCGTGCTGAGCGCCGCTCGCTGCTATCAGGATATACCGGGATATACCGGGATATACCGGGATATATCGGGATATACCGGGATACCGGAGCCGCCCCGCCCCGCAGCTCCCCCGCTCTCAGGCGCTCTCGCGGCTCTCGATGGCGCGCTGAGCGCCGCTCGCTGCTATCGGGATATACCGGGATATATCGCGATATACTGGGATATATCGGGATATCGGAGCCGCCCCGCAGCTCCCCCGCTCTGGCGCTCTCGATGTCGTGCTGAGCGCCGCTCGCTGCTATCGGGATACATATCGGGATACATATCGGGATACATATCGGGATATCGGAGCCGCCCAGCGGGTGATGGGAACCCCAAAAATCCAGCCCAATCCAGCACAGGAACCCCCAAAATCCAGGCAGCGGAACGAGAATTCGCTTGGCCTCGGGAGCGCTGAGAGCTCAGCTCGCGAATTGGGCGGTTTGTGAAGTATTTAGCAAATTATTACCTGGCACTGCTCGCTAACGAGCACGGCAGAAAGGAGATGGTGCTGCTGGAATATTCTGGAAACAGGCACACAAAAAGCTGCAAGTGTTGGGAGGTTTAGGGGTTTTTTTTGGGTTTTTTTCCCAAGCATTAGGCAGGAAAACAAGAAGCGTTTTCCCGAGCCGTAACAAGAAATCAAAGGCAGCACAAAGGTTGTGTCCTCCGAGGTGTCCCGTCCCCCCACGCAAAAATGAGTTTTCCTTTTTGGAATGGTTATTGCCCTCGGCGATTATCCACGGAGATCTGCACAGAAACAATGCACGGGCCCGCAGGGGAAGAGAAAGTTTTTTTCTTTTTTTTTGGAAAAATCAATTAGCCAAAAAAAAAAAAAAAAAAGTTTTGCCGGTGTTTCAAAAGAAAACTCCTGATTTAGGAAAGCTGAGCCTGGGGAGGGTTGAGCTCAGCAGGAAGACTGATGTAAGGAACGATTCACTGCAACCGACTGGGGAATCACTTCCTAAATATTTCCTTGCATATGGAGTTGTTTATGAAACTCCATTTTTTTTCCTAACGAGAAACAAAACCAGAAGGGGGGAAGGAAAGGAAAAAAAAAAAAGAAAAAACAAAATAAAAAACCCTCAACCCCACACGCAGCCACATATGCACACACTTAATATTCAGCGTGGAAGAGATAATCTGTTATATAAGCCCACAGACAGACAATCCCCTTTTGCTTAAAGATGAAGTATCCATCAATGTTTGTCTGGAGCAGATGTAATCACAAGCAGTCAAGTCTGGAGGGCAGGACACTGCATGAATAATTCAGGCACTCCAGTCTACTTGATTGTGTGCAGATAAACACAAGTCAACCGCTAAACAGGTCAGCTGATAAACGTGTTTGTTCGGGAGCAGCCGCCCTCGGCCAGATGCCGGCAGGACCGCGCCGCAATTAGCGGGATGCCCGCCGGGGCTGCGGTGCCGGCAAAAAAAGGGGGAAAGCATCGCCCCAACCCCGGTGCCAGCCCTGCTTTAGGGGATGCTGCACCTCAAAAAAGGGGAAAGCCTCTTCCCCATCTAGGACCAACCGTGCTTACCCCTAAAAAAAATGGGAAAAGTATCTCCTCCTCATCCAGGGCCAGCCGTGCTTTTCCCAAAAAAAGGGGAAAGCATTGCCCACCTCCCGGTGTCAGCCCTGCTTTCCCCAAAAAAAGGGGAAAAGCGTCTCCCCTTCATCCAGGGCCAGCCGTGCTTTCCCCTAAAAAAGGGGGAAAGCATCGCCCACCTCCCGGTGTCAGCCGTGCTTTCCCCAAAAAAAGGGGAAAAGCATCGCCCCAACCCCGGTGCCAGCCCTGCTTTCCCCAAAAAAGGGGAAAAGCATCGCCCACCCTCCAGTGCCACCGTCCTTGGGATGCTTTCCCCTCAAAAAAAGGGAAAAGCATCTCCTCCCCATCCAGGGCCAGCCGTGCTTTCCCCAAAAAAGGGGAAAGCATCGCCCACCTCCCGGTGTCAGCCGTGCTTTCCCCAAAAAAAGGGGAAAAGCATCGCCCACCTCCCGGTGTCAGCCGTGCTTTCCCCAAAAAAAGGGGAAAAGCGTCTCTCCCCACTCCAGTGCCAGCCGTGCTTTCCCCAAAAAAAGGGGAAAAGCATCTCCCACCCCTCCAGTGCCACCGTCCTTTAGGGGATGCTGCACCCCAAAAAAAGGGGAAAAGCATCTCCCACCTCCCCAGTGTCAGCTGTGCTTTAGGGGATGCTGCACCTCAAAAAAGGGGAAAAGCCTCTTCCCCATCCAGGGCCAGCCGTGCTTTCCCCAAAAAAAGGGGAAAAGCGTCTCCTCCTCATCCAGGGCCAGCCGTGCTTTCCCCAAAAAAAGGGAAAAGCCTCTTCCTCATCCAGGGCCAGCCCTGCTTTAGGAGGTCTGCACCCCCAAAAAAGGGGAAAAGCCTCTCCCAACCTCCCCGGTGTCAGCCCTGCTTTCCCCAAAAAAAGGGGAAAAGCATCTCCCCAACCCCAGTGTCAGCCGTGCTTTCCCCTAAAAAAGGGAAAAGCATCGCCCACCAGCCCCTGGTGCCAGCCGTGCTTTCCCCCAAAAAAGGGGAAAAGCATCTCCTCTATCCAGGTGTCAGCCGTGCTTTAGGCATGCTCCCCCAAAAAAGGGGAAAAGCCTCTCCCCAACTCCAGTGTCAGCCGTGCTTTCCCCAAAAAAGGGAAAAGCATCTCCCACCTCATCCAGTGTCAGCCGTGCTTTAGGATGCCACCCCCAAAAAAAGGGGAAAGCATCTCCCCCAACTCCAGTGCCAGCCGTGCTTTCCCCCAAAAAAGGGAAAAGCATCTCCTCCTCATCCAGGGCCAGCCGTGCTTTTCCCCCAAAAAGGGGAAAGCATCGCCCACAACCCGGTGTCAGCCGTGCTTTCCCCAAAAAAAGGGGAAAAGCGTCTCCCCAACCCCGGTGTCAGCCCTGCTTTCCCAAAAAAAGGGGAAAAGCCTCTCCTCCTCATCCAGGGCCAGCCGTGCTTTCCCCCAAAAAAGCGGAAAAGCATCTTCCAGCCCCTGGTGCCAGCCGTGCTTTCCCCAAAAAAGGGGAAAAGCGTCTCCCCACTCCAGTGCCAGCCGTGCTTTCCCCCAAAAAAAAGGGAAAGCATCTCCTCCCATTCCAGTGCCAGCCGTGCTTACCCCAAAAAATGGGAAAAGCCTCTCCCCACTCCAGTGCCAGCCTTGCTTACCCCCAAAAAAGGGGAAAAGCATCTCCCACCTCCCGGTGTCAGCCGTGCTTTAGGGCATGCTGCACCCCAAAAAAGGGGAAAAGCCTCTTCCCCACTCCAGGGCCAGCTGTGCTTTAGGGGATGCTGCACCTCAAAAAAGGGGAAAAGCCTCTCCCCCATCCAGGACCAGCCGTGCTTACCCCAAAAAAAGGGAAAAGCATCTCCCACCCCTCGGTGCCAGCCGTGCTTTAGGGCATGCTGCACCCCAAAAAAAGGGGAAAAGCCTCTTCCCCACTCCAGTGCCAGCCGTGCTTTCCCTAAAAAAAGGGGAAAAGCGTCTCCCCACCACTCCAGTGCCAGCCGTGCTTTAGGGGATGCTGCAGCCCCAAAAAAAGGGGAAAGCCTCTTCCCCATCCAGTGCCAGCCGTGCTTTTCCCCAAAAAGGGAAAACGTCTCCCTATCCAGGGCCAGCCGCTTTAAGAATGCTGCAGCCCCAAAAGGGAAAAGCCTCTTCCCCACTCCAGTGCCACCCCTGCTTTCCCCAGAAAAGGAGCAAAGCCTCCCCCCGCCCGGTGCCCGCCGGCCGGGCTGCTTTGCCCGCTGTCCGCGCAGGCGGAGGCGGCTCCCGCCCGCCCCGAGCCGCCGGCGCAGATGTCACCGAGCAGGGCGCGGGCGCTGCGGGAGCCGCGGCACAGCGAAGGGCGAGGCGCTGGAGGGAGCGGAGAGACCCCCGGGCGTGCAGAGCGGGGGCTGCTCCCCAGGGCTCGTCCCGGGGCTCGGGGCAAGGAGGAAAAACACCGGGAATGTCGGGGAGCGGCACTAGGGGATCACCCAACGGCCGGGGTGTCACCACAGCGAGGGGATCACCCCAAAATGCTGGGTGCCATCCCGGTATGGGGATCACCCCAACACCCCGGGGTGGGATTCTAGCACAGGAATCACCCCAACATCCCAGAGTGCCACCAAAGCGAAGGGATCACCCCAAAATCCTGGGGTGTCACCACAGCGAGGATCAGCCCAAAATGCTGGGTGCCATCCCGGTATGGGGATCACCCCAACACCCCGGGGTGGGATTCCAGCAAAGAAATCACCCCAACACCCTGGGGTGGGATTCCAGCAAAGGAATCACCCCAACACCCTGGGGTGGGATTCCAGCAAAGAAATCACCCCAACATCCCGGGGTGTCACGACAGCGAGGGGATCACCCCAAAATCCTGGGGTGCCATCCCAGTATGGGAATCACCCCAACACTCTGGGGTGGGATTCCAGCACGGGAATCACCCAAACATCCCAGAGTGCCACCAAACCGAGGGGATCACCCCAAAATCCTGGGGTGGGATTCCAGCAAAGAAATCACCCCAAAATCCTGGGGTGTGATTCTAGCAAGGGTATCACCCCAACACCCCGGGGTGTCATCACAGCAAGGGGATCACCCCAATATCTTGGGTGTTATCACAGCACAGGAATCACCCCAACGCCCCGGGGTGTAAACCCAGTATGGGAATCACCCCAACATCCAAGGTGCTGTCCCTGCAAGGAAATCACCCCAGCAAGAGGATCACCCCAACATCCTGGGGTGTAATCCCAGTATAGGAATCACCCCAACATCACAGGGTGTCATCACAGCACCTCCCAACAAGGTGATCACCCCAACATCCCAGGGTGTTATCCCAGCATGGGAATCACCCCAACATCCTAGAGTGCCACCACAGCAAGGGGATCACCCCAACACCCTGGGGTGCAATCCCAATATGGGAATCACCCCAATGTCCTGGGTGTCATCCCATTATGGGAATCACCCCAACATCCTGGCTGTCATCCTAGCATGGGAATCACCCCAACATCCTGGCTGTCATTCATCCCAGCATCTCCCTGTAAGGGATTCACCCCTGCAAGATGATCACTGCAACACCCTGGGGTGTCATCCCAGCATCTCCCAGCAACGGGATCAACCCCAGTATGGGAATCACCCCAACATCCTGGGTGTCATCCCAGTAAGGGAATCACCTCAACATCCTGGCTGTCATTCATCCCAGCATCTCCCTGTAAGGGATTCGCCCCAGCAAGATGATCACTGCAACACCCCAGGTGTCATCCCAGCATCTCCCAGCAACGGGATCAACACCAGTATGGGAATCACCCCAACATCCTGGGTGTCATCCTAGCATGGGAATCACCCCAACGTCCTGGGGTGTCATCCTAGCATGGGAATCACCCCAACGTCCTGGGTGTCATCCCAGCATCTTCCTGTAATGGGATCACCCCAGCAAGATGATCACCCCAACATCCTGGGGTGTCATCCCAGCATCTCCCAGCAACGGGATCAACCCCAGTATGGAAATCACCCCAACGTCCTGGGGTGTTATTCTACCATGGGAATCACCCCAACATCCCAGGTGTCATCCCAGCATCTCCCAATAATGGGATCAACCTCAGTATGGGAATCACTCCAACAGCCCAGGTGTCATCCCAGCACCTCCAGCAGCCAGGCAGGAGGATGGGGAGAGCAGACCCTGTGCCCCACGAGCTGGGCTGGGGTCACTCCAGTGCCCCCTGGGCACTGCTGGGGTGCCCACAGGCTCTGTCTGCCCACACCAAACCCCCAATTTCGGGGTGTTCCCCAGCACCCCAACACAAACCCGGCCGAGTTCCCCCGAGCGGGAAGCCGGGATTATCTCCGTGCAAGGAGACATTCATTAAAAAACAAAAAACCAACCCAAAAAAACCCGGAGACTGAGCAGGAATTATTTCGGCTGCCCCGTGACCAGGGGAAGAAGAGAGAGGCGCATTCAGAGGCGCTGCTTTGCATCTCATCAGGCTGCGAGTTTCCACCAGAGCTTTGCAGCTGAATGGGGCCGATCTGCGAGCGGCACAAAGTTGATGTCAACTTCTATCTGCCTTAAGTTCTTAATTAGAACCCCCTCTAAAACCAGTAAGCAGCAGCAGCACAAATAATCAGGTCTAATCTCAATAATAACTTTATTCCTTTAAGTTTTACCATCATGTGCGCAGCCTTTAGGCTCTTTACCGATAATCTTATCAAGGTAGCACACCACATTCTGCTCGGGCCTTCTCTATTTTTTCCTTCAGGCAAGTTACACATTAGAGGCGACTGGAAGGGAGGGAAATTAAAAAAAAAAAAAAAAAAGGCAACCAAACAAAAAAAAAAAAATAAAACAAAACCCCAACCAGCCCTAAACATTGCTTCACTTCCCAGATGCAAAGACAGCTCGGTGGCATTGAGCAACACACGGTGAGCTCGGGAGATAATTCCCGGCTCGGTCTCACGCTCAGGAGCGGGGGATGACCTTACAAACAGCCCTGCTGTCCCCACAACACGGGCAGGGCAGAGCGGCGCTGCCCCTATCGCTGCTCCCGAGCTGCTCCAGGTACTGACCTCCCAGAGGCTGTTCTCGCCTCTCTGCACAAACACTCCGCCGAAAAAACCGAAATTCCTCGCGAATATCGACAAAACAAACCCCTCCCGAGTGCCATCAACCTGCGGCTGCCAATTTAACAGCCGCGATCCCACCTGGAGTCACATCCCTGCCTCCAGCACTTATTCCCTATTTAGTGCAATCAGGGCCGATTTTACCTCAGGTGGAGGAAAAGGGCAACAGGAGATCAATCAATCACAACTTCCCCCCTCGAAATTACTCACCTGTTTGTGCATTTCAATATTCAAACCGTACGACATTTCGTAGTACTGGGGGGAAGGAGCAAAGGGGAAAAAAAAATAGAAATAAATTCAATTAAACGCAAGAGCCAAGGAGAATTTGAATTCAATTCACAGGAGGTATTTGCATAAGGTCATTACCAAAAAGCATCCTGGGCAAAACTGGGCTTAAAGCACGGGCAGCCAAGGAAATTACACCTTATAATAAGCAGATGTTTATGGGTTTAACTGGCAGGCACTTAACGAGGGGACACTCCTTTTGACTCCTGTTTTCTCCTCCTAAGCTACTTAGAAAAACAAAGAGGCGCAGAGCCGGGTGACAGGCGTCTGCTCAGCCCTGGCAGAACAGGTACAGCCCGGAGTCTGGCCAAAAATCCAGCTTCTCACCGGGGGGGGATCTGTTCTGCCCCCAGGGAACCCCGGGATCGGCCGGGAAAGGGGGGGCTGGATGCTGCCAAACCCATCAGAAACCCCGAGCGGCCCACCCGGGGGAAGCACCGTGCAAATTTAGCTGGAAAAAAAAAAAGAGCGTTTTGAGGCAACAAAAGTGCTCGGTTCCCTCGGGAAGGACAAGAGGGGGGAGAGCCGGGATGGCTCCCGGGGTAGGGAAGCAAAGGGGGATCCCCATCAGCACCGGGGACCCCCCAGGAGCTCGGGGTCGCCCCTCCAGCCCCTCCCCCGACCCCCCCCGCGGCAGCAGCATCGCTCCAAAGGGGTTAACAGGAAACTTGGGCCGGCGCTTCCAGCCCCGAGCGCCGGGCACCGCCGCCCCCCGCCCCGGGGCTCCCCGGTACCGACACGGGGTCCCCGGCCGCCCCCCCCGCCCCGTTCGCAGGCTCGCAGCTAATGACATTTCCAGGCTGATCCGAAATCTGATTAAAGTCTCTCACCATAACGTAATGGCGCTGCATTTCGGTCTTCTCGTTCGCCAGCTTGTCATACTCCACTTTGAGGCTGGGGAGGGGGGAGAGCGCACGGTGAGAGCCCGGCGGGACCGGGGGGCCCGGGGCCGGCGGGGGGGCGCAGCCGGGGCTCACCTGTGGTACTGGGCCTGCAGGAACTGGAACTCGTCCTTGATCCGGTCGCACGACTCGGCCACGGTGAATTTGAAGCCCGGCTGGCCCGGCTGGTGCGGAGCCTGCGGGAAGCGCGGGTTACCGGGGGCGGGGGGTTACCGGGAATGGGAAGGGGTTCCCGGGGGGCTCCGGGACTCACCGGGTGCCGGCCCTGGGGGTACATGGCCGGGCTGGGGCGCGGTCACTGGGAGCAGCCGCGCCGTGCCTCGCTACGGCGATCGCGACGTGCGGAGCTGCCGCTGCTGCCCGCCGGGCTGGGAGCGCTCCCGGAGAGGCCGACAACTGAACAAAGGGACGAGAGGGAGGAAAGTCCGTGCGGGGGGCGGAGGAGGGAGGCGGAGGGGTGGAAGGGTGGTGGTGGGGGGAAAGCCCGGCCGGTTCTTCTCTCCCCGCATATTCCGGTCCCGCACCCGCCAGGTGCCGGTCTCACCCCCCTCACCCCGCCGCGCTCCCCGGGCCTCTCCGCTTCCTCACCCCCTTCTCTCCTTCCGGCACTCGCTGGCGGAAAAAAAAATTAAAAAAAAATAAAAAAAATTAGCCACCCCCCCCCCCGCGCGCTGAGGAAAAAAAAAAAAAAAATAGATCAAAAAGCCACAGCGACAACAACAACAACGCGGCGGCGGGAGGAGGGTCCCGCGGTATTCCTGCGGCCGGGAGAAGGGAAGCAAAGCCAGGAACTAACGCCGGAGCACGACGGCCATGGAGGAGAGGAGGAGGGGAGGAAGGCCGTACACATCCGACTTCCCGGGCGCCGCGGACATGCGAGGTGCGAGCGGGTCCCCCCCGCAGCGGGGAGCGGCCGTTCAGCTGCGTCCAGCCGGGATCGCCGTAACTCCGGGAGCCATCGCGGAGCGGCGCGGAGCGGGGCAGCGGCGCCCGAGCACGCGGTGCCGCCACAGCGCCCGGGCGGAGCGGGGCGGCGGGCGGGGGACAAAACCCGGGCGGCCTCTGAGGCGGCAGCCAATGGCAGCGCGCCGCGCCCACGTGGGGCCGCCGGCGGGGCGCGCTGATTGGGCGGCGCCGCAGTGACGTCACAATGGCAGCTTGTCTGTGATGCAGCCACGCCCATCGCGGAGCCCCGCCCCGGCCCCGCCTCCCCCCCCGGCCCGGCCGTAACCCCGCTGCACCGGCCCGGTTCGGGCTGTAAAGCCAAACCCAGCGCTTTGTCACCGGCAGCGCTGCCTGCCAACCCCCCGCACCGGCAAGGCCGCCCCGCCTCCCCCGGCGGCCGCGCGCCGCCTTTGATGTGTCGTGAGGGCCGCGCTGCTCCCGCCCACCCCCCCCCCGCGCGCGCCTCCCCTCACGCCTGAGGGGGTTTAACGGGGAACACGGGGAATGGCGTTGATAACGCCGCGCACGGGGGACACCCCGCGCCGGGAGCAGCGGCGGTGCCGGCGGGGCCGAGGGAGCGGGACCGGAGCGGCCGCGGCCTCACGGGCGGGCCCGGCCCGGCCCAGCCCAGCGCACAAAATGGCCGCTCGCCCGCGCGTCAGCCGGAGCCTCCGCCCCACGTGGGGCCGCGTGCCGCTCAGCCAATCGCAGCGCGGAACGAGCCGGAGCTCCAACGCTATTGGCCGAGGGGAGCGGCGCTGTCAATCAAAGCCACGCGGGGCCGCCGGCGCGCATCCCCCGCCCGCCATGGCGGCGTAATTAGCCCGGGCCGGCGCTTCCTCCAGCTCAAACAATCTGTCACCGCCGAGCCGGGCGGGCCGCGATCGCTGCGGCAGCGCCGCGCCTCGCCGCTTTTCTCCACCAGAACCAAATAAATAACAAACACGCGGGCCAAGTGCCGGCCCCGCTCCTCCCTCCCCGGCGCGGGGGTGCAGCGCGCCGCTGCCCCCCGGGTGGGGCTGGGGGATGGATGGATGGAGGGATGGGGGTGTCCCGGCCCCCCCCGCCCGCCGCTAATTGGGCGCGTTCCGGTTGTTGACGTGCCGAGCGCTGTCAGCTCCCGCCGCTTCCTATTGGCTGCCGCGGCTTGGCCACGCCCCCGGCCCCACGTGGGGCGCGGCCGGAGCGCCGCAAAACGGGGCGCGGATCGCGCGCGGAGCGGAGTCATCGCCTCAGCGCCCTTCCCGCCTCCTCCGCCATTCGCAGCTCTTCATAATTCCTTAGTTCTGCCGCTTTTCCGATTATATTTTTTGGCTTTTCCTCTGTCGAGGCTGAAGCTGTTTGTGAACGCATTTCCCAGTGCGGTGAAGTTGGGGGATCCATTAGGATATCCATAGGGGCATCATTGGGATGGACATTGGGTGCCCACAAAAGTGTCCATCCCTTGAAACTCCCATCAGGATGGACATTGGGTGTCCATCCCCTGGAGCACCCATTGAAATGGACATTGGGTGCCCACAAAGATTCCTATTAGGGATGGACGGATGGATGGATGATGGATGGATGATGGATGGATGGATGATGGATGGATGGATGGATGGATGGATGATGGATGGATGGATGGATGGATGATGGATGGATGATGGATGGATGATGGATGGATGGATGGATGGATGGATGATGGATGGATGGATGATGGATGGATGGATGGATGGATGGATGGATGATGGATGGATGGATGGATGGATGGATGATGGATGATGGATGGATGGATGGATGATGGATGGATGATGGATGGATGGATGGATGATGGATGATGGATGGATGGATGATGGATGATGGATGGATGATGGATGGATGATGGATGGATGGATGATGGATGGATGATGGATGGATGGATGATGGATGGATGGATGATGGATGGATGATGGATGGATGATGGATGGATGGATGATGATGGATGGATGGATGGATGATGGATGGATGATGGATGGATGGATGGATGGATGGATGATGGATGGATGATGGATGGATGGATGATGGATGGATGGATGATGGATGATGGATGGATGATGGATGGATGGATGATGGATGGATGGATGATGGATGGATGGATGATGGATGGATGGATGATGGATGATGGATGGATGATGGATGGATGGATGGATGGATGATGGATGATGGATGGATGGATGATGGATGGATGATGGATGATGGATGGATGATGGATGGATGGATGATGGATGGATGGATGATGGATGGATGGATGATGGATGATGGATGGATGATGGATGGATGGATGGATGGATGGATGATGGATGATGGATGGATGGATGATGGATGGATGATGGATGATGGATGGATGATGGATGGATGGATGGATGGATGATGGATGATGGATGGATGGATGATGGATGGATGATGGATGATGGATGGATGATGGATGGGTGGATGGATGATGGATGGATGATGATGGATGGATGATGGATGGATGGATGGATGGATGATGGATGATGGATGGATGATGGATGGATGATGGATGGATGGATGATGGATGGATGGATGATGGATGGATGGATGATGGATGGATGATGGATGGATGGATGATGGATGATGGATGGATGATGGATGGATGGATGGATGGATGGATGATGGATGGATGGATGGATGATGGATGGATGATGGATGGATGATGGATGGATGGATGGATGGATGGGATTTTGGGAAGCAATTCCCCGCTGGGATGGGATTCCCAGAGCAGCTGTGGCTGCCCCTGGGTCCCTGCAGTGCCCAAGGCCAGGCTGGACCCTGGGGCAGTGGGAGGTGTCCCTGCCATGGCAGGGGCAGCTCTGGATGAGCTTTAAGGTCCCACCAAACAATTCCAGGACTGAAGGGCTCTGTGCATCCTCCCTCTGCTCCCATGAGCTGGGAAATGTGGCAGAGGGGGAGATTCCCGTGCTGGGGCTGAGCCAGATTCTCTGTCCCGGGGACTTTCCAGGGCCAGGCTCAGGGGACGTGAGGCCACGGGGAGAGGAACAGAAAGCGGCGATTTTGCACTGAAAATTCACTTTATTGCTCAAAATAGAAGCCATTAGCAAGGCTGTGCCCCTCCCCCCGCGGTACTTATGGACAAATTCTGATTTTTACTTAATGGTTTCCCTGAAAAGGTTGTAATTTTCCTCCCATTCCCATCGAGCCGCAGCTCCCCTGCGCTGTGCTGAGCTCCGAGTGCCGAGGATGGCTCCTGTTAATTGATATTCCTCGTGCTGGGGCTGCACTGAGAGAGGAGATGTTTTATTTTAGCTTATTAAAACTCACCTGGTTGGGGGAGGAAAAAAAAAAAAAGAATCAAAAGAACGATTAGGGGTGAAAAGAAACGTTGTGGTTCATATTGATTTAAGGTCTGCTTAAATTGATATTTGCACATCCCAATTAGAAACCCGTGAGCTTTTCCCAGAATTTTTTTTTTTTCTTTTTCTGGGTTGGGTTTTTTTTTATTTTATTTTTTTTTTCTGAAGGTTCTTGGGAAAAGCCTCGGTGGGGACATTGTGTCCTTCCTTTTGGGTGAGGATGAGGATGAGGATGGGGATGAGGATGAGGATGAAGATGAGGATGAGGATGAGGATGAAGATGAGGATGAGGATGAGGCTTTGAGGACATTCAGTGACACCATTACAGTGGCATCTTCCCATGGGATTGTGATTTTGGGTTTTTTTGGGATAATGCCACAATCCCTGTGTTTCCCATGGGATGGTGATTTTGGGGTTTTGGGATAATGTCACAATCCCTCAGCTCCCCATGGGATGGTGATTTTGGGGTTTTTGGGATAATGCCACAATCCCTCAGCTCCCCATGGGATGGTGATTTTGGAGTTTTTGGGATAAGGTCACAATCCCTCAGCTCCCCATGGGATGGTGATTTTGGGATTTTTGGGATAATGTCACAATCCCTCAGCTCCCCATGGGATGATGTTTTTGGGGTTTTTGGGATAATGCCACAATCCCTGTGTTTCCCATGGGATGGTATTTTTGGGATTTTTGTGATAAGGTCACAATCCCCGTGTTTCCCATGGGATGGTGATTTTGGGGTTTTTTTGGGATAATGTCACAATCCCTCAGCTCCCCATGGGATGGTGATTTTGGGGTTTTTTTGGGATAATGCCACAATCCCTCAGCTCCCCATGGGATGGTGATTTTGGGGTTTTGGGGATAATGCCACAATCCCTGTGTTTCCCATGGGATGGTGATTTTGGGGTACTTCGGGACGATGTCCCCACCCCTCCCCGGGGATGTCACAGCCCCCAGGGTGGCTTTGCCCCCCCGTGCCCCGCTCCTGGTGCCCGGTGAGGTGGCACAGCCGGGAAGGGAAGCTGGGCACGTCCCCTCCCTGGGGACAAGGCTCGGGCTCGGTTTGGGGCTGTTGTGACACTCGGTGACAGCGTCCTGTCCCCAGCGGCCTTCGGGGAAACCGCCCGAGCTGCTCTTCCTTCCCTTCCCCAAGTTCCTCTGCGGGATCGGCCACTGGCCCTCGCTGGCACTGCCACCACCCCGGGACAGACACCCCGAATGTCACCAGGGCCTGAACATCCTCAGAGCCACCCCCGGGACAGGACACCCCGAATGTCACCAGGGACAGGACACCCAAAATGTCCCCTGAGACAGGACACCCCGAATGTCCCCCGGGACAGGACACCCCAAATGTCACCAGGGACGGGACACCCCGAATGTCACCAGGGACAGGACACCCAAAATGTCCCCCAGAGTCTGAACATACTGACTGCCACACCGGGACAGGACACCCCAGAATGTCCCCAGAGTCTGAACATCATCACTGCCACTCCTGGGACAGGACACCCCAAATGTCACCAGGGTCTGAACATAGGACACCCCGAATGTCCCCCAGGATCTAAATATCCTGACTGCCATCCCGGGACAGGACACCCCGACTGTCCCCCGGGACAGGACACCCGAAATGTCCCCCAGGATCTGAACATCCTCAGAGCCACCCCCAGGACAGGACACCCCAAATGTCACCAGAGTCTGAATATCGTGACTGCCACCCCCGGGACAGGACACCCCGAATGTCCCCAGGATCTGAGCACAGGACACCCCAAATGTCTCCTGGAGCTGAACACAGGGCACCCCGAATGTCTGCATGCTGCTGGGTTCTCATGGGTGCTCCTGTATCCTCCTGGATCCCCTGGGTGCTCCCAGGTGCTCCTGGACCCTCCTGGATCTTTCCAAGTGCTCCCGTACCCCTCCTGCATCCTCCTGGATGCTCCTGTATCCTCCTGGCCACTCCCAGGTGCTCCTGGATCTTCCCAAATGCTCCTGTACCCCTCCGGATGCTGCTGGATGCTCCTGGATCCTCCTGGATGCTCGTGCGTGGTCCTGGATCCTCCTGGGTACTCCTGAATGCTCCTGGATCCTCCTGGATCTTTCTGGATCCTCTAGGTGCTCCCAGGTGCTCCTGGACCCTCCTGGATCTTCCCAAGTGCTCCTGTACACCTCCGGATGCTCCTGGAGACTCCTGGATCCTCATGGGTACTCCTGGATGCTCCTGGATCCTCCCAGGTGCTCCTGCATCCTCCTGGACGCTCCTGGATCCTCCTGGGTGCTCCCAGGTGCTCCTGGACCCTCCTGGATTCTCGTGCGTGGTCCTGGATACTCCTGGATACTTCTGGGTACTTCTGTGTACTCCTGGATGCTGCTGGATCTTCCTGGATCCTCTGGGTGTTCCCGGGTGCTCCCAGGTGCTCCTGGATGCTCCTGGATCTTCCCAGGTGCTCCTGCATCCTCCTGGATGCTCGTGCATGGTCCTGGATCCTCCTGGGTACTCCTGGATGTTCCTGGGTGCTCCTGGATCTTCCCAAGTGCTCCTTTACCCCTCCGGATGCTCCTGAAGACTCCTGGATCCTCACGGGTGCTCCCAAATGCTCCTGGATGCTCCCGGATCCTCCCAGGTGCTCCTGCATCCTCCTGGATGCTCGTGCATGGTCCTGGATCCTCCTGGGTACTCCTGCATCCTCCTGGGTGCTCCTGGATCCTCCTGGATCCTCCTGGACACTCTGGGTGCTCCCGGGTGCTCCTGGATCTTCCCAAGTGCTCCTGTACCCTCCTGCATCCTCCTGGATGCTCCTGTATCCTTCTGTGTGCTCCCAAGTGCTCCTGGATCTTCCTAGGTGCTCCTGTACCCTCCTGCATCCTCCCTGGACGCTCCTGTATCCTCCTGGGTGCTCCCAGGTGCTCCTGGATGCTCCTGGATCCTCCCCAGGTGCTCCTGGATGTTCCTGGATGCTCCTGGATCTTCCCAGGTACTCCTGCATCCTCCTGGACGCTCCTGTATCGTCTGGGTGCTCCCAGGTGTTCCTGGATGCTCCTGGATCCTCCCAGGTGCTCCTGGACGCTCCTGGATCTTCTCAGGTACTCCTGCATCCTCCTGGACGCTCCTGTATCCTCTGGATGCTCCCAGGTGCTCCTGTACCCCTTCTGCATCCTCCTGGACGCTCCTGTATCCTCCTGAGTACTCCCAGGTGCTCCTGGACGCCTCCTGGTCACTCCTGACCTCCTGGTCACTCCTGCTCCTGGCCACTCCCGGCTCTGTCCCGTGCCCGCTGTCCCGGCTCCCTCGGGCTCACCTGCCCTCCCTCCCTCCCTCCTCCCCCGCCGGGACAAACAGCTCCGGCTTCTGCTGAGCGCCGCCTAATTATAGATATTACATTGCAAATGGCTTTTGGGCCTGCTAATGGTATTACTGGTGTTATTCTTCTACTCGTTAATTATAACCAATTTGTTTGGGATGCCTTCCCAGTTTTCGGCTGTAATTGCTCTCTCCCCGCTCCCTGGTGGCTGTGACTCAGCAGAAACTCGGCAGTTTCGCTCAGGGATGAGGTTTCTCTCCGTCTCTCCTGCCAAGCGCGGCTGCCTGAGCGCCGTGGCCGCTGCTCCCAGCCCGCCGGTGGCCACGGGAGGCTGGGGCGCGGGGCTGGGAGCGGCAGCGCATCCCCCGAGCGCTCGGGCTCAGGTTTGGGATGCTCTGGGTCAGAGCCGTGACCCGTGAACCATCCCAGAATCCCGCCCCTGAAATCCAAAGGCTCAGCCCGGGGGGAAGGGGGGAATATTAAAGCGAATGTTTTCTTTTTCTTATTGCTAAATTCTTAAAAAGTTTGCTCTTCTCCTCTGGCCGGCATTAACTGCAGATAAGTTATTTGGAAAGCGAGTATTTCAGCAGAACAGCCGCTCAAGTAGCCCAATACACACATGAGAGTCTATTTGCACTTAAAAGAAGTGGGAGGTATTAAATCAGCCCCTGGCCAGATAGGCATTGTATAAACAAGAGCTGTTAACTCCTACTTGATAGCGATGATAGCGAGGGAAAGCAAAACAGCCCCGCGGTGTCACCGCCGGCCTGACACGGCTCGTTGGAGGTCTGGGCAGAGAAAAAAAAAACAAAAAAAACCAAAAAACAAACCCCTGGGAGCTGCGGGAGGGGGGATGATCCCAAAACCTCTGCACGGCCGCGGGCGCGCCGGACACGAGGGGACACGCGGGGGACACGGCAAAGCCACCAGGAGGTCGGGACAGCGGCCAGAATTCCAGGGGTTTGGTCTTAAATTCCAAGGATTTTGGGGCTGAAATTTCCAGATTTTGGGGCTGGAATTCCAGGGCTTTGTGGCTGTAATTCCCAGGTTTTTGGGGCAGGAATTCCCAGATTTTGGGGCTGAAATCCTGGGGTTTGAGGCAGGATTTCCCAGGTTTTGTGGTTGAAATTCCCAGATTTTGAGGCAGGAATTCCAGATTTTGAGGCTGAAATTCCCAGATTTTGGGGCTGAAATTCCCAGGGTTTTGGGGCAGAATTCCCAGGTTTTGGGGGCAGGAATTCCCAGGGTTTTGAGGCAGGAATTACCAGATTTTGGGGCTGAAATTCCCAGGGTTTTGGGGCAGGAGTTCCCAGGTTTTGGGGCTGAAATTCCCAGGGTTTCGGGGCTGAAGTCCCTGGGTTTTTGTGGCTGTAATTCCCAGGTTTTTTGGGCTGTAATTCCCAGGTTTTTGGGGCAGGAATTCCCAGGGTTTTGGGACAGTAATTCCTGGGTTTTGTGGCTGTAATTCCCAGGTTTTTGGGGCAGGAATCCCCAGGGTTTGGGGCAGGAATTCCTGGGTTTTGTGGCTGTAATTCCCAGGGTTTTGCGGCTGTATTTCCCAGATTTTGAAGCTAAAATTTCACCCATGCTGGCACGGGCGGGGTTTCCATCCTGGATCCCGCTCCGGGGCTGGGGGCGACGCTGCTGCCGAGGCATTAATGAAATTTATGACTCAGAGCGAGCAGAAGAAACTGTTTTCAGCTGACTTCACTCACCACTTCCTCTCGTCGCCCTGGGCTCTCCCGGCAGCGCGCTTATCTCGGCCTGGAGCCGTGCCCAGCGCCCGTGCCCCGCTCCCTCCCTCCCCGCCCCAGTCACTCAAGCACTCTCAAGTTGTTCTCTGTGGCTAATCAAATGTCAAAACAAGCTGCCCCTGAGATTTGGAGAGCTTTTTAACCAGGAAGACATTCACGGCCGAGAGGCGAGAGCGGCCCCGGCCCTGCGCTGCTCCCGGCGGCTGCTGCGCTGCTGGGGGATGGTTTTTGGGGATTGGCGCTGTGGGGCTGGTGGCGGTGATGGCTCGCTCGGAGGTGGCACTGCTGGGATTGGGGCTTCTTCTGTCCATTTATCCGTTTATCTGTTTGTCCATATATCCCTATCCATATATCACATCCATATCCACATATCCACATATCCATATCTCATAGCCACATCCACATCATCCATCCATCCATCCATCCATCCATCATCCATCCATCCATCATCCATCCATCATCATCCATCCATCATCCATCCATCCATCCATCCATCATCCATCATCCATCCATCCATCCATCATCCATCCATCCATCCATCCATCCATCCATCCATCCATCCATCATCCATCCATCCATCCATCCGTCATCCATCCATCCATCTTTATCATCCATCATCCGTTCATCTATCATCTATCATCCATCCATCCATCTATCATTCATCCATCATTCATCTATCATCCATCCATCCATCTATCTATCCATCCATCTATCATCCATCATCCATCCATCCATCATCCATCCATCCATCCATCCATCATCCATCATCCATCCATCATCCATCCATCCATCCATCCATCCATCCATCATCCATCCATCATCCATCCATCCATCCATCCATCCATCCATCATCCATCCATCATCCATCATCCATCCATCCATCCATCATCCATCCATCATCCATCCATCATCCATCCATCCATCCATCCATCCATCCATCCATCCATCATCATCATCCATCCATCCATCCATCATCCATCATCCATCATCCATCATCCATCATCCATCCATCCATCCATCCATCCATCCATCATCCATCCATCCATCATCCATCCATCCATCCATCCATCCATCATCCATCATCCATCCATCATCCATCATCTATCATCTGATTCATCATCATCCATCATCCATCCATCCATCCATCATCCATCATCCATCCATCATCCATCCGTCCATCCATCATCCATCATATCCATCCATCCATCCATCAAGTCAGTCTATCCGTCCATCTCATCCATCAATCCATCCATCCGTCGATCCGTCTATCAAATCATCCATCATCTATCGTCCATCGTCAGTCTATCTCATCAGTCATCTATCATCCATCAAATCTATCATCAGTCTATTCCGTCCGTCCATCTATCCATCGTCAATCATTCATCCATCCATCATCTATCATCCATCTCATCCATCTATCATCTATCTATCGTCATCAATCTATCAATCATCCATCACATCAATCAATCATCTATCCATCCATCATCTATCATCCATCCATCCATCTCATCATCTATCATCCATCCATAATCCATCCATCCATCCATCCATCCATCCATCCATCCATCCATCATCCATCCATCCATCTATCAATATCATCCATCATCATCCATCATCATCCATCCATCCGTCTATCTATCATCTAATGCCATCCATCTATCTCATCATCATCTATCGTCCATCTATCCATCTGTCTATCTATCCATCCATCTATCATCCATCATCTATCATCTCATCTATCCATCTATCCATCATCTATCCATCTATCATCCATCCATCTAATCAGTCATCTATCTATCTCATCTATCCATCTATCTATCATCTCATCATTCATCTATCTATCATCCATCCATTCCATCCATCCATCTCATCTATCCATCCATCTATCCATCCATCATCCATCCATCCATCCATCATCCATCCATCCATCCATCCATCCATCCATCATCATCCATCCATCCATCCATCCATCCATCCATCCATCCATCCATCCATCCATCATCCATCCTTCCCCATCCTTGTGTCCCATCCCTCGATTCTCAGCTTTGTTTTATGACCTGACCCCAAACCAGGAGCTTTGGGTCCTCAGCTCTGCCCTGGCCCTGGGGATGGAGGGACCCAACCTCAGCCTTGCTTCCCACCCCAAGTCCTTCCCGAGCTCCGAGTGCCCCCGGGCTCTGTGGGGCCGGGAGGGGACCGGGAGGGGACAGGGAGGGGACAGGGAGGGTCTGTCTGCCAGGAGCAGACAGGCAGCGGCTTTGTCCCGTGTTTTCGGGTGAATGAATGGATTTCAGTGTTTGACCAACCCCGCGGGCAGTGCCAGCCCCGGGGCTTTGGCAGCAGGGTGGCACTTGTCACCTCCGGTTCTCTCTGTCCCCTTCTGGGAAGAGCCAGTGAATCCCCGGCAGCGCCGCATCCCGGAGAGATTCATCAGCCGAATTTTGGGAGGGTTTCACACCCCGGAGACGGCAGGGCTCTGAGATCCGGGAATCGCTGTGGGATCCCCGAGGAGCCCGGCCTGGAGTGGGAATTGCCAGGGAAATCTGAGGGAATGATAGTGCTGTGCCCCAAAAACAGCCCCGCACCCCAAAAACGGCCCTGTACCCCAAAAACAGTGCTATACCCCAAAACAGTCCTACATCCCAAACAGCCCTGTACCCTAAACAGCCCCGCACCCCAAAAACAGCCCCGTACCCCAAAAACGGCCCTGTACCCCAAAAACAGCCCCGCACCAAACCGCCCTGTACCCCCAAAGCAGCCCTGTACCACCAAAACAGCTCTGCACCCTAAAATACAGTCCTGTACCCCAAAAACAGCCCTGCACCCCAAAACCAGCTCTGCACCCCAAAACAGCTCTGCACCCCATCAACGGCCCTGTACCCCAAAAACAGCCCCACACCAAACAGCCCTGTACCCCAAACAGCCTCGCGTTCCCAAAAACAGCCCTGTATCCCAAAAACAGCCCTGTAGCCCCAAAACAGCCCTGCACCCCAAAAACAGCCCCGACTCAAAAACAGCCCTGCACCCCAAATACAGTCCTGTACACCAAAAACAGCCCTGCACCCCAAACACAGCCCTGCACCCCAAACAGCTCCACCCCAAACCAGCCCTGCACCCCAAAACCAGCCCCGCACCCCAAACAGCCCCGCACCCCAAAACAGCCCTGTACCCCAAAACACAGCCCTGTACCCCAAACACAGCCCTGCACCCCAAAACAGCCCCAGACCAAACACAGCCCTGTACCCCAAACACAGCCCTGCACCCCAAAACCAGCCCCGCACCCCAAAACCAGCCCCGCACCCCAAAACAGCCCCAGCCCGCAGAGGCAGGGTGGGGAGCCCAGCCCAGCCCAGCCCGTGAATCATCCCAAACCGCCCCGGGAAGGGCAGCGCCGCCTTCCCCTGCCCGAGCAGCCGGGGCTGCCCCGTCCCTGTAAAACCACAGGATCAGGGAATTCCCAATTAAATCTCATCCCACCACGGCAGGGACACCTTCCCCCGTCCCAGGGCGCTGCAAACCCAACCCAGCCCGGCCAGGGAAACCTCAGGGCAGGAATTTCTTCCTGAAATCCCACCTAAATCCACCTAAACCCATCTTGTGGTGGTTTGGTGGGATGGCGCTGGGAGGAGCGGCAGTGCCAGGGTGGAAAGGAAGCTCAGGGGATGATTTAAGAGCTGCTCTGGGCACCCTGTGCCAGGGCCTCATCCCCTGGCAGGGCACAATTCCTCCCCAAAACCCCGCCTGGCGTGCCCGGGCTGTGCTCCCGCAGCCCTGCTGCCCCTCAGCCCCTGGAATGCGGGTTTGGGGGGCGCCAGAGCTGGTTTTGGGCAGCCCCTCCAGGATAACCCGGGCGCTCTGCACTGCCCAGCTCTGCTCTGGTTGTGTAACCAGCCCGGGGCTGAGCCGGGAGCCAAACCCACGCTGCTGACCCGGGCGCAGGCTGGGACACGCTCCAGCCCTCCCAGTCCCGCAATTCTGGGGTTCCGAGGGAAGCCCGGCCCCTCCGAGGGCTCTGCGGGCCACCAGCCCCTTCCCCAGCTCTGGATCCTCGGTTCCAGCTCCTTAAATTTGGAACCCACGGCCCCCAAACCCCAGGGAAAGGACAAAGCATCAAGTGATGCCCCCAGAGAGGAGAAATTCCCTCTTGGGTGATGAATGTTCCTGTTCCTTGCTCTAAGAGAGAGCAATCACAGCTGCCCGAGCCTGCGTTTAGCAGAGGTGCCTGCAATAAATCCCGAAATAAATGGGATTACGGCCCTGCTGTTCCACCTCAGAACCTTCCCGGGTCCCTTTCAGCTCCCTCACTATGGAAAATCCAGGGTTTGGAAAACCCAGCCTGGTTGATGCTCTGGTCTGGACATCAGAGAGTGCTCGTTCCTGCTGTTATTTTATTAAATCATTAAAAGGCACTTCTTTAATAGCTCAAGAAATATGCCTTTTTTTTTTTTTTTCATGTGGCTGAGGCTGCTCCCAAGCCTGGAACGGGCACAAATCCTCCCGCAGGTTGGTTCAAAGCCGTCTGGAATCTGCTGCTCCGTCGGGAATGAGGGGATAATTGGGACGAGCGCCTTCAAAGGGAGCCGGAGCTGCCAGCGCTGGGTCCCGAGCCCTGCTGCAATCCCGGGGGAGAATTCCTGAATTTCTGCCTCAAACCCTGGCGAGGGACAGGAGGGGAGCCCAGAGCCCACAGCCTGCCCGGGCACGCCGCTGTGGCTGCCAGGAGATTAAAGGCAGCGGGGAAATGCAAATTTAATGTTGTTAATTGTTAAACCGCAGCATTTCAGGAGAATCACCCCGGAATGAGCGGCTCCAGCAGGCTCAGGCTCCCCGGGAGTGGGATCCGGGAGGGGAGGATGTGATTGTGGCTGGGGAGGATGCAAAGGAGCGGGGAGGGATGTGGGAAAGGGAAATGGGGGAAGTGGGAAGGGAGAGGCTGGGGGGGACCTGGTGTGGAGGACAGGTGTCTGCCAATACAGGCAGGAGATTCTCTTTGAAATGGAGAATGTAAACCCCCTCCCTCCAAATTATTGTCATTTTGAAATTAAGGGGCTCTCAGGCAAAGAGATGGGAATTAGGAATAACAGTTCTTCACTAGGAAAATTAAAATAGAAATGCAGTATTACAAAGAACAATCCCAAACCCTGCCAGAGTCAGAATCCAAGCTGACACCCGTCAGTCAGGCAGGGTGTTGGCAGCAGTCCCATTCAATGGTGGCTGCATCCTCCTGCAGGGGCAGATGTGGTTCAGCTGGAGCAGTGCTCCTGGAGAAGGTGCAGTTTCCTCTGAAGTTCCAGGGATGATGTGGAAGGGTCTGGTTTTCCTCTGGAATCCAGTGGAAAGAAGGTGCCTTGGTGTCCAAAATCTCAGTTTTTATCTGGGTAGGAAAGGCTTGGCTCCTGCCCTGGCTGGAGCATCTCCCAGTGGGATGATGGAATTTTATCAGTCATGCCCTGGGACTCAATGGCCATGAACAGGAGATATCTCCTGGAGGGAGGATGGGCTGTGGGAAGATAAAGATGATTGCCCAGCTGGTTTAAAGATGGCCCATTAGCAGAGAATGTGTGCCAGGAGATCAGTGTCACTGCCCCACCCTGTTTTTAACAATGGCCCATTAACAGGAGATATCCCCACAGAGAGAAGGATCACTGCCACACCCAGTTTTTAACAATGGCCCATTAACAGGAGATATCTCCTGGGGGGAGGATGGGCTGTGGGAAGATAAAGATGATTGCCCAGCTGGTTTAAAGCTGGCCCATTAGCAGATAATGTGTGCCAGGAGATCAGGGGCACTGCCCCACCCGGCTGCAACAGATGGGACAGAATTCACATTTCTGGCCACATCAGCCCAACACAGGGGGGGACAGCTCTGGTGGCACCTGGAGGTCCCTGTGTGAGGAACACGGCAGAGCACCGGAATATTCTTTTTTAATTTTTAATTTTTTTTTTAAATTTATTTTTTATTTTTTATTATTTTTTTCCCCCTGGCTTTGGGAAGACAGAGAACCCCCGGGCTCCTTCAGAGCCGCGTTTCAACAACCAGGAACTCGTGTGTGTCTTGGACAGGGATCCAGCGCGGCTGGGGCCATGTGCAAGATGTAATTTAAGCTCCAGCTCCGGGCCCAAACCTTCTCCAAGCGCGGAGGTTTTGGCACCGAGGGTTTGGTTTGGTCGCAGCTTTCACGGCAAATTGAATAATCACAGGAGGGGGAGGAACGGCGAGAGAGCAAGAGAGAAAAAAATTTAAAAAACACGACAAAAAACCCAACAACTCTCGACAGTTCTTCCAAAAAAAGAACCAAAACACATTTTGGCTTCCTCAGCCCTGAGCCGCAGTTATTTCCCTCTAGATCTGGAGCAGCTTTTCCAACAACCTTTTTTCAATTTAGCTTTTTATTAAAATCGAGCCGTGCCCTGGCAAATCCTGGCGGATCCGCCTCATGCAGCGGCTCTGCAGCTGCTGCTCGTGCCCTGGCACCCCAAAAACCATCCCCAAAAACCCCAAAAACCATCCCCAGCCCTGCCCGGGGCAGCAAGCAGGGCCACAGAGCCCCGGGCAGGTTTTTAAATCACCCACCGTGCTGCTGACCTGCTGACCTGCTGTATCTTTTAATTATTCCCGTGTTTGCACTTTGCTGTGGCTCACAGGATTTTTCCCCTCCCATGCCGTGTTTTCCTGACAATTAGCCCTGCTGGCTGGAAAAGGATTGGAGAGGGAGCTCAGCCCGAAATCCGAAAGGAAAATCAGCACAGAAATCCAAAACCAGCACTGAAATCAAAAACCAGCACCGAAATCCAAAACCAGCACCGAAATCCAGAAACAAAATCAGCACTAAAATCCAAAATCAGCACAGAAATCCAAAACTAGCATCGAAAACCAAAAGCAAAACCAGCACAGAAATCCAATATCAGCACCAAAATCCAAAATCAGCACTAAAATCCAAAATCAGCACTAAAATCCAAAACTAGCATCGAAAACCAAAAACAAAACCAGCACAGAAATCCAATATCAGCACCAAAATCCAAAATCAGCACTAAAATCCAAAATCAGCACAGAAATCCAAAACTAGCATCGAAAACCAAAAACAAAACCAGCACAGAAATCCAATATCAGCACCAAAATCCAAAATCAGCACTAAATTCCAAACCTCCCTCCCGGCTGGAGACAGCCCCAGTAAGCAAAGTCAGCACCAAAATCCAAAAGCAAAACCAGCACTGAAATCCAAAACCAGCACCGAAATCCAAAATCAGCATCGAAATCCAAAAGCAAAACCAGCACTGAAATCCAAAACCAGCACCGAAATCCAAAATCAGCACCGAAATCCAAACCCAGCACCGAAATCCAAAATCAGCATCGAAATCCAAAAGCAAAACCAGCACTGAAATCCAAAACCAGCACCGAAATCCAAAATCAGCATCGAAATCCAAAGCAAAACCAGCACCGAAATCCAAACCCAGCACCAAAATCCAAACCCAGCACCAAAATCCAAAAGCAAAACCAGCACCGAAATCCAAAACCAGCACCGAAATCCAAAAGCAAAACCAGCACCGAAATCCAAAACCAGCACCGAAATCCAAACCCAGCACCAAAATCCAAAATCAGCACCGAAATCCAAAAGCAAAACCAGCACCAAAATCCAAACCCAGCACCAAAATCCAAAAGCAAAACCAGCACTGAAATCCAAACCCAGCACGGAATTCCAAACCCAGCACGGAATTCCAAACCCAGCACGGAATTCCAAACCCAGCACGGAATTCCAGCCCTCCCTCCCTCCCTCCCGCCGCCCCAGCTCAGCCCTGGAGCAGTTCTGGACTAAAGCAGGGTCGGGCTCAGCCTGGGCTCAGCCTGGGGCAGGGGGAGGTGTCCCTGTCGCGACAGGGGTGGCACTGGGTGACTTCCAGGTCCCTTCCCACCCCAAACTCACCTTTCTCACACCTGCAGTTGCAAACCCCCCCTTAAAACCGCCCCTGAGCCCCTGCAGGGAGAATTTTGGGGTCCCCCCACCCTCATTAGGCAGCTGCTAATCAGCCACGAACGATTAAATCACCGGCCCCGCCCAGCTGCTGCTTTCCCCGGGAATTAAACCTCCATAAAATCAAGCAGCATGAATCTCCGAGATTTACACGCTGCTTTCTTAACAGTTTTCAGTAGATTTCAGTAGTTAATAAAACCGAGCGCTGCTTTGTGTAAAAGGTAATGGATTGCAGTCGGGGGGGTTTTACTGCGCTCAGCCAGCACCTCATCCGTTCAGCTCGCTGCGGATTAAAAGCAGATTTATCACAGATGTGCCTCAACATCGCGCTTGGCTCGAGCCATTAGACTCCCGGAGTTTAAAGGTTCGGCTCTGATGACTTGGAGGAAGTCGGGTGCTTTTTTTGAGAGCTTTGAATAAGCGGCTGGGACGGGGCCGGCGTTCCCAAACTGGGCAGACTGGTTACACTGGGATGCGCAATTCCCGCTCCGGAGCCTGCCCTGCTCAGGGGTTCAACCCTCATGCAAATCCACAATAAATTATTTACCAGGTGAAACTTCGGTGGTGGAGCAGCTTCTCATCGCCCGGGGTGGGATGGGGGAGATGGGGAAGGACGTGGGATGGGACAGGAAACGTTGTCCTGCTCCTTGGAAAGGGACAAATTCCCCTGTCCCAAATTCCCCGGGCATCCCAGGGATCCACAGCTGCTCTGGGAATTCCATCCCGACATCCCATCCACCCTCTGGAACTGGAATCCATGCCCGGGAATTCCATCCCGATATCCCAAAATCCCCTGGAAATGGAATCCATTCCCGGGAATTCCATCCCAATGTCCCATCCACCCTCTGGAAATGGAATCCATTCCCGGGAATTCCATCCCGACATCCCATCCACCCTCTGGAACTGGAATCCATTACCGGGAATTCCATCCCAATATCCCAAAATCCCCTGGAAATGGAATCCATTCCCGGGAATTCCATCCCAACATCCCATCCACCCTCTGGAAATGGAATCCATTCCCGGGAATTCCATCCCAACATCCCATCCACCCTCTGGCAATAAAATCCATTCCTGGGAATTCCATCCCGACATCCCATCCACCCTCTGGAAATGGAATCCATTCCTGGGAATTCCATCCCAACATCCCATCCATCCCCTGGCAAAAAAATCCATTCCCGGGAATTCCATCCCGACATCCCATCCACCCTCTGGAAGCGGAATCCATTCCCGGGAATTCCATCCCAATATCCCAAAATCCCCTGGATATGGAATCCATTCCCGGGAATTCCATCCCGATATCCCAAAATCCCCTGGAAATGGAATCCATGCCCGGGAATTCCATCCCGATATCCCAAAATCCCCTGGATATGGAATCCATTCCCGGGAATTCCATCCCGACATCCCATCCACCCTCTGGAAATGGAATCCATTCCTGGGAATTCCATCCCGACATCCCATCCACCCTCTGGAAGCGGAATCCATTCCCCGGGAATTCCATCCCGATATCCCTTCCACGCTTCCCGGAATTACATCCCAATATCCCAATATCCCAATATCCCCTGGAAATGGAATCCATTCCCGGGAATTCCATCCCGACATCCCACCCCACCCTCTGAAAACGGAATCCATTCCCGGGAATTCCATCCCGACATCCCATCCACCCTCTGGCAATAAAATCCATTCCCGGGAATTCCATCCCAATGTCCCAATATCCCAATATCTCCTGGAACTGGAATCCATTCCCAGGAATTCCATCCCGATATCCCACCCATCCTCTGGCAATAAAATCCATTCCTGGGAATTCCATCCCTATATCCCATCCACCCTCTGGCAATAAAATCCATTCCCTGTGTGCTGCCCCTCCATCCTTTATCCCAAATCCCTCCCCTGTCCCAAGTTCCTTGGGCATCCCAGGGATCCACAGCTGCTCTGGGAATTCCATCCCGACATCCCATCCACCCCCTGGAAATGGAATCCATTCCCGGGAATTCCATCCCGATATCCCAAAATCCCGTGGAAATGGAATCCATGCCCGGGAATTCCATCCCAACATCCCATCCATCCCCTGGAACTGGAATCCATTCCCGGAATTCCATCCCAACATCCCATCCACCCCCTGGAAATGAAATCCATTCCCGGGAATTCCATCCCGACATCCCACCCACCCTCTGGAAATGGAATCCATTCTTGGGAATTCCATCCCAACATCCCATCCACCCTCTGGCAATAAAATCCACTCCTGGGAATTCCATCCCAACATCCCATCCCTGCCCCTCCATCCTTTATCCCAAATCCCTCCCCAGCTCTCCTGGACGGGGGCTCTGAGCTCCCAGGCGTGTGTCCAGGTGTGTGCCCAGGTGTGTGCCCAGGTGTGCCCAGGCGTGTGCCCAGGTGTGTGCCCAGGTGTGTGACCAGGTGTGTGCCCAGGTGTGTGCCCAGGCGTGTGCCCAGGGGTGTGCCCAGGCGTGTGCCCAGGTGTGTGCCCAGGTGTGTGCCCAGGTGTGCCCATGTGTGTGTCCAGGTGTGTGCCCATGTGTGTGCCCAGGTGTGTGCCCAGGGTGTGCCCAGGCGTGTGCCCAGGTGTGTGCCCAGGTGTGTGCCCAGGTGTGTGCCCAGGTGTGTGCCCAGGTGTGTGCCCAGGCGTGTGCCCATGTGTGTGCCCAGGTGTGTGCCCATGTGTGTGCCCAGGTGTGTGCCCAGGCGTGTGCCCAGGTGTGTGCCCAGGTGTGTGCCCAGGTGTGTGCCCAGGGGTGTGCCCAGGGGTGTGCCCAGGTGTGTGCCCAGGCGTGTGCCCAGGCGTGTGCCCAGGTGTGTGCCCAGGTGTGTGCCCAGGGGTGTGCCCATGTGTGTGCCCAGGCGTGTGCCCAGGCGTGTGCCCATGTGTGTGCCCAGGTGCGTGCCCAGGTGCGTGCCCAGGTATGTGCCCAGGCGTGTGCCCAGGTGTGTGCCCAGGTGTGTGCCCAGGTGTGCCCAGGTGCGTGCCCAGGTGTGTGCCCAGGCGTGTGCCCAGGTGTGTGCCCAGGTGTGCCCAGGGGTGTGCCCAGGCGTGTGCCCAGGTGTGTGCCCAGGTGTGTGCCCAGGTGTGTGCCCAGGGGTGTGCCCAGGGGTGTGCCCAGGTGTGTGCCCAGGCGTGTGCCCAGGGGTGTGCCCAGGGGTGTGCCCAGGTGTGTGCCCAGGCGTGTGCCCAGGCGTGTGCCCAGGTGTGTGCCCAGGTGTGTGCCCAGGTGTGTGCCCAGGCGTGTGCCCAGGGTGTGCCCATGTGTGTGCCCAGGCGTGTGCCCAGGCGTGTGCCCATGTGTGTGCCCAGGTGCGTGCCCAGGTGCGTGCCCAGGTATGTGCCCAGGCGTGTGCCCAGGTGTGTGTGCCCAGGTGTGTGCCCAGGTGTGTGCCCAGGTGTGTGCCCAGGCGTGTGCCCAGGCGTGTGCCCAGGTGTGTGCCCAGGTGTGTGCCCAGGTGCGTGCCCAGGTGCGTGCCCAGGTGTGTGCCCAGGTGTGTGCCCAGGCGTGTGCCCAGGTGTGTGCCCAGGTGTGTGCCCAGGTGTGTGCCCATGTGGGTGTCCAGGCATGTGCCCAGGTGTGTGCCCAGGCGTGTGCCCAGGTGTGTGCCCAGGTGTGTGCCCAGGCGTGTGCCCAGGTGTGTGCCCAGGTGTGTGTGCCCAGGTGTGTGCCCAGGTGTGTGCCCAGGTGTGTGCCCAGGTGTGTGCCCATGTGTGTGCCCAGGTGTGTGCCCAGGTGTGTGCCCAGGTGTGTGCCCAGGCGTGCCCAGGTGTGTGCCCAGGTGTGTGCCCATGTGTGCCCCAGGTGTGTGCCCAGGTATGTGCCCAGGCGTGCCCAGGTATGTGCCCAGGTGTGTGCCCAGGTGTGTGCCCAGGCGTGTGCCCAGGTGTGTGCCCAGGTGTGTGCCCAGGTGTGTGCCCATGTGTGTGCCCAGGTGTGTGTCCAGGTGTGTGCCCAGGTGTGTGCCCAGGTGTGTGCCCAGGCGTGTGCCCAGGTGTGTGCCCAGGTGTGTGCCCAGGTGTGTGCCCATGTGTGTGCCCAGGTGTGTGTCCAGGTGTGTGCCCAGGTGTGTGCCCAGGTGTGTGCCCAGGCGTGTGCCCAGGTGTGTGCCCAGGTGCGTGCCCAGGTGTGTGTCCAGGTGTGTGCCCAGGTGTGTGCCCAGGTGTGTGCCCATGTGTGTGCCCAGGTGTGTGTCCAGGTGTGTGCCCAGGTGTGTGCCCAGGTGTGTGCCCATGTGTGTGCCCAGGTGTGTGTCCAGGTGTGTGCCCAGGTGTGTGCCCAGGTGTGTGCCCAGGTGTGTGCCCAGGTGCGTGCCCAGGTGTGTGCCCAGGTGTGCCCAGCCCCCCAAGGAAGCAGCACAAAATCTCTGCCGGGTTTTTTCCCCTCCCCATCCAAGAGTTTCCCCTCGGAGCTCTCAGTTTGCTCGGTCTCAGTGTCCAGAGTGTCCTGGTGCAAGGAGGGCACACCTGATTAGGGTTCCCTGTCAGGGGTCCCAGATCCTGAACTGGGGTCTCAGGTCCAGAATAGGATTCCCTTTCAGGGTTCCCAGGTCCTGAACTGGGGTCCCAGCTCCTGATCAGGGTTCCCTGTCAGGGGTCCCAGGTCTCAAAGAGCAGCTCCAAGTCTCACTTTGGGGTCCCAGGTGCTGAATAAGGTTCCCTTTCAGGGGTCCCATGTCCTAGACAGGGGTCCCAGGCCCTGATCAGGGTTCCCCTTCAGGGGTCCCATGTCCTAGACAGGGGTCCCATGTCCTGGAAAGGGTCCCAGTCCCAGTTAAGGATTCCAGCTCTCAGTCAGGGGTCCCAGGTCCTGAATAGATTCCCTGTGAGGGATCCCAGGGTTCCCAGGACTTTTCAGGGCTCCCAGATCCTCAATAGGATTCCCTTTCAGGGGTCCCTTGTCCTGGACTGGGGTCCCAGGCCCAGAATAGGATTTCCTGGAAAGGGTCCCAGGTCCCAGGCAAGGATTCCAGGTCTTGTCAGGGCTCCCAGCTCCTGAATAAGGTTCCCTTTCAGGGATTCCCTGTCCTGAACTGGGGTCCCAACTCCTGATTAGGGTTCCCTTTCAGGGTTCCCATGTCCTGAATTGGGGTCCCAGGCCCTGCTCAGGGTTCCCTTTCAGGGTTCCCAGCTTCTGGACTGGGATCCCAAGTTCTGGACTGGGGTCTCAGGTCCCAGGCAGGGATTCCAGGTCTTGTCAGGGCTCCCAGGTCCTGAATAAGGTTCCCTTTCAGGAATTCCCTGTTCCTTTCAGGGTTCCCATGTCCTGGACAAGGGTCCCAGCTCCTGCTCAGGGCTCCCTTTCAGGGGTCCCATATCCTGAACTGGGGTCCCAGCTCCTGCTCAAGGTTCCCTTTCAGGGATTCCCTGTTCCTTTCAGGGATTCCCTGTCCTGAACTGGGGTCCCAGCTCCTGCTCAGGGTTCCCTTTCAGGGGTCCCATATCCTGAACTGGGGTCCCAGCTCCTGCTCAGGGTTCCCTTTCAGGGGTCCCTTGTCCTGAACTGGGGTCCCAGGTCCTGAATAAGGTTCCCTTTCAGGGATTCCCTGTTCCTTTCAGGGTTCCCATGTCCTGAACTGGGGTCCCAGCTCCTGCTTAGGGTTCCCTTTCAGGGTCCCAGCCCCCAGTCCCCCTTCGGGCTCCCCCAGGCAGCACAACCCCGCTGGATCCGGGGCACAGCCCGGCTTTGGCAGCTCGGCATGGGCTCCCTCGATGCTCCCGTCACTCACGGGGCCGTAAAGAGCCAGGAGGGAAAGCGAACAATAAAAAAAGGGGATTTTCCTTGTGGAAGGCGCCGGGAAGCGCTGACAGAGCTGCTGCTCCGCGCTCTGCCCGCCTCCCGCTGAACCAGGCTCGGCTTCAGCGGGCTCGGCACCTACAAGGCGCAGCTGACAGCAAAGATGTTCCACTAAACCTAACACGAGAGCGAAACAGCTCTGGCGCACAGCGGGTAATTAGAATCTAATTAATTTGCATTTCACAAGAGAGGCAGAGATGTCAGAGGGAAAGGAGGAAAAAATAAAAATTCCCCTCCTCGCCGGGATGAAAGGGCTGGCGGAGGGGAGCGAGGGCTGGCTCGGAGCCGGGATGAGCAGGGTTAAACGGGAGCACGAGGGAGGTGACAGGGCTGTGGGTCAGCACAAAATCCCCCAACAGCGAATTTTCCTGGGAAAGCATCCCCGGCCTCGCAGGGAGGAACCGACCGCAGGGAAAAGGGACAGAAGGTGGCGGGAGCCGCTGGGCCGGGGGCTCCTTCCCAAAATGAACATTCGATGTGTTTAACGCGGTGTTCCCGCCGCTTCCCCGAGAGCGGAGATCCCGGAGCTGCGGGACATCACCGGGGAGATTCACGGCTCCTTTCCATAAAGATGGAAAACTCCAGGCAGGAGATTCCGCTGTGGGAGCTGCTGGAGCAGCCACGGGAGCCCTGGGGGAGGAAAAACAATCCTCGCGTCCTGGAGTGCTCCGTGATTGTCATCCCTGCGTCCCTGCCCCGTCCCTGCCCCGTCCCTGCCCCCGTCCCTGCCCCCGTCCCTGCTCCATCCCTGCCCCGTCCCTGCTCCATCCTTGATCCATTTCTGGTCCATTCCTACATCCCAGCTTCATCCCAGCTGCATCCCTGCTCCATTCCGACATCCCTGCCCCATCCCTGCCCCATTCCTGCTCCATCCCTGCGCCCTGCCCCGTCCCTGCCCCGTCCCTGCCCCGTCCCTGCTCCATCCTTGATCCATTTCTGGTCCATTCCTACATCCCAGCTTCATCCCTGCTCCATTCCTACATCCCTGCCCCATCCCTGCTCCATCCCTGCGTCCGTGCCCCGTCCCTGCCCCATCCCTGCTCCATCCCTGATCCATTCCTGCATCCCTGATCCATCCCTGCTCAATTCCTACATGCCTGCCCCGTCCCTGATCCATCCCTGATCCATTTCTGCATCCCTGCCCCATCCCTGCCCCATCCCAGCTCCATCCCTGCGTTCCTGCCCCGTCCCTGCTCCGTCCCTGCTCCATTCCTACATCCCTGCTCCATCCCAGCTCCATCCCAGCTCCATCCCTGCTCCATTCCTACATCCCTGCTCCATCCCAGCTCCATCCCAGCTCCATCCCAGCTCTATCCCTGATCCATTCCTGGTCCGTTCCTACATCCCTGCATCCCTGCTCCCATCCCTGCATCCCAGCTCCATCCCAGCTCCATCCCAGCTCCATCCCTGGTCCGTTCCTACATCCCAGCTCCATCCCAGCTCCATCCCCTATCCATCCCTCCATCCCTGCTCCATCCCCACCTCCCTGCTCCCATCCCTGCCACCACCAGGGCTGGGATTTCACAGGATCACGGGATGGTTGGAAGGGACCTTAAATCCCATCCCACTGCACTCCCTGCCACTGTCCCAGGCTGCTCCAAGCCCCAATGTCCAACCCGGCCTTGGCCACTTCCAGGGATCCGGGGGCAGCCCCAGCTGCTCCGTGCCAGGCCTGGGAATTCCTCCCCAATATTCCCTGAGTCCATCTAAAGCCATTCCCAGTGTCCTGTCCCTTGTCCCCAGTCCCTCTGCAGCTCTCCCGGAGCCCCTTCCGGCCCTGCCAGGGGCTCTGAGCTCTCCCTGGATCCTTCTCTCCATTCCCAGCTCTCTGAACGTTTGGGGATTTTGGGGAAGGAGCTGCTGCTCCTGGAATTCCTGAATATCCATCCCAGGGGGGAGGGGTGAGCAGCAGCCTCACTTCTTCCCCCTCCCCACTGGAGCCTCCTGAGCCTTCTCCCTGGGGCTCTGCACATCCCAGCCCTCGGCTGTCACTGCCACAGCCCCCAACATCTGGCACATCTGGGGCTGTGCCCCGAGCCGGGGCTGATGCAAACAAAACCCAAATGCGGCCAAAGCCGGATGCAAATGGATGCAAATGGGGAACCTTGTGCAGGAAAGGGGGACACGGGGGGATCCTGGGGACACGGGGGACAGTGGGGACACGGGGGACAGTGGGGACAGGGGTCCCCCAGCCCAGCCCCACCCCACAGGCAGCAGAGAGGAGCTGGGGCAGGATGGAAGTGATGGAATCACCGAGCAGGGAGACCCCCGGAGGGCAGGGAGAGGGGCTGGGGGACAATCCCCGAGTCCAGCTGGAGTCTCCCCGGCTGGGATCGGCTCCCAGAGCCCCCGGTGCCCCTCGCAGCACCCTGAGCCCACCCCAGCTCCTCCTCCCTTTTTTCCTGCCCATCCTTGCCCTCCAACCGCGGCGCGGCTGCAGCGCCGAGCCAGCTCTGTAAACACGCCGAGGGGGGATTTATTTTTTCTTGAAAGCAAAATAACTAAACAGCACATCAGAGGGAAAGGCGTTTAACTCAGTCGGCTCCTTCCTTTTGTCGGGAATCAAAGCGGGGACGGTTCCAGCAGGTTTCTCCCGGGGAACGCGCGGCTCCAGCTCCGCGGGCCGCGGGATTTGGGGCGCTTGGGGACAGGAGATAAAGCTCCCGCTGATCCCACAGGCATCACAGGCACGTCCCGGGGTGCCGGCAACGGGAACATCCCCGCGGCAGCTGCGGCTTGAAGGTTCTCCCTCTTTTGTTCCCTCCCCAGGAAAAACAAACCGAGCCCAGCCCAGCGCATTCCCGGCGCCCCATCCCGATCCCCGGGGTGGGATTGGCGGCGGGATGAGCTCGTGAGTCACGGAACCGCTGACCCCGAGGGCCCGGGGCTGCGGCAGGAACACCCAGGAATCCTTTCCCCGCGGAGAACCAGCGGCTGGAGCGATCCGGCTCGGCTGGAGCCCTGAGGCGCTCCCTGCCCCGGGGGCGGCCTGGATCTCTTGGAAGCGCCACGTTCCCAAAAAAGTGCGGACACGGCTCTTGGGGACACAGTTTAGGGGCGACCGTGGCAGTGCTGGGCTCAGAGACCTTCAGAGGGCATTTCCAGCCCAAATCATTCCCTGATCTGGCGATCCCATCCCTGATTTAGTGATCTCATTGCATGATTTGGCGATCCCATCCCCCGATTTGCCATTCCCATCCCCCGATCTGGCGATCCCATCACTGATCTGGCGAACCCATCACTGATTTGGCGATCCCATCCCCCGATCTGGCGATCCCTGATTTATAATCCCATCCCCCGATCTGGCGATTTGGCAATCCCATCCCTGATCTGACGATCCCATTCCATGATCTGGTGATCCCATCCCCGGATTTCTCGATCTCATCCCCTGATCTGGCGATTTGGCGATCCCATCCCCCGATCTGGCGATCCCATTCCATGATCTGGCGATCCCATCCCCTGATTTCTCGATTCCATCCCCGATTTCTCGATCCCACCCCTGATTTCTCGATCCCATCCCCGATTTCTCTATCCCACCCCTGATTTCTCGATCCCATCCCTGATTTGGCGATCCCATCCCCGATTCCTCGATCCCATCCCTGATTTCTCTATCCCATCCCCTGATCTCCCGATCCCATCCCAGATTTCTCAATCCCATCCCTGATCTCCCGATCCCATCCCTGATTTCTCGATCCCATCCCTGATTTCTCGATCCCATCCCTGATTTCTCGATCCCATCCCTGATTTCTCGATCCCATCCCCCGATCTGCTGATCCCATCCCTGATTTCTCGATCCCATCCCCGATTTCTCAATCCCATCTCTGATTTCTCGATCCCATCCCCGATTTCTCGATCCCATCCCCGATTTCTCGATCCCATCCCTGATTTCTCGATCCCATCCCTGATTTCTCGATCCCATCCCCCGATCTGCTGATCCCATCCCTGATTTCTCGATCCCATCCCTGATTTCTCGATCCCACCCCCGATTTCTCGATCCCACCCCGATTTCTCGATCCCACCCCCGATTTCTCGATCCCCATCCCTGATTTCTCGATCCCATCCCCGATTTCTGATCCTATCCCCTGATTTCTCAATCCCATCCCTGATTTCTCGATCCCATCCCCGATTTCTCGATCCCATCCCCGATTTCTCGATCCCATCCCCGATTTCTCGATCCCACCTCCGATTTCTCGATCCCATCCCCGATTTCTCGATCCCATCCCCGATTTCTCGATCCCATCCCCGATTTCTCGATCCCACCTCCGATTTCTCGATCCCATCCCCGATTTCTCAATCCCATCCCCGATTCCTCGATCCCATTCCTTGATTTCTCGATCCCATCCCCGATTTCTCAATCCCATCCCGATTCCTCGATCCCATTCCTTGATTTCTCGATCCCATCCCCGATTTCTCGATCCCATCCCTGATTTCTCAATCCCATCCCCGATTTCTCGATCCCATCCCCGATTTCTCGATCCCACCCCCGATTTCTCGATCCCATCCCCGATTTCTCGATCCCATCCCTGATTTCTCGATCCCATCCCCGATTTCTCGATCCCATCCCAGATTTTTCGATCCCATCCCTGATTTCTCGATCCCATCCCCGATTTCTCGATCCCACCCCGATTTCTCGATCCCACCCCCGATTTCTCGATCCCATCCCCTGATTTCTCGATCCCACCCCTGATTTCTCGATCCCATCCCTGATTTCTCGATCCCATCCCCGATTTCTCGATCCCATCCCCGACCTGCCGATCCCACCCCCGATTTTGGGAGCAGGGCTGTGCTCGCGGCTCGCCGTGGCGCTGCCTCCCGCCCGAGGGAGGTGACACGGGGACAGACGAGGCTCAGCCATCACCTCCAGCGCGCGCCACGCTCCAAAGCAACTCCCCAGAAATTTGTCAGAGCCGGAAAAACCCCGAGCCAGCCCCAGGGCGAGCAGCCCCGGGAAATGAGAGATCGATTCCCTGCAGGCATCCAGCCCCTCCCCGGGGATAAATCGTTGTCCCCGCCTCCCGTGTCACCTCCCGTGTCACCGGGTGACAATTCTGGGGGTTCCCGGCCCGCAGGTTTGTGGCTTTCGCTGAGGACGCGAATGAGCCGCGTTCGGAGGCTCCGAGCAGCTCCCGCCGGGGCGAAGGATGCGCGGAATTCTGGAAACGGGATGTGCAGCCAAAATCTCCGCTTGTAGCTCAGGGGAAGGGAAATAAACCTCGCCTGCCCCAGGCGGGTTCAGGGGACAGCCCGGAGCCGCTCGGTGGGTTGGGGCTTTGGGGTGCCCCAAATTCAGCGCCTGGGTTTGTGGGGAGGGGTCTCCGGCCTGAGGGGGCTCAGGGGACACTTGGGGCGCGCTGGAGCTGCCGGGGGGACATCGGGACGTGCTGGGGGCGGGGGACAGCCCAGACACAGCGAGTTTTGTTCTCCGTGCAGGGAAAACAAAACCCCCGGAGCGCCAGGGGACTGGGAGGGACGGTGGCGACCCAGGAGCTGGGAATTCACCGGGAGAATTCATCCCGTGGAACCGGGGAGTGGTTGGGCTGGAAAGGAGCTTAAAGCCCATCCCATTATCCCATTCCGTTATCCCATCCCATTATCCCATCAATCCCATAAATCCCATCCCATTATCCCATCCCATTATTCCATAAATCCCATAAATCCCATAAATCCCATAAATCCCATAAATCCCATAAATCCCATAAATCCCATAAATCCCATCCCATGGATCCCATCCCATGGATCCCATAAATCCCATCCCATTATTCCATCCCATCCCATAAATCCTATAAACCCCATAAATCACATCCCATGGATCCCATCCCATAAATCCTATAAATCTCATAAATCCCATCCCACAAATCCCATGGATCCCATTCCATGGATCCCAAAAATCCCATAAATCCCATCCCATCTCACAAATCCCATTATCCCATCTCATTATCCCATAAATCCTATAAATCCCATCCCATGGATCCCATCCCGTGGATCCCATAAATCCCATCCCATTATTCCATCCCATAAATCCTATAAACCCCATAAATCCCATCCCATCGGATCCCATCCCATAAATCCTATAAATCCCATAAATCCCATGCCACAAATCCCATGGATCCCATAAATCCCATTCCATCCCATAAATCCCATAAATCCCATCCCATCTTATTCCATGGATCCCATCCCGTCCCATTCCGTGGATCCCATCCCATTATCCAATCCCATCCAATTATTCCATCCCGTTCCATAAATCCCATAAATTCCATCCCATCCCATAAATCCTATAAATCTCATAAATCCCAGAAATCCCATCCCACGGATCCCATCCCATCCCAAAAATCCCATTAAAAACATCCCATAAATCCCATAAATCTCATCAATCCCATAAATCCCATCCCACGGATCCCATCCTATCCCAAAAATCCCATAAAAAATCCCACAAATCCCATCCCATCCTCCCCACCCCCACCGGGAGGAATTCCCTCCCCATTTCTCCCCCCACTGATCCCTCCTCCCCTCCTCTCTCCCGAGCTCCCAGCGCTGCCAGCCAGGATTTGTGGTGTTCAATAAACACCATTAGAAAAGCGCAGGATAATAATGACGGCAATTAGGGGATGGCTAATTGGGCTGCAGAAGAAAAGTGCTTTTCTGCCCAATTGCTGAGGCCGTGTGCCCGTGATTGCATCTGCGGCTTCCAAAAAGAAAAGGGCAGCCAGCAAGGGGGAAAAGCAATTTTGGTTTGGAATTGGGGGGATGGAGGGGGGAGGGAAGAGAAAACAGGGGTGAAACCAGGCCCAGGAGGGAGGGGGAGAAGGACGTGGGGGCTGGGGAGAGGGGCCCCAAAACTGGGGAAAGGGCCCAGAACTAGGGGAATGGGATCCAGAACTGGGGGAAAGGATCCAGAATTGGGGAAAATGGGATCCAGAACTGGGGGAAATGGATCCAGAATTGGGGGAAAGGATTCAGAACTGGGGAAATGATCCAGAATTGGGGAAATGGGATCCAGAATTTGGGGAAAGGATTCAGAATTGGGGGAAAATGGGATCCAGAATTGGGGGAAAGGATTCAGAATTGGGGGAAAATGGGATCCAGAATTGGGGGAAAGGATCCAGAATTGGGGGAAGGATCCAGAATTGGGGAAAATGGGATCCAGAACTGGGGGAAAGGATCCAGAATTGGGGGAAAAGGATCCAGAATTGGGGGAAATGGGATCCCGAACTGGGGGAAAGGATCCAGAACTGGGGAGGGAGGAAGGGATCCAGAACTGGGGAAAATGGGATCCAGAACTGGGGGAAATGGGATTCAGAACTGGGGAAAATGGGATCCAGAACTGGGGAAATGGGATCCAGAATTGGGGGAGAAAGGACCCAAAACTGGGGAAGAAAGGACCCAGAACTGGCGGAAAGCGGCTCCCAGCAGAATTTTGGGATCTCAGAGCTCAGGAGCTCCGTGCTCTCTGCAGATCCCTGGCACCGATCCCCAACATTCCCATGGGGAGCTGGAGCCAGAACTCCCTGAATTAAACCCTCCAAGCGCAGCTCCAGCTCCCCACCCAGGCACCCAACCCCTTTCCCAAGAGCCAAATCATCCCCCAAAAATTGCATTTGGCTTAAGCATATTCCCATCTCCTGGAAATCCACGCTGAGCTCCAAGCCCTGAAGGTCTGGAGGGCAGGAGGGGCTGTAAGCAAAGCAGGAGCATTCATTTCAAACAGGAGCTTAAAAAAAAAAATTAATTTTAATTTTTTGGCTGCCTGGGGGCGGCTGGAACATATGCACAGACAAGTTATGCAGAATTCCTGCATGGAAATGGGCTGGCTGGCTCCGCTGGGTTTGTCACCTCACCCGGGGAGATCTGCCGGGCTCTGCCCTCGCTGCGGGCTCTGCTCCCGGGAGGGGACGGGCGGCAGCAGCGCAGGGCCGGGCGAGCCCCAGAGCTCATCTCGATCCCAATCTCCAGCTGGGAATTCCAGAGGGGTGCCACATCCCTGGGAAAGTGTCCCCCGAGTGTCCCTTGCAACCCAAACCGTTCCGGGGTTCTGGGATTCACAGGGATCCCAGCCAGGAATTCCGGAGAGATTTCCAGGCTGCAGCCAGGAGGAAACCCGGGAATGATCCCACATCCAGGGAATGTTTGGGAATGATCTCCCATTATGTCTGGGAATGATCCCCCATTATCCCCGGGAATGATCCCCATTATCCCCGGGAATGATCCCCATCCAGGGATCGTCTGGGAATGATCCCACATCCAGGGATCCATGGGAATGGTCCCACATCCAGGAGATCCCTGGAATGATCCCCCATTATCCCGGGAATGATCCCCCATTATCCCTGGGAATGGTCCCACAACCAGGGAATGTTTGGGAATGATCTCCCATTATCCCCAGGAATGATCCCCCATTATCCCCGGGAATGATCCCACATCCAGGGGGATCCTCGGAAATGATCCCACATCCAGGAGATCCCTGGGAATGATCCCCATTATCCCCGGGAATGATCCCCCATTATCCCTGGGAATGGTCCCACAACCAGGGAATGTTTGGGAATGATCTCCCATTATCCCCAGGAATGATCCCCCATTATCCCGGGAATGATCCCACATCCAGGGGGATCCTCGGAAATGATCCACATCCAGGAGATCCTGGAATGATCCCCATTATCCCCGGGAATGATCCCCATTATCCTGGGAATGGTCCCACGTCCAGGGAATGTCTGGGAATGATCTCCCATTATCCCCGGAATGATCTCCCATTATCCCTGGGAATAATCCCACATCCAGGGGGTGTCTGGGAATGATCCCACATCCAGGGGATCCCCGGGAATGATCCCCCATTATCCCTGGGAATGATCCCACATCCAGGGGATGTTTGGGAATGATTCCCCGTTATCCCCGGGAATGATCCCACATTATCCCTGGGAATGGTCCCACGTCCAGGGAATGTCTGGGAATGATCCCCCATTATCTCTGGGAATGATCCCCCATTATCCCTGGGAATGATCCCACATCCAGGGGATCCCAGGGAACGATCCCACATTATCCCTGGGAATAATCCCACATCCAGGGGGATCCTCGGGAATGGTCCCCCATTATCCCCGGGAATGATCCCCCATTATCCCTGGGAATGATCCCCCATTATCCCCGGGAATGATCCCACATCCAGGGAATGTTTGGGAATGATCCCCCATTATCCCTGACACAGATGGAAACCCCACACCCAGAAATCCCGGGTTTTTTTCCACCAGTTCTGGTGAATATCCACAAAAATCCATCCCTGGAGAGATCCAAGCCCGGCCAGGGGTGAAGCGAAGCCGCAGCTGCTGCTCCCGCCCCAAACCCGCGGGCTGGAGCCGCTCCCAGCATCCCAGGGATCCGCCGCACCGCGATGTGTCATCCCGAGCGCCGCTTTTCCCTCCTAATCTCCATTATTTATGGTCATGAGCTCCTAATTGCGCCGCTTATCTGATAAATGAGGGGGGAAAGGGCGGGGCGGGGAGTTCTTGGCAGGGCACGGCCGTGCCGGGCATCGGCCGCTGTTTTTTGGGAAGTTCCCGGTGGGAGATGAGAGCCGGGAACACCCCGGGATTCTCCACAATGAGAAATTTCCGAGATTGAGATTGCAGAGATGAACCAGATCCGCGAGTCGGGTTCTTGCATTTTCCCCTCCCGGGATTATTTCCATGTGGAATTGAACAAGCATGGAAAAAACCCCGCGGTTTTAAAATCATCTCCTGATTTTTGTTTCCATCCTGACGTTTCTGCCATCCCAGCAGCTCCTGGTACCGAAGCAGGTGGTGAAACCACAAAAAGCTGGATTTAGGTGGGATTTCAGGGGGAAATTCCTCCCCTGAGGTTTCCCTGGCAGTGTCCCAAGCCGGGCTGGACACATTTTGGGATAACGGAAGGTGTCCCTGCCCTGGGACGAACCATTCCAGGATTCTCTGATTCTATTTTTGAGGCCAAACCTCCCGTTTCCTGCTCGGGGGATGTGGGCAGGAAAAGCCCTGGGAGCATCTCAGGTCGGCGCCAGCAGCTCAGGGGACACCAGGAATCCTTGGGGTGACCCCAGGGCGGGCAGGGACCCCCCAAAATCCCCGTGGTGACCCCCAGGCCGGGGTCACCCCCAGCGCACAACGCCCTCATTGTGTGGAAATCCGATTCATCTCGGCCGGGGATAAAATTAGCAAAGCATCAAATTCCCGGGAGCCTTGTTGAATCAATCCAGCACAATGCAGGGCTCGGATAAAATTAGCAGCAGCCCCCCCGGGTGGGCTGGTATCAGCTCGGAATTGGCAGCAGCTCGCGCATAATTTATCAATTGCAAACAATTTAATCCGTCCGGGATGATGAGCGGCGGTGGCACAGGGGTGACAAAAATCACCCAAATTTGGGTTGTTCCAGGGAAGGGCAGGGGGTCCTGCGGGTTCTCAAAATGTTTGGGTGTTGCTGCTGGAGGTGAAGGCACAGACGGGCAGGAATGTCAAGAAGAATTCCAAGGTTTTTCCAGGATCCGCCCGGAGCGGAGAATTCCAGAGCTCCTCTCGCCGTCCCAGGAGGGAAACTCGAGGAGGTGAAGCGGAGGTTATTCCGGAGAACAGAAGTGATAAAATCAGAAGCTTTTCTGCCGCTGGTTGGGGAGCGTTTCCTCCCCGCGGTTCCCGCGCCCCCGCCCCCGCCGAGAACAGCGCGGCGGCTCGGGAGAGACCCCTCGGAAAGGCCTTCCTCCCTCCTCATCCTCCTCATCCTCCTCTCCTTCCTCCCTCCTCATCCTCCTCATCCTCCTCATCCTCCTCTCTCCTTCCTCCTCCTCATCCTCCTCATCCTCCTCATCCTCTCATCCTCCTCATCCTCCTCATCCTCCTCTCCTTCCTCCCTCCTCATCCTCCTCATCCTCCTCTCCTTCCTCCCTCCTCATCCTCCTCATCCTCCTCATCCTCCTCTCCTTCCTCCCTCCTCATCCTCCTCTCCTTCCTCCCTCCTCATCCTCCTCTCCTTCCTCCCTCCTCATCCTCCTCATCCTCCTCTCCTTCCTCCCTCCTCATCCTCCTCTCCTTCCTCCCTCCTCATCCTCTCTCCTTCCTCCCTCCTCATCCTCCTCATCCTCCTCTCCTTCCTCCCTCCCTCATCCTCCTCTCCTTCCTCCCTCTCTCATCCTCCTCATCCTCCTCTCCTTCCTCCCTCCTCATCCTCCTCTCCTTCCTCCCTCCTCATCCTCCTCTCCTTCCTCCCTCTTCATCCTCCTCTCCTTCCTCCTCCTCCTCCTCCTCATCCTCCTCTCCTTCCTCCCTCCTCATCCTCCTTCTCCTTCCTCCCTCTTCATCCCTCCCTTATTCCCTCTCCATCCCTCCTTCCTCCTCTCCATCCCTCCTCTCGATCCTCCTTCTCCATCCTCCCTTATTCCCTCTCCATCCCACCTTTCTCCCTCTTCATCCCTCCTTCCTCCCTCTCGTTTCCCCTTTCCTCCCTCTCCATCCTCCCTCTCCATCCCCCTTCCTCCCTCTTCATCTCCCTTATTTCCTCTCCATCCCTCCTTCCTCCCTCTTCATCCTCCTTCTCCTTCCTTCCTCTTCATCCTCCTTCTCCTTCCTCCCTCTTCCTCTTCCTTCTTCTTCCTCCCTCTTCATCCTCCTTTATTCCCTCTCCATCCTCTCCTCACCATCCTCTCTTTCCTCCCTCTTCATCCTCCTTTATTCCCTCTCCATCCTCTCCTCCATCCCTCTTTCTTCCCTCTCCATGCCCTCCTCACCATCCCCTCTTTCCCTCCTCTCCATTTCCCTTCCTCCCTCTCCATCCCTCCTCTCCATCCCCTCTTTCCTCCCTCTTCATCCTCCCTCTCCCATCCCTCCTCTCCATCCCCTTTCCCCCTCCATCTCCCCTTCCTCCCTCTCCCATCCCTCCTCTCCATCCCCTTTCCCCTCTCCATCTCCCCTTCCTCCCTCTCCATCCCTCCTCTCCATCCCACTCACCCCAGCTCTGCTCCCGGCTGCCCTGCCGCCTCCCGCAGACATTAAAGCCAAGGAGTTAATGGTGCATAATTACGGCCTTGTGGTCGCTAATTACGATCCCACAGCGAGCTCAGGGCTGTGCAGGGAGCTCAGGGTTTGAACCCTCGGAATTCCTGAGGCCAGGAGAGCTGGGAGGGAGGGAGGGGGGAAGGGAGAGGCGGATAAACCCCAAACCCACCAACATCCTCCTGACCCCAGGGCCAGGGGCTGGATTATGGAACTCTGGTGGGGGAAATGTGGAGATGGTGCAGAACCCACGGAGCGTCCCAGCCCCAACCCATCGTCTGGGGTTGTGGCCAGAAATGTGAATTCTGTCCCATCTGTTGCAGCTGGGTGGGGCAGTGCCCCATATCTCCTGGCACACATTATCTGCTCATGAGCCATCTTTAAACCAGCAGGGCAATCATATTTATCTTCCCACAGCCCATCCTCCCTCCAGGAGATACCTCCTGTTAATGGGCCATTGTTAAAAACTGGGTGTGGAAGTGATCCTTATCCCTGTGGGAATATCTCCTGTTAATGGGCCATTGTTAAAAACAGGGTGGGGCAGTGACCCTGATCTCCTGGCACATATTATCTGCTAATGGGCCATCTTTAAACCAGCTGGGCAATCATCTTTATCTTTCCACAGCCCATCCTCCCTCCAGGAGATATCTCCTGTTCATGGCCAGTGAGTCCCAGGGCATGACTGATAAAATTCCATCATCCCACTGGGAGATGCTCCAGCCAGGGCAGCAGCCAAGCCTTTCCTGCCCAGATAAAAACTGAGATTTGGGACACCAAGGCACCTTCTTTCCACTGGATTCCAGAGGAAAGCCAGACCTTTCCACATCATCCCAGGAGCTTCAGAGGAAACTGCACCTTCCACAGGAGCACTGCTCCAGCTGAACCCCATCTGCCCCTGCAGGAGGATGCAGCCACCATGGAATGGGACTGCTGCCAACACCCTGACTGACTGACGGGTGTCAGCTTGGATTCTGACTCTGGCAGGGTTTGGGATTGTTCTGTGTAATACTGCATTTCTATTTTAATTTTCCTAGTGAAGAACTGTTATTCCTGATTCCCATATCTTTGCCTAGAGAGACCCTTAATTTCAAAATGATAATAATTTGGAGGGAGGGGCTTTACATTCTACATTTCAAAGAGAATCTCCTGCCTGTATCGGCAGACACCTGTCCTCCACACCAGGACATCCATGGACTATGACAGCCCAATCCGTGGATTATCCCATCCCAGCCCAATCCGTGGATTATCCCATCCCAGCCCAGCCCTGTGCATCCACGCATCTCTGGGGCAGCTCAGCCCTCCTCCATCCCATGCGCCTCCCCCTCTCTCTGGAGCAGCCATCAGCTCCGTTCCTTCCCTCGGGGCAGTTGATTTACGGGGTGATTTGTTCCTCCCCGCGGCGGCCGCCTGTAATGGGATGATGGAAGCTGCAGCCTCAGCCTGGGCGGGAGGAGCTCGGTGAGTGGGACCCGTCCAAATTCGGGGCCCCAAATCGATGCACGGTGATTTCTGGGCTTTGCTGGGAAGGGGAAAAATAAGAAATATCAAAATTATAGCGATTCTCCAGAGCCTGGCTGCTGTGGGACATCGGGATGGTGGCGAGTCTGAGCCCAAATCCTGAGGGATTTTAGGGTTCAGACCTGCTCAGCCGCTCTCTGATTTAGAGAATCCCGGGAACGGGGAGCACACGTGAGCCGGGACTCGGCCGCACTAACCCCAAATTAATTCCCAATGGATTCTCCAAGGATGCTCCGTGCCCTGCAGTGGGAGTGTGGTGCCTGCCAAAATCCTGGAGTGGCTGGGGGAGGGATGGGGAAAGGATGGGAAAAATATGGGAAATGGTGGGAAAAGGATGGGAAAAATATGGATAAAGGTGGGAAGGGTAGGAAAGGATGAGAAAGGATGGGAAAGGATGGGGAAAAATAGGAAAGGATGGGAAAGAAGAGGAAAATGGTGGGAAAATGATGGGAAAAATATGGGAGAAGGTGGGAAGGTTGGGAAAAGGATGGGAAAGGATGGGAAAGGATGGGGGAAAATGGGAAAGGATGGGAAAGAATGAAAAGGGTGGGAAAAGGGTCGGAAAGGATGGGAAAAGATGGGAAAAATATGGGAGAAGGTGGGAAGGTTGGGAAAGGATGGGAAAAGGATGGGAAAAATATGGGGAAATGTGAAAGGGTGGGAAAAGGATGGGAAAGGGTGGGAAAGCATAGGAAAAGGATGGGAAAAGAGTGGGAAAATGATGGTAAAAGGTTAAGAAAGGAGAGGAAAAGGTGGGAAAGGATGGGGTCAGGGCACAGGGGATCTCTGGCTGCCTCCCAAGGCTCAGCCTCCTCCATCCCCGCGGTGACTGGGAATTCCTGGGGCCCAGCCCGGAAACCAGTGCGTGCCCCATTCCCGCTGGAATTGCTGTTTCTTCAGGGAACGGCCCCGCCCCGGGAGCTGCGGGGGAGCAGCGTGAATCACCGGGCCGGGCGGCAGAGCAGGAGCCCGTGGAGGGGCGGGATCAGCCCCGGAGCCCCCAGTTCTCCCCCCCAGTGTCCCATGGGGGGGACTGGGACACCCGAGCGGGGTGTGGGGTGATCCCGGCCTGTCGCGGGCTCGCAGCAGCCTCGGGAGGGCTGATCCCGCTGATCCCACCGATCCCACAGCGATAGCATCGCGCCGGGGATTAGCCGGGATGCGCCGCTGGCGTTTGGGGAAATTGGGATGCGCGATAGGGATCGGCTCGCTGAGACACGGGGCACGCCCAGCCGCGCTCCGGAGCCGCCCCTGTCCCGGGAGCACCCGGGATAAGCGCAGGAAGGCGAGCCCAGGGCATGGAAGTGACCTCCTGGCTGCTCCAGCCCAGTGCCCAACTTTTGGGACAGGGATTTGGGGGCAGCCACAGCTGCTCTGCGAATTCCATCCCAGCCCGGAATTCCTTCCCGTGTCCATCTGTGTCCTGTCCCTTGTCCCCAAGCTCTCCTGGATCCCTCCAGGCGCCGCTTGGGGCCTCAACTCGGGATGAGCTGGCACGCATGGAAAAAAAAAATAAAAAAAACCAACAAAAAACAACTCTAAAGAAGCCAAGGAGCGTTAATGAGGGCTGGAAACCATCAACCCAAACCTGTTTTGGCTGCGGGTGCCGCCCCGACGTGCCAGACGAGCCGGGAGCTCCGGGGGAGGAGGAGGAGGAGGAGGTGAAGGCTGAGCTGCTGCCGCTGCCCTCGGGGCTGTGCGGAGATGAAACGCGGTTTGGAAATCCGCGTCTGCACCCGGGGCTGGCGGGGGAAGCGCTGCAGGAGGAAGAACCGGCGCCCTGAGTCACCCCCGCCCTCCCCAAGCGCTCCCCAACCCTCCCCGGCACGGCTTGACCCACCCGAAAAACAGCAAAAGTTAAATCTGATTTCAGCGCTTTCCGCCTCATTTTTTTTGCTCATTATTATTTTTTTTCCCTCTCTCTCTCCTATTTAATTCCTTGTTATTACTTTTATTAGCCTCGCTCCTTTGGCTGCGGGGCCTCGCTCGGAGAGCGGAGCGTGGCGTGGGTGTTCCCGGCTGCTGGCGCTCTCCCCGGCCTCAGGAAGAAACGCCAATTGCTAATTTCATGGAGATAAGCCATCCTGAAGGAGGGGAGGCGGAAAAAAAAATAGAAGGGGAAAAAAAAATTCCTCCCGGCTTTGAAAGGCGAAAGGAGCCGCATTTATTCATTTATTTTTATTTTTATTTTTATTTTCATTTTTTATTTTTATTATTTTTATTTTTATTATTTTTATTTCTATTTTTATTTTTATTTTTATTTTTTATTTTTATTTTTATTTTTATTTTTTTTTTTTTTATTTTTATTTTTTATTTTTATTTTTTTATTTTTATTTTTATTTTTATTTTTATTTTTATTTTTATTTTTATTTTTATTTTTATTTTTATTTTTATTTTTATTTTTATTTTTATTTTTATTTTCTTTATCCGTGGCTCGTGGGGGCACCAGAATTGCTCAGTGGAGGGAGCGGAGATGGAATTGGGAGATCCTGGATCCAAATTCACGCAAACATGAGATTCTGAATCCTGCTGGGCACAACCGGGGCACCAAACCGGGTGTCCCACCAGTATCCACCAGTATCCACCAGTATCCACCAGTACCCACTAATATCCACCAGTATCCACCAGTATCCACCAGTATCCACCAATATCCACCAGTACCCACTATTATCCGCCAGTATTCAACAGTATCCACCAGTTTCCGCTAATATCCACCAATATCCACCAGTATCCACCAGTATCTACTAATATCCACCAGTATCCACCAGTATTCACCAGTATCCACCAGTATCCACTAATATCCACCAGTATCCACCAGTATCCACCAGTATCTACTAATATCCACCAGTATCCACCAGTATTCACCAGTATCCACCAGTATCCACTAATATCCACCAGTATCCACCAGTATCCACCAGTATCCACCAATATCCACCAGTATCCACCAGTATCCACTAATATCCACTAATATCCACCAGTATCCACCAGTATCCACCAATATCCACCGGTATCCACCAGTATCCACCAGTATCCACCAGTATCCACCAATATCCACCAGTATCCACTAATATCCACTAATATCCACCAGTATCCACCAGTATCCACCAGTATCCACCAGTATCCACCAGTTTCCACTAATATCCACCAGTATCCACCAGTATCCACCAGTATCCACCAGTATCCACTAATATCCACTAATATCCACCAGTATCCACCAGTATCCACTAATATCCACCAGTATCCACCAGTATCCACCAGTATCCACCAGTATCCACCAGTATCCACCAGTATCCACCAGTATCCACCAGTATCCACCAGTATCCACTAATATCCACCAGTATCCACCAGTATCCACCAGTTTCCGCTAATATCCACCAGTATCCACCAGTATCCAACAATATCCACCAGTATCCACCAGTTTCCACCAGTATCCCGCTCTCAGCAGGAGGTGACGCCTGTCCCGGCTCCCACAACCCGCCAGCACCGGGGCAGGGCCGGGGAGGGAAGATGACGGTGCCCGGGACGGATCTGGGCGCAGTTTGCATTTTTATTGCTGCAGCCTCCGATCGCAGCCTACAGAAAGGTTTCAGAGAGGATTAGATGCCATAAAAACCTTTAATAATCCTCCCACATCTGACGTTTAATTATTGTTTTTACACACGCGGAGCCAACACGCCTGGAGCGAGCAATCAAGGCTCGCACGCCCCTCCTCCTCCTCCTCCTCCTCCTCCTCCTCCCGCTGCTCTCCCGGGAGGATTCGGCACCCCCAAAACCGCTCCTCCCCCTCATTCCGGCCCTAAAAATCTCACCCCGAGCGATGGATGCGCTGAGAACACCCAGCCCGTGTCCCCCGGGAGCTGCTGGAATCACCCCTGGCTGGGAATTGCCGGAATTCCTCATCCCCAGCTCGGATCCGCCCCTTTTGGGGGGAAGATTTCGGGGCTAATTTGGCAGCGTTGATGGTTTTTAGGGAGGAAAAAAATAAAATAAAAATCAGAATTTAGTTCTCAGCTTCTCCCTGAGTCAACGGGCACAGAGAGGATTCGTGCATGGGGAGGGAAATCGCAGGAAATGCCTCCAAATTGGGGTTTGGGGGATATTTAAAAAGCCGTGTCATTAATAATAAATTATTTCAGCATCCAGGTGGGTGGCACCAGTGTCACATCCACAGGGACACAACAGCAGCACTCGGGGCCACCCTCCTGCGGGGACAGGGTGAGGATAAATAATTCTGGCAGGGTGGGGACAAATAATTCCACTGGGCACTCCCGGGTGAGGGTAAATAACTCCATCAGGCTCCCGGTGAGCTGGTTTATTATTATTCATTGTTCTTATTAATTGTCATTATCGCCATTATCGCTGCTGTTGTTGCCTGCAGCGTGGCCCTGGGGGGGAGGAGTTTTCCCGGTTATTTCTCGTTCTTCCACTCCTGTGCCTGCCGGGAATCTCCAGCAAATCCCAGTTTTTCAGGAATTTCGCCCATTGGATCAGCGGTGGGCTGGGATGGGCTGAGGGTGGGGTTTCTGGTGAAGCAGGAGATGTGCCAGCCCTGGGAATGTCCCACCTGGGAATGTCACATCCTTGGGAATGTCACATCACTGGGAATGTCACATCACTGGGAATTTCCCACCTGGGAATGTCACACCTGGGAATGTCACATCACTGGGAATGTCCCATCACTGGGAATGTCAGATCTTTGAGAATGTCTCACCTGGGAATGTCCCACCTGGGAATGTCCTATCTGGGAATGTCACATCACTGGGAATGTCACATCACTGGGAATGTCACACCTGGGAATGTCACATCCTTGGGAATGTCCCACCTGGGAATGTCACACCACTGGGAATGTCACATCCATGGGAATGTCACATCACTGGGAATGTCACACCTGGGAATGTCACATCCTTGGGAATGTCACATCACTGGGAATGTCCCACTTGGGAATGTCCTATCTGGGAATGTCACATCCTTGGGAATGTCTCACCTGGGAATGTCCCACCTGGGAATGTCCTATCTGGGAATGTCACATCACTGGGAATGTCACATCACTGGGAATGTCACACCTGGGAATGTCACATCCATGGGAATGTCACATCCTTGGGAATATCCCACCCATGGGAATGTCCCACCTGGGAATGTCCCATCCCGGGAATGTCCCACCTGGGAATGTCCCAGGCCGCGCAGGACACGGCTCACCTCCCCCTGTGGAACTTGTCCCTGCCCCAGGACCGGATTTTTTCCATCCCGAACCATCCCAGCCCCTTCCCTGCCCCGGGAGCCTCTCGGAGCCGCTCTGACCTTCCACCCTCGGCAACATCCCAAATCCCAGCGGTTCTGCCTCTGCCTCAGGAGCTCCGAATTCCTCAGGGAGGCGGGACAGGCGCCCAGCGCCGCCACCAGCGTCACCCCCCGTGTCCCCGGGCAGAACCCGCAGCAACAATCGCTCGTTTTTTGGGAAAGCCGGCCGGACAAAGGCGGCCTGTGCTGCCCAGATGTTTTATTCATGGCAGCACGAACAAGCCCGGCTGGTCCTGCTGCCCTTTGAGCTCCGAGCCAGTCCTTGTGGCTCGTCCTTGTGCCCTCCCTCCCCCGCTGCAGCCCCAGGGTTTGGGATTCTTTCCCAATTCCTCTGGTGGCACTTGTGCTGCTCCATCAGGGGACAGCAGGAAAAGGCCACTGCAGACAAGGCAGTGATGGCACTGTCCTCTGACCTGTTTTATTATTTTTTTTTAATGTTTTATCTTTATTTCTTATTTTTATTTCTTATTTTTATTTCTTATTTTTATTTATTTTTATTTTTATTTTATTTTTATTTTCAGTTTTATTTATTATTTGTTATTTATTATTTATTATCTATTATTTATTATTTATTATTTATTATCTATTATTATTATTTCTTATTTATTATTTATTTTTTATTATTTATGTATTTATTTTTTATTATTTTTATATATAAGAAGATGAAGAAGAAAGAAACTTCTGCTCTAAAACCTCTATCTTGTTTTTTTATATATTGGTATATCCTAAAACCTTAAATTCCACATTTTTCACCGTGTGGTATTGCACATTTCTATTCGAACTACACGTCAATGATTTTAGTTCTGTCATTTAATTTTGGGAGCCTTCTCCACGGTTTCAGGTCAAATCCAAAATCCTCAGTGCAAAGGGTTCCCCAAACGTTCCTGGGGCTCTCGAGAGGGGACACCAGACACTCCAAAATGATTTTGGTGTCCCCAGGGAGGACAGAAAGCTCCAGCTCTGGGGGAACAGAACCACAGAACCACAAAATCTGGAATCACAGAGAGTCATGGAAGAGCTCTGGAAAATCACCTCGTCCCCCAGGGATGGGGCAGGGAGAGCCGGCACAAATTGAACATTCCCCTTATTTATTTGAGGGGCGTTCTCACGGATTCTCCTGGTAAAATATTTTTTTTTAATTATAAAAATAGATTTCTAAATATTCATATTAAAATATATTAAAATATATTAAAAACACATTAAAATATATTTAAAATATATTTAAAATATATTTTAAATATATTAAAAATATAGAACAGTGGTGACTCCAAAGCAAAGGGAGGAGCGGCTCTGCCGAGGCGGGGACAGGGAAGGGACAGAGAGCAGCCCCTGGTGACCTCCCTGCTTTTATTCGGCTCAAAAAGAGAAGGAGAAGAAGGAAGCTCAGAGGGAAGCAGGAGGTGAGGGAGGCTCAGGAGCACCGCGAGTTCAGCCCAGCTGCGCCAGGGCTGCTCCCTCCACTTTGAGTGCCAAAAAAAAAAAATTAAAAATTGTCGAGGCTTTGACACATCCCTGGAAGTTGGGCTCTGTGGAAATCGCCGCTCTCGGGGCTGGGGATGCGGGAGGTGCTGAGCGTTGCTTCACCGCTGTTTGTGCAAATCCCTCATTATTCACGATGCTATCGCGCCACTTGATATGCAGAATAGCTCAGAGGCACCGTTGACTACATTTTTCCAGCCCTTTGATGTGCCAGAGATAACTCGTTTCTGTTTCGCAGCCATTAAGTTCGGTGGAAATCATTACAGCGCGTTAAACGCGGGCGCTTGTTCTTTAATCAGCGCTGCTGCTGGTTCCAGCCTGGGTGTCGCAACCTGTCAGGCGTGGAAAAAAAAAAAAAGATCTGCGAAGCCAAGGGAGCGCTGCTGGAGGAAGTTTCTGCAAGGTCAGGGCTGGGAGATTCCAGCAGCAGGGCTGGGCTGTGGGAATTCTGGCTGCTAAAACCGCCCAGAGCAGAGCCCGCAGCTCACAAATCAGCAAATCCTGGCGTGGCTCTGTGTGGGTTGGGTCGCAGGATAAACTCAGGAGCTCACTATGTTCTGTTCTTCAGGTTAGTATTTTATTATAAGGCGTGAGAGGTGATAAAAGACAGCTTAGAGAGAAAGGTTAGAGATCAGAGGTAATAGAAGGCAAGAAGGCAAGAGGCAAAAGACAAAAAAGCGATTTTCCATTTAAAATACAGTAAGTATTTTTTCCATAATGAATATTTTAATTTCCAATAACCAATCTAATACAATATACTAATTTCCTAATATTTGCAATGCAACCTATAGAAATCACTAAACTATCATGTTTTATGGCTTTCTTATCTGCAACCCTTATCTTCAGACCTGGGACAGGATGTCTGTTGGTTTTTTGGTATTTGTGGCATTTGGTATCATTTAAACAAAATAAGAGGCCTCAAACCTTCACATAACGATTTTCAGTGTCTATGTCAAACACTGCCAACATCTCTATTTCGTCTGTTGTTCCAGAGCTACTTGCTAGGCACTCACAAGATTTTGCTATTCTCTCCCAACATCATGCAGAACTACTTGCTAGGCACTCACAAGATTTTGCCATTCCCTCCCCAACATCATGCAGAACTATTTGCTAGGCACTCACAAGATTTTGCTATTCCCTCCCCAATATCATGCAGAACTATTTGCTAGGCCCTCACAAGATTTTGCTGCTCCCTCCCCAACATGGTCCAGCTTGGGAAGGAGCTTCAAGCACGAGCAGATTTCCCGGGGGGTTGTGTCCCACCTGGGAGAAGTTCCCAAAAATCAGCAGCTCCAGGAGGGATCCTGCTCGGAAATCCAGAAGGAATTTCTTCCTGGAAAGGGTGGCCGGGCCCTGGATCCGCCCAGGGAGGTTTGGAGGTGCCCAAGGTGGGCACAACTCGGACTCGACGTCCCTGCAGGATTTTTCCACCCTGCACCGCCCTGTGGTTCTGTGCTGCTCCAAACCCGCGATGTTCCTGAGAAAAGCGTGGGATTATTTGGCCAAAGCTCAAACCAGCAGAGCAGCAGGGACACCAGTGAGGATGGGAACCCCTGTACTGGTGTGGGAGTCCAGAGCAGTCCTCTGGCCTCCTTGGGGGCCTCAAAACCCCCCTGGCGAGGGTCTCAAAGACCCCTGAGTGAGACCCTGGTGAATTCACACCCCTGGGGGAAATCACCAACACAGAGGGAATGGAAACAAGCCACCAACATTAGCAAAGTGTAAATTGGGTTGTTAGAACGTAGATAAATGGAGAAGAAGGAGGAAGAGGTATCCACACCCCAAATTCCCCATCTTGGCCACGTGTCCCTTATCACAAACGTCCCCAAAATTCTATTTATCTACGTTCTGACAACCTAATTTACAATTTACTCATTTTGGTGGCTTGTTTCCATTCCCTCTGTGTTGGTAATTTCCCCCAGGGGTTGGAATTCAGTGCCTGAGACACCAGGGTCTCACTCAGGGGTCTTTGAGACCCTCACCAGGGGGGTTTTGAGACCCCCAAAGAGGCCTGTGGGAGCCCAGAGTGTTCCTGTGGCTTCCCTGGGAGATTTAAGACCCCCCTGGCGGGGTCCCCAAAGACCCTGAATGAGGAAGAGGGGGAAATGCTGGGATGTGGGAAGAGGGAAATGCTGAGATGTGGGAAGAGGGAAATGCTGAGATGTGGGAAATGCTGAAATGTGGGAAGAGGGGGAAACGCTGGGATGTGGAAAGGAGGGAAATGCTGGGATGTGGGAAGAGAGGGAAATGCTGAGATGTGGGAAATGCTGGGATGTGGGAAGAGGGAGAAATGCTGGGATGTGGGAAATGCTGAAATGTGGGAAAAGGGGGAATGCTGGGATGTGGAAAGGAGGGAAATGTTGGGATGTGGGAAGGAGGGAAATGCTGGGATGTGGGAAGAGGGGGAAATGCTGAAATGTGAGCACAGGGAGATTCTGGTGGCTCCCAGTGAAACCATGGGGAGCTGCAAGAGCTGGAGCCAAGGGGATTTGGGAAGTGCTTGGCACAGCAGGGAATGGCAGGGATGGCAGAAATGCCGGGAATGCCATGACCTGACCCCACAGGGCACAATGAACACCCAGGGCTCAGGCGTGGCAGCCCTGCAACCCCAGGAACGGTTTTTCCACGACCCCCAGAATCCCCACTCAGAAAAAAAATCCAGATTGGACCCTCCTCCCTCCGGCCCGCGGTGGGAAGGAGAACCCCGGGGTGAACCGGGAGAGCTGCTGCGCCCCCGGGCTGTGCTGGGGATGGGGGATGGAGCTGATGGAGGTTTGTTCCGGCAGCAGCAGCAGCACGGAGCGCTCGGGAGCCCCGTTCCCATTCCTGTCACGCGCCCCCAAAATTGCAGATGGAGATTTGTTACGTTCCATTTGCTCCCGTCCCTGGGAAGCCGCTGGTGGGCGGCGGGAAGGCAGGCAGCGAGAGAGAGAGAGAGCCCGAGCTGCGGGCTGGGACGGGGACACTGCGGGGACCTGCTGGGGACACGGGGACACTGCAGGGACAGTGCTGGGGACACTGCGGGGACATGGGGACACTGCTGGGGACACTGCTCTGGGGACACGGGGACACTGCTGGGACAGTGCTGGGGACACTGCGGGGACAGTGCTGGGACACTGCTGGGGACACTGCTCTGGGGACACGGGGACACTGCTGGGGACAGTGCTGGGGACACTGCGGGGACACTGCTGGGGACACTGCTCTGGGGACACGGAGACACTGCTGGGACAGTGCTGGGGACACTGCTGGGGACATGGGGACACTGCTGGGGACACGGGGACACTGCTGGGGACACTGCTCTGGGGGCTGGGAACGGGAGGGCATGGCACGGGGACACTGCTGGGGTTGGGGACACTGCTGGGGTTGGGGACACTGCTCGGGGCTGGGGGTGCTGATCGCCCCAAGAGCTGCCCCTTCCCAAGGACGGGGGTGCTGGGGGATGTTTGGATATCACTTCCAGCCCCAGGAATTCTCCCCCAATCCCAGGAATTCTCCCCCAGCCCCACAGATGCTCCCCCAGCCCCACAGATGCTCCCCAGCCCCAGGGATGCTCCCCCAATCCCAGGAATTCTCCCCCAGCCCCAGGAATTCTCCCCAACCCCCAGGGATGCTCCCCCAGCCCCAGGAATTCTCCCCCAGCCCCAGCAATTCTCCTCCAGCCCCAGGAATTCTCCCCCAGCCCCAGGGATGCTCCCCCAACCCCAGGGATGCTCCCCAATCACAGGGATGTTCCCCAGCCCCACAGATGTTCCCCAGCCCCAGGGATGCTCTCCCAGCCCCAGGAATTCTCCCCCAGCCCAGGGATCTGACCTCTGCTGTCTCTCCAGCTGACGCTGCTCCCAGACCGATCCCCCTCCCTGAATTCCCATCTTTTCCCCCACGAGCAGCTCCCGGAGCTGGGTGAACATTCCAGGAATTTGGTGAGCTCAGGGGGGCACGGGCTCCAAGCTGAGCCATTTTCACCTCTCACCCCCAGAAACCGAAAGCAGAGGGGGCTGGGGCTCGGCTGGTTTGTTTTCCTTCGGTTCCTCATTTTTCTCGCAGGCTGAATCTTGTTTTCAGCGGCGGCTGAGGGCTGGTGTTGATGAGGGAGCGCTGTGGAGGAGCAGGAAGCCGCCTGCCTGCTGCTAAATTGAAATCTCCTAATCTCCCCAATCCTTTTAAGCAGCGGCAAATGAAAAAGCAGCACCGTGAGGAAAATCTCAGCTCCGGGGGAAGCAGGAGCTGCCTGAGCCGGGGGGAGCTCCTGGTTCTGGGGGATCCAGCGTGGGGCCATGATTCATCCTGGATTTATCCCGTTTGGATAAATTGATTCAGCCCTGGTCCAGAGTTTGGGGTGGACATCCCCAGTTCCATTGCACCCGGTCTGGGAGCTCAGCTTGTGCCCAGCTCCGGGAGAAAACAGGGAATCCTAAAATAAAACCGAAATCCTAAACGATGTCCTCGGCCTGTGAGAGGAATTCCTGCTGTGGGGACAGGCTGGGAGAGCTGGGAACGGAGGGAGAAGGATCCAGGGAGAGCTCAGAGCCCCTGGCAGGGCCTGAAGGGACCAGGAGAGCTGGGGAGACAAGGGATGGAGGGGAAGGACACAGGGAATTTTTGGGATTGGGGATGGGACATCGCTGGTCCCATTTGTATTTGGGATGGGGGATGGGACATCACTGGTCCCGTTTGTGTTTTGGGATGGGGGATGGGACATCACTGGTCCCGTTTGTATTTTTGGGATGGGGGATGGGACATCGCTGGTCCCGTTTGTATTTTGGGATTCAGGGGATGGGACATCGCTGGTCGCGTTTGCATTTTTGGGATGGGGATGGGACATCACTGGTCCCGTTTGCATTTTGGGATTCAGGGGATGGGACATCACTGGTGCCGTTTGTATTTGGGATTGGGGATGGGACATCGCTGGTCCCGTTTGTATTTGGGATGGGGATGGGACATCAATGGTCCCGTTTGTATTTGGGATGGGGATGGGATATCGCTGGTCCCGTTTGTATTTTGGGATTCAGGGGATGGGACATCACTGGTCCCGTTTGTATTTCTGGGATGGGGATGGGATATCGCTGGTCCTGTTTGTGTTTTTTGGGATGGGGGATGGGACATCGCTGGTCCCGTTTGTGTTTTTGGGATGGGGATGGGACATCACTGGTCCCGTTTGTGTTTTTGGGATGGGGGATGGGACATCACTGGTCCCGGTTGTATTTGGGATGGGGGATGGGACATCGCTGGTCCCGTTTGTATTTGGGATGGGGATGGGACATCACTGGTCCCGTTTGTATTTTGGGATTCAGGGGATGGAACATCGCTGGTCCCGTTTGCATTTTTGGGATGGGGATGGGACATCGCTGGTCCCGTTTGTATTTTGGGATGGGGATGGGACATCGCTGGTCCCGTTTGTATATTTGGGATGGGGGATGGGACATCACTGGTCTCGTTTGCATTTGGGATGGGGGATGGGACATCACTGGTCTCGTTTGCATTTGGGATGGGGATGGGACATCACTGGTCTCGTTTGTATTTTTGGATGGGGGATGGGACATCGCTGGTCCCGTTTGTGTTTGGGATGGGGGATGGGACATCACTGGTCCCGTTTGGATTTTTGGGACGGGGGATGGGACATCGCTGGTCCCGTTCGTGGTTTTGGGATGGGGGATGGGACATCCCCGTTTCTCGCCCATCACCCTTCCCGGCCGGGAATGACAATCGCTGCCATCAGCCCTCGTGAATAATCCGCACCATCTGATTCTGTTATTTATATCCTTCCTGCTGGGAAATTAATTAACGTTTCATTTGCAGCGCAGGCAGCCGCTCCGACGCGTGTCCCCGCTCTGGATGGGGCGATGTCGCAATGTCACCGCCTCTCCCCGGCGCTTTTCCTGGCACACGACGATGGCTCTGCCGCTGCTGCCGCCCCAAACCCCGCCCGGGGCTGTTTCTGCAGCGCAAAGCGACATTTGGGCTCTTCCCCCCGGGTTTTAAGAGGGAAAATCACGCGCCTGTTGCTGGGCTGGTTCTGGTCCATCCATGTAGGGACAGGATGGGAGCGGCCGACAGCGCCAGGAGGGCTCGGGGGGAAGGAAAGGAAGGAAAAGTTCCATGGACGCCTGCAGGAGATGGAGGGAGGGGAAAGGGAATTATTAATTTCTCATGGGGGCAGCGGCAAATGCCGAGGGTCCGAGGGAAGGAGGAACATCCCTGGAGGGGCTGGGATGGGATGGGATGGATGGGATGGGATGGGATGGGATGGGATGGGATAATGGATGGGATGGGATGGGATGGGATGGGATGGGATGGGATGGGATGGGATGGGATGGGATAATGGGATGGGATGGGATGGGATGGGATGGGATGGGATAATGGGATGGGATGGGATGGGATGGGATGGGATGGGATGGGATGGGATGGGATGGGATGGGATGGGATGGGATGGGATGGGATGGGATGGGATGGGATGGGATGGGATGGGATGGGTGAGGGAGGCTGGGATGAGGATGAGGATGAGGATGAGGATGAGGATGAGGATGAGGATGAGGATGAGGATGAGGATGAGGATGAGGATGGGATGGTGTGGGATGCTTGCCCGGGATCCTTTGGCATCTCCAGGGTTCCCAAAGGACTGGGAATAGGAATGGGGAATGGGAAAATGGGAATGGGAATGGGAATGGGAATGGGAATGGGAATGGGAATGGGGATGGGGATGGGAAATGGGAATGGGGATGGAAATGGGAATGGGAATGGGAATGGAATGGGATGAGGGAATGAGAAAATGGGAATGGGAATGGGAATGGGAATGGGAATGGGAATGGGAAAATGGGAATGGGAATGGAATGGGAATGGGAATGGGAATGGGGAATGGGAATGGGGATGGGGATGGGAAAATGGGAATGATAATGAGAATGGGAATGGGAATGGGTAAATGGGAATGGGGATGGGATAGGAATGGGAATGGAATGGGAATGGGGAATGGGAATGGGGATGGGAAAATGGGAATGGGGATGGGAAAATGGGATGGGGATGGGGATGGGAATGGGGATGGGAAAATGGGAATGGGAACGGGAATGGGAGCTCCCGGGATGGAGATGAGGAGCTGAAAAAACGAAACTCCTCAGCTCGGGACGTGCCCCTCACCCCACAAGGGCTGGGCTGCTCAGCCTGATGGAAACGAAGCTGTTCCTCTCCAGGTTTCCATCCTCACCCCAAATCTCACCCCAAACCCAGGACGGTCCCGGCCCTTCCCGTGCCAAACCCCGATTTCTGCCATTCCTGTTTTTTGGGATGCTGTTTGCAGCGCTGAAGGCGCAGAGAGATGTCGGGGCCGGGTTGTTACTGCCCGGGCCTAATGAATATGAATGGGCTCTTCATAAACGCGGCTTTGTGTCATTAAATTCCTTCACACCTCAGTGCCCGCGGAAAGGTTACTCGGAATTAAATGTAAATCACGGATTTACCGGGACCAAACGCGCGGCCTGGCGGGGCTTTTCAAAAACATCGAATTTAATAACGGGGGGATCTTCCCCCGACGGGTTCCGAGCGCTCCCGCCCGGAGGTGATGGAGATCTCACCGATGGGCGATTTTCACCCTTTTCTTCCCCAAAGTGCTGCTCTGGTTGCTGAAGGTGCCGGCAGGAGAGGAGCCACCCCCCCGCCGTAATTAAAAGATTAAGGAATGGCTTCTGTCGGGCTGTAAATGAAGGGGAGGGGGCGCAGCAGGGCTGGGAACACCAGTCTGATCCATAATGGGATCACACAATCCCAGTCTGGGCCGGGCTGGGAGCTTAAAGCTCATCCCATTCCGCCCCCCCCCGCCACGAGCAGGACACCACCCGCTATCCCAGAATATCCCAAACCTGCTCCAAGCCAAGCCCGGGCACTTTTAGGGGCTCAAGGGGATCGGGACAAGCGATAAAAATCGGGATAAGCAATACAAATTCGGGATGTTTTTAGGAGCAAAGCCCCCTCCCAGACTGCTCTGAGCAGCCCGGGCACGTCTCAGCCTGCGGGGGAGAGCTGATTAGTAATTAAATGGCTTTTAAAAATAAAACCATTAAGGCTAATCCCATCAAAATTGGAGCTTCATCCCGGCAACTCGTGTTAATTATCGGCGCGCCTCGCGGCTTGCAGGGGCGGCGGCGCCGTAAATAAACACGTGGAATTTTTTGGGGAATTCTCGCCGGGAAAAAACTAACCTGGGTTTTGTTAAATTCTGTCTGGGAGAGGGGAAATTCTCGCTCCGAGCTGGGGGACGTCCCGGATGATGCTCCAGGTGCCCGGACCCTCCTGGAATGTGCATTCCCAAATATCGGGAATGTTCTGAGGATGCCTGGAATGTGCATTCCCAGTGTCGGGAATGTTCTGGGGATGCCTGGAATGTGCATTCCCAAATATCGGGAATGTTCTGGGGATGCCTGGAATGTGCATTCCCAGTGTCGGGAATCTTCTGGGACACCCTGGAATGTGCATTCCCAGTGTCGGGAATGTTCTGGGAGACCCTGGAATGTGCATTCCCAAATATCGGGAATGTTCTGGGGAAGCCTGGAATGTTCATTCCCAAATATCGGGAATGTTCTGGGGAAGCCTGGAATGTGCATTCCCAAATATCGGGAATGTTCTGGGGATGCCTGGAATGTGCATTCCCAGTGTCGGGAATGTTCCAGGATCCCTCAGCAGCTTCTGGGAGAGCCTGGAATGTGCATTCCCAGTGTCGGGAATGCTCTGGGGAGCCTGGAATGTGCATTCCCGATGTCGGGGATGCACCAGGATCCCCTCTGGAGGTTCTGGGAGAGCCTGGAATGTGCATTCCCAGTATCGGGAATGCTCTGGGAGAGCCTGGAATGTGCATTCCCAGTATCGGGAATGTTCCAGGATCCCTCAGCAGGTTCTGTGGGAGCCTGGAATGTGCATTCCCAATATCAGGAATCCTCCAGGATCCCTCAGGAGGCTCTAAGGGAGCCTGGAATGTGCATTCCCGATGTTGGGGATGCTCTGGGGGACCCTGGAATGTGCAATCCCAGTGTCAGGAACTCTCCAGGATCCCTCTGGAGGAGCCTGGAATGTGCATTCCCAATATCGGGGATGCTCCAGGAGCCCTCAACAGGATCTGGAGGAGTCTGGAATGTGCATTTCCAATATCGGGGATGCTCTGGAGGAGCCTGGAATGTGCATTCCCAGTGTCGGGAATGCTCCAGAATCCCTCAGCAGGGTCTGGGAGAGTCTGGAATGTGCAATCCCGGTGTCAGGAATTCTCCAGGATCCATCAGGAGGCTCTAAGGGAGCCTGGAATGTGCATTCCCAGTGTCGGGAATGCTCCAGGATCCCTCTGGAGGCTCTGGGGGAGTCTGGAATGTGCATTCCCAATACGGGAAATGCTCCAGGATCTCTCAGAAGGCTCTAAGGGAGCCTGGAGTGTGCATTCCCAGTGTCGGGAATGCTCCAGGTGCTCTCAGGAAGCTCTAGGGGAGTCTGGAATGTGCATTCCAAAAATCGGGAATGCTCCACTATCCCTCAGCAGCTTCTGGGAGAGCCTGGAATGTGCATTCCAAAAATCGGGAATGCTCCAGAATCCCTCAGCAGCTTCTGGGAGAGCCTGGAATGTGCATTCCCAGTGTTAGGAATGTTCCAGAATTCCTCAGCAGGTTCTGGGGAAGCCTGGAATGTGCATTCCCAATATCGGGAATACTCTGGGATGCCTGGAATGTGCATTCCCAGTGTCGGGAATGTTCCAGAATTCCTCAGCAGGTTCTGTGGGAGGCTGGAATGTGCATTCCCAATGCTGGGAATTCTCCCGGATCCCTCTGGAGGCTCTAAGGGAGCCTGGAATGTGCATTCCCGATGTCGGGGATGCTCTGGGGGAGCTTGGAATGTGCAATCCCGGTGTCAGGAACTCTCCAGGATCCCTCTGGAGGAGCCTGGAATGTGCATTCCCAATATCGGGGATGCTCTGGGGGACCCTGGAATGTGCATTCCCAATATCGGGAATGCTCCAGGATCCCTCAGCAGGTCTGGGTGAGCCTGGAATGTGCATTCCCAGTGTCGGGAATGCTCCAGGTGCTCTCAGGAGGCTCTGGGGGAGCCTGGAATGTGCATTCCCAATATTGGGGATGCTCTGGGAGACCGTGGAATGTGCATTCCCAGTGTTGGGGATGCTCTGGGGATGCCTGGAATGTGCATTCCCAATATCGGGAATGCTCCAAGATCTCTCAGAAGGCTCTAAGGAAGCCTGGAATGTGCATTTCCAATATCGGGAATGCTCCAGGATCCCTCTGGAGGCTCTGGGTGAGCCTGGAATGTGCATTCCCGGTGTCAGGAATTCTCCAGGATCCCTCTGGAGGCTCTAAGGGAGCCTGGAATGTGCATTCCCAGTGTCGGGAATGCTCCAGGTGCTCTCAGGAGGCTCTGGGGGAGCCTGGAATGTGCATTCCCGATATCGGGAATGTTCTGGGAGACCCTGGAATGTGCATTCCCGATATCGGGAATGTTCTGGGAGACCCTGGAATGAGCCTTCCCGGTGTCAGGCACTCTCCAGGATCCCTCTGGAGCAGCCCGGGCCGCCTTCCCCGGGGATTCCAGCCCGGCCTGAGCCCGGCTCCTCCCTCGGGGCCGCGGGCTCCTTCCCTGGCAGCATCCACAATTCCGGGCTTGAGGAAACAACAGCTCCTCTCTGCTTGTTTGTGTTTTCCCCCTCATCAATAGCAGGGCCGGGCAGGCACTGGCAGCTGCTCCCCGGGGCCTGCTCAGCTATTAAAGACAGAAATTACATCTTCATAACCCAGGATATTGCTGCTCGCTTATTTATGGCTCGCTCCATTGCCAGAATATTTATTCTAGACAGGGAGCCTGATAATTTTCATCCAATCTACTCCTCATAGCTCAGGGCAAAAGAATGGAACAGCTCAATTGAAGGAGCACTTTCCCATTATTGCCAGGTAAGGGCAGAGCTCATTGCTGCCCTCGCCTCGCCACCACGCTGGGCTCGGGGGATTTTTTATCCTGCTTTTTCTCTTCTCTGGTTTTTTTTTTTCCTTCCTTTCTCTCTTTATTTTTTTTTAATTCATCGAGGAATGGCAGCCCACACAACCACTTAGAGGAAGTACTGCATAAATCCCAGCGCAGTAATTACCCATTTGGAACACGAGGCTTTATAGGAGCGGCGGCGCCGTGCCAGGATGCTCAGCACGCTGCTCCTGCTCCAGCTGAAATCCTCCCAGGGCTCGCAGGGAGCGGCTCCGGCTGCACTCACAGCCTCGTAAAACCGAGCCGTTCCAGCTGGGGCACGGCCTGGAGCGATCCCGGGAGCGCGGAGAGACGGGAGGGGGAAAGGAGGCGCCGGGGAAAGGCGGGGGGATGCAGGGGAGGGACCGGGGACAGCCCAGGGGACAGGGGGAGGGACCAGGGACAGCCCAGGGATGATGTGGGGCAGGGAAGAGACCAGGGACAGCCCAGGGACAGGGAAGGGACCGGGGACAGCCCAGGAGGGACCAGGGACAGCCCAGGGATGCTCTGGGGCAGGAAAAGACTCAGGGACAGCCCAGAAGATGCTCCGGGGCAGGGGAAGCACCAGGGACAGCCCAGGAGACAATTCTGGGGGCAGGTAAAGGACCAGGGACAGCCCAGGAGAGGGATAAGGGACGGCACAGGGGACAGTTCTGAGGGAGGGATGGATCCTGAGATGGGCAGGGGGAGTGATGGCCATGGCTTGGAGTGATTCCCCAAAAATGGATGATGGATGGATGGATGATGGATGGATGGATGGATGGATGGATGGATGGATGGATGGATGGATGGATGGATGGATGGATGGATGATGGACGGATGGATGATGGATGGATGGATGGATGGATGGATGGATGGATGGATGGATGGATGGATGGATGGATGGATGATGGATGGATGATGGATGGATGATGGATGGATGGATGGATGGATGGATGGATGGATGGATGGATGGATGGATGATGGATGGATGGATGGATGGATGATGGATGGATGGATGATGGATGGATGGATGGATGGATGGATGGATGATGGATGGATGGATGATGGATGGATGATGGATGGATGATGGATGGATGATGGATGGATGATGGATGGATGATGGATGGATGATGGATGGATGGATGGATGATGGATGATGGATGGATGGATGATGGATGATGGATGGATGATGGATGATGGATGGATGGATGGATGGATGGATGGATGGATGGATGGATGGATGATGGATGTATGGACGGATGGATGATGGATGGATGGATGATGGATGGATGATGGATGGAGGGATGGATGGAAGGATGATGGATGGATGGATGGATGGATGGATGGATGGAGGGTGGAAGGGTGCATGGAAGGATTGATGGATGGATGGATGATGGATGGATGGATGGATGGATGGATGGATGGATGGATGGATGATGGATGGATGGATGGATGGATGATGGATGGATGGATGATGGATGGATGATGGATGATGGATGGATGGATGGATGGATGGATGGATGGATGGATGGATGGATGGATGGATGGATGGATGGATGGATGGATGATGGATGGATGGATGATGGATGGATGATGGATGGATGATGGATGGATGATGGATGGATGATGGATGGATGGATGGATGGATGGATGATGGATGGATGGATGGATGGATGGATGGATGGATGGATGGATGATGGATGGATGGATGGATGATGGATGGATGATGGATGGATGGATGGATGGATGGATGGATGATGGATGATGGATGATGGATGGATGGATGGATGGATGGATGGATGGATGATGGATGATGGATGGATGGATGAATGGATGGATGATGGATGGATGGATGGATGGATGGATGATGGATGGATGGATGGATGATGGATGATGGATAGATGGATGATGGATGGATGATGGATGGATGGATGGATGGATGGATGATGGATGATGGATGGATGATGGATGGATGGATGGATGGATGGATGGATGGATGGATGATGGATGGATGGATGGATGGATGGATGGATGGATGGATGGATGGATGGATGGATGGATGGATGATGGATGGATGATGGATGGATGGATGATGGATGATGATGGATGGATGGATGATGGATGGATGGATGGATGGATGGATGGATGGATGATGGATGGATGGATGGATGATGGATGATGGATAGATGGATGATGGATGGATGTTTGATGGATGGATGATGGATGATGGATGATGGATGGATGGATGATGGATGGATGATGGATGGATGATGGATGGATGGATGGATGGATGATGGATGGATGGATGGATGGATGGATGGATGGATGGATGGATGGATGGATGGATGATGGATGGATGATGGATGGATGGATGATGGATGGATGATGGATGGATGGATGATGGATGGATGGATGATGGATGGATGGATGGATGATGGATGGATGGATGGATGATGGATGGATGGATGATGGATGGATGATGGATGGATGATGGATGGATGGATGGATGGATGGATGGATGGATGGATGGATGGATGGATGATGGATGGATGGATGGATGATGATGGATGGATGATGGATGGATGATGGATGGATGGATGGATGGATGGATGGATGGATGGATGGATGGATGATGGATGATGGATGGATGGATGATGGATGGATGATGGATGGATGGATGATGGATGGATGATGGATGGATGGATGGATGATGGATGGATGATGGATGATGGATGATGGATGATGGATGGATGGATGATGGATGATGGATGGATGATGGATGGATGGATGGATGGATGGATGGATGGATGGATGGATGGATGGACGGATGAAGTGGTGCCCCATAAGTTGCAGTGATAACCCCAAAAAAAAGACAGAGCAACACCCTTTAATGTGGGATGCCCCATGGAATTATACCCCAACCTGGAATGCTGCCCTGCAAAACAGAGAGAGCAAACCCAAATGATGTCCCACAAACCCAAATGACGCCCCCCAAACCCCAGAGGCGCCCTAGAAGGGTCCATCTCCCACCTCCCCGAGCCCCCAGCGCCCACCCCCAGCTCCTGGCAGGATCCCCAGCGCCCACCCCCAGCCCCGGGCAGGATCCCCCGCCCACCCCCAGCTCCGGGCAGGATCCCCCAGCGCCCACCCCCAGCTCCTGGCAGGATCCCCCTCCTGCCGAGGCTCTGCCTCCGCCCGCCTCAAATGTCAGAGGCAATGAAGTGTTGCAAAGGCTTTATTGCTTTCCGCGGAGCCGATTAGGAATCTCTTCTGCTGGGTAAAGAGCAATATTGCAGGCGGAGGGGCGGGGGGAGCAGGCAGCCCTGTGTGAATTCCCCACAGGAAGCTCTGTGCTGGCAGCCAGAGCAGTTATCAAAAAGACAATTTAGGCAGGATTGTGCTCTAACTGGCTGGAGGACAGGGGAGCCAGCCCTGGACAGGAATCTTTCAGCTCCCAGTAAATGAAACTGCGAAAGAAATCAGCTTTGCTGCCTGGTCTGCAGGGGAGGAAGGTGCCAGAAGGAATTGGGTTTTTTATAACCATTAGCTCAGCCCGGCTCTGCCTGCCAAGGCCAGGAGCTGCTGGGGGATGGAGGCAGCTCGGCAGCGATTCCAGCCCCCAAAACACCCAGCAGGGCACGGGGGAAGTTCCCACCCCTCCGTGTTTCATCCCTGCTGGCACTAAAATCCCAAAGCAGAGCCTTTGTCACCCTTAGGGACAGATTTATGTCCCCAGGAGACACCAGAGGGTGTGGGAGCCCAGGGTGTACCCCTAGCCTCCTTGGGGGTCTCAAAACCCCCCTGGCGAGGGTCCCAAAGACCCTTGAGTGAGACCCTGGTGAATTCAAACCCCTGAGGGAAATCACCAACACAGAGGGAAGGGAATCAAGCCACCAAAATCAGTAAAGTGTAAATTAGGTTGTTAGAATGTGGATAAATAAACTCTTGGGGATGTTTGTGATAAGGGACACGTGGCCAAGATGGAGAATTTGGGGTGTGGATACCTCTTCCTCCTTCTTCTCCGTGCCATCCATGCTGGGTGACATGCTGGCACTTTAGATTGGATGGGGACAGAGCTGGACTGTTTAACAAAGTTGTATTGTATTGGAAAATAATTGTAAATCCCCAGTAGGTAATTTAGACTATAAAGATCAGTCCTGCCTCTGCCAGGCAGATTCTGCCCTGGACGTGCTGGGCAGAGCAATCCTGAGATAAGGGAGAATAAACAGCCATGAAAACCTCTGAGAACAGCCTCATGTGCTGCATCTAAGGTGCTGCTTGGGGTGAATGGGCAGGAAAGGCTTTGCAAGGTTTTACAGAGATGTTTATTTCAGCCACGCACCAATTCAGAGCTCAGGAACAAAGGCAAGGCTCCTTGGGTGGGTTTGGGTTTTGTACACGGGGTGAGCAGGAGGAAGAGCCTCAGGGACCAATTACTGAGGGACACGGGGGTGCTGCAGGGAAGGGCCAAGGCAAAGGAGCAGCAGGAAATTGGGATGGGAGTGACCAAAGGTTAACGGGCAGGGAAAGGGCCCAGGCGTGACTCAGGGATCAAACAGGGGATGCATTTCTTAGTTGGGAAAACTTCTCTGGGCTCCCACACTCCTGCAGCCTCTCGTGGGCGGGCAAAGGGAAGAGCTGGGCTGGAAACCACCTGCGTGTGCTGCAGAGGGGAGCTCAGGGCTGAGGAGACACCAGAGCAGAGGGGTGGTTGGGGTTGGGGTGTTTTTGGGAAGGGAGGTTTTGGAGGAACCACCAGGCCCTGAAAGGTGAGAATCTCCATTTTGGGGGCAGAAATGCTCCTGCTCTGTGGGCACATCCCAAAATGGCCAGTGCCAGCTCTGTGTGGCCACCTCTGGGACGCCTTGGGGGCCTCGTGTTCCATCTGGAGAGCCAGGGCAGGCTCAGGGCTCTGGCAGGCAGGGAGGAGCCGAGGCTGTTAATGACAATTATTGATGGAGCTGTTAATGACAATTATTGATGGAGCTGTTAATGCAATTATTGATGGAGCACCCAGGATTTGGAATATCAGCACAACAGCCCAGTCCAGCCCCGGTGAGGGCTGTGGGAGGCACAAATCCATTTCCACCGGCTCTGATGGGAGCTCTGCTGACATCCCTGGGGAGCAGCAGCCAGCAGGGAAATGACAACTTCCCACCCTGAAATTACATCCAGACACGGCGGGAAAATTCCCTCCATTTTCTCCTTGGGTGGGAAAAGTGAGAGCAGAGTTTCTCTGTCTGGGATCCCCCCCTCTGCCCGCTGTGCTCTGTGATTTCCCAGCGAGGGAAATCATCGGGCTGGGCTCAGAAAACTGCCTGGAAATGGGGAGGGAATGGGGAGGTGTGTTGGGTTGTGGTCAGCAATGTGAATTTATCACCATCTGCAGCCGGGTGGGGCAGTGACCCAGATCTCCTGGCACATATTATCTGATAATGGGCCATCTTTAAACCAGCTGGGCAATCATCTTTATCTTCCCACAGCCCATCCTCCCTCCAGGAGATATCTCCTGTTAATGGGCCATTGTTAAAAACTGGGTGTGGCAGTGATCCTGATCTCTGTGGGGATATCTCCTGTTAATGGACCATTGTTAAAAACCAGCTGGGCAATCATCTTTATCTTTCCCACAGCCCATCCTCCCTCCAGGAGATATCTCCTGTTCATGGCCATTGAGTCCCAGGGCATGACTGATAAAATTCCATCATCCCACTGGGAGATGCTCCAGCCAGGGGAGGAGCCAAGCCTTTCCTACCCAGATAAAAACTGAGATTTTGGACACCAAGGCACCTTCTTTCCACTGGATTCCAGAGGAAAGCCAGACCTTTCCACATCATCCCTGGAGCTTCAGAGGAAACTGCACCTTCCACAGGAGCACTGCTCCAGCTGAACCACATCTGCCCCTGCAGGAGGATGCAGCCACCATTGAATGGGACTGCTGCCAACACCCTGCCTGACTGACGGGTGTCAGCTTGGATTCTGACTCTGGCACTGTTTGGGATTGTTCTTTGTAATACTGCATTTCTATTTTAATTTTCCTAGTAAAGAACTGTTATTCCTAATTCCCGTATCTTTGCCTGAGAACCCCTTAATTTCAAAATGATAATAATTTGGAGGGAGGGGTTTACATTCTCCATTTCAAAGAGAATCTCCTGCCTGTATTGGCAGACACCTGTCCTTCACACCAGGACACGCTGGGATCCCTCATCCTCTGTCCCTCATCCCACACATTCCCGCTGGAGCCGGGGAATCCCCATGGAATGACAACAACACCTGGAGCTGCTCAACTTCCGAAGTGCTCTGCCCCCTGTCCCAGCCCCTGCTTTGGGTGGAGGCGCTTGCCAAGGATTTCCCTGAATCTGTGATTTTTATTTGGAGTTTTCCCCTGAATTTGTGGGGTGTTTTTCCAGTTTTTATTTGGAGTTTCCCCCCGAATTTGCAGTTCTTCTTTGTAGTTTTTATTTGGAGTTTTTCCCTGAATTTTCGGGTTTTATTTGCAGTTTTTACGTGGAGTTTTCCCCCGGATTTGCAGGTTCCCAGCACCCCGCGGGCATTTGGCCTCCCAGCAAATCCCATCCCAGAATAGAGGTTACACAAATCCCTTAAAGACAAACCGAAGGGTTTGCCCTCAAAGGACAATTTCTCTGAATCTGACACACGAAAATCCCAGGGCAGCTCCAGGACACGGGAAGGGGACCCGATCCCCTCTAAGCCCATCTCTTGGGTGGTTCTGCCTCCAAAAAAATCTCCTTTTTCTCCTCCCAGAGGTTCCTTCAGCTCTGGACGCTCTGCGAGCTCAGCTGAAGGCGAGGGAAGCTGCTCTGCTCTTCCTTCGGGAAGGTTTTGTCTTTTTGTTTTTTTGTTTTTTTTTCCCAGCTTTGTCTCTTCTCCCGCAGCTTTCCCAGGCCGGCCGGGAAGTTTGAGCCTGGCTCACACCTCCTCCTAAAGGGAAAGCTCATTAAATTGATGATCCAGGCATCCTTTATCCAGAATCTCCCGTTCTTATTAGCGGCATTAATTAAAACAATAGCAGATCAAAGCGCTGCGCGGCATCTCATTTGGGACGGAGCCTCCTCCCCGGCGCATCCCGGCTTTTGTTCTCATCCCTTTGAGCTCGGGGCTGGTTCTTGCACGGGCGGTGTCGCTTCCCAAGGGCACGGGGTGGGGGTGGGGGGATGATTCCCATCCCTGATCCCCAAAACTTCTCCTTCCTGCGTCTCCGGGGTGTCCCAGGGGCTCGGGAGCTGCTGGAGCCGTGCCGGGCATCTCCTCCGAGCTCCTCTGAGCATTTTTTGGGAGAGCCTGACCCGGGGAAATGCGCAGGCTTTTATTAGCGCTGCAGATAATTACATTTAATAAGGGCAGCAGCTTTTCCCACACCAGAGAGCTGAACCATCAATCTCGCCTGTAATAATCAACCCTCTCCGAGTCATTTACATTCATTGTTCCTTTTGCAGCGCTCTTTACGGCCCGGGCTGATCTCGGGGGAGCTGTGCGGGACAGGGGGGGTTCTGTCCCCATTTCTGTCCCTTTGTCCCGGGAGCCACAACCCCCCCCGAGCACCAGAACCGTGCGAAATTCCCCAATAAATCCGCGGCTTTGTGGAGTCCGGAGCAATTACTCAGCTGGCAGGAACCTGCAGGGCCAGGATTGCGTCTGCAGGGATCCCGGGGTGAATCACGGAATTGTCGGGGCTGGGAAGGAGCTCAAGGCCCAGCCAGCTCCACCCCGGCGCGGCAGGGGCACCTCCCACGGTCCCAGCGTGATCCACAACTCTGTCCGACCCGGTTTTGGGCACTGCCAGCGATCCAGGGGCAGCCACAGCAAATCTGGGAATTCTATTCCAGGAGCTGCGCACTCTCCTAGTCAAGAATTCCATCCCAATGTTCCCTGAGTCAGTCTGAGGCCATTCCCTTGTGCTGTCCCTTGTCCCCGTCCCTCTCCAGCTCTCCTGGAGCCCCTCCAGGCTCTGAGCTCTCCCTGGCTCCTTCCCTTCTCCAGGGGAACATTCCCAGCTCTCCCAACCCCTGCAACACCCCTGTGGCCTCCTCTGGACTCTCTCCTCTGAATTTGGACCCCAGGGTCTGCAGGTGGGGTCTCACCTGAGCAGGACAAATTCCTGTCCCCTCCCTGCTGCCCGGGGATGGATCATTACAGGAGAGCACAGGAACATTCCAGAGCAGGTTCTTTCAGGGCAGAGCTGGTGGGATTTTAGGGAGAGCAGCAGTCTCTGTGTGTTGGGAAGCACTGTGTCCCTCAGGAGATGGGAAAAATAATGGATAAATGAATAAGAGCACAGCAAACATTCATCTTCACAGCTGAAATTGGAGAGGAGAGCTGAGGGTGTTATAAATCCTATTTTGCTGCTGCTGCTTCTGCTGCTTCGCTGTGATTTGGTTTTGCTGGCTCAGACCAGGACAGATATTCCAGCCCAGTTTTCCCTCCCTGGTGCTCTGGGGTGGGGAGCTGTGGGATGTGGTGGGAGCAGAGCCTGGGAATGTCCCCTCCTGTCCTGGAGCTCTGCAGGACACTCTGGGGCCAGGGGGGCAGGAATGGGGCTGGGGGATTCTTTCCCGTGGAGGATGGAGAGGAACCAAGGCTCCAGGCTGGGCTGGACGGGGCTTGGAGCAGCCTGGGGCAGTGCCAGGTGTCCCTTCCAGCCCCAGCCAGTCCGATTCTGTGACTCTGTGATGATTTACAGAGTGCCAAGGCCTCCCAGGGCTGGGACTCTTCTCCTGCCATCCCTGCGCCGTTCCAGCACAGGGGGATCTGGCAGGATGAGGATTTGTGTCAGAAAAGGGCAGCAAGGAGGGCTCAGATGCTGCCCCTCGCCCGTGGTGCCATCTGGCCATGCCTGAGCGCCTGTCCCCGGGCCAGCAGCCAGTGCCAAAGGCAGTGACATCATCCCCAGCAGGACGGCGCAGACAGGGCACCCACTCAGGGCAATCTGGGGTGCTGGGCCGCCCCAGGGTGCAGCCTGGGGAGATCTGCACCAGCCAGGCACATTCCCCAGTCCGTGCCGATATTCTGGGGTGTGCCCCAGGCACAGCCCCGGTCCCTGCGGGGCAGCAGCCGGGACACCCTGCGGGACCTGCCCGTGTTTAGTCTGGGCTCAGGCTCGTTATCAGCCCAGCCACAGGGAGCAGGGTTTGGGAGGAGCAGGAATCTGCAGAGCTCCTGCTCCCTTCCCTTCTCCGGCTGAGCTCCCTCGGCATTCCCAGCCTGGCTCCAGCAGCCCCAGGAATGGCTCCAGCAGCTCCAGGTCCTTCTCCTGCTGTGCCCACGAGCTCCTGCACCGGCTCGGTCCCCGCACACCTGCCCTGGCGCAGGAGGAGCTTTAACGCCTCCGAGCTGCTGGTGTGACCGCAGGTGGTGACGGGGTGACAACGCCAAGTGACGGGGAGGTGACAGACGGGGCGGGCGCAGAGCAGGCTGGTGCTGGCCTGGCAGGAGCTGAGAAAGGTGCAGGAGGCAAAGGCTGGGCGGGGATGGATGCGGGTGGATGCAGGAGCCGAGCTCGGGGTGCAGGATCCGGGCTTTGGGTGCAGGATCCAAGCTCTGGGTGCAGGATCCGGGCTCTGGGTGCAGGATCGGGGCTCTGGATGAAGATAGATGCAGGATCCGAGCTCTGGGTGTAGGATCCGAGCTCTGGGTGCAGATGGATGCAGGATCCGAGCTCGGGGTGCAGATGGATGCAGGATCCGAGCTCTGGGTGCAGGATCCGAGCTCTGGGTGCAGGATCCAGGCTCAGGTGCAGGATCCAGGCTCAGGTGCAGATGGATGCAGGATCCAGCTCTGGGTGCAGGATCCGAACTCTAGGTGCAAATGGATGCAGGATCCAGGCTCAGGGTGCAGATGGATGCAGGATCCAGGCTCAGTGCAGGATCCGGGCTTTGGGTGCAGGATCCAGCTCTGGTGCAGGATCCGGGCTCTGGGTGCAGGATCCGAGCTCTGGGTGCAGGATCCGAGCTCTGGGTGCAGGATCCGAGCTCTGGGTGCAGATGGATGCAGGATCCAGCTCTGGGTGCAGGATCCGAGCTCTGGGTGCAGGATCCGAGCTCTGGGTGCAGGATCCGGGCTCTGGGTGCAGGATCCAGCTCTGGGTGCAGGTGGATGCAGGATCCGAGCTCTGGGTGCAGATGGATGCAGGATCCAGGCTCAGGGTGCAGGATCCGGGCTCTGGGTGCAGGATCCAGCTCTGGGTGCAGGATCCGAGCTCTGGGTGCAGGATCCAGCTCTGGGTGCAGGATCCGAGCTCTGGATGCAGGATCCGAGCTCTGGGTGCAGGATCCAGGCTCTGGGTGCAGATGGATGCAGGATCCAGCTCTGGATGCAGGTGGATTCATTCTCCCCCTTTGACTCCCCGTGTGCTCAGCCCCCCCACACCTGGCAGCCCCTGGGGTCTCTCCACGAGGCACAGGTGCCATCCCTGGAGATGTGGGTCCTGGAAGCAGTCAGGTTTTACACAGAAACACCCACGGCTCTTTTCTCCTTCCCCCTCAGCTCCTTTCCAAACGCAGCGATCTGCATGCACCACGTGTTCCCCTCAAACCCCATCCTCGTCTGGAAAGAACAGGAGCCGCTGCTCGCTGGGTGGGAAAAAACGCAGGGATCATCATGTGGGAACAAGGCGCTGAAAACCCCCCACCCGCGCACGTCCTGGAGCTCATTTATTCCCTTTTATCTCCCGCTAGAAGCGATCAGCTGGGGCTTGGCAGGAGGCACCTCTGCCATGTGTTATCTCTCTGATATCCCGAGCCGATAATCCGCGCTCAGCTTTGTGCCTGACACCCGGCTGCAGCAGCCCTGCATCCCTCTGGGATTTTTCCCCTCTCCCATCGCCCTTCCAGCCCATAAATATTTGTGTAAGAGCCTCTCCCCTCCCCAGCCCCGCTGCCGCTCCCCTTTCTCCAGTGTCGCAGGCGATTTTTTTTTTATTTTTTTTCAAACTTTTTAATTCCGTTCATTAATCATTTAGAGAAATGTGCAATTACTCGGGTCCAATTACAGAAAATGTGCAACTACTTGAGTCCCATTATGAGCCCCTAGAAAATGCCAAGAACTTGATTAGAGCAAAACCACCGCCAGTCCCACAGACTTTCAAAGCAAACACTGCGACTTCTCCTGGCAGGGGAGGAGAAATCCCAATTTATTGAGGCGCAAACGCGTCCAAGGCTCGCCGGCAAGACGGGAAATCTCTGCTATCGGCTGGAACGTGCTCCCCAAAGGAAGAGATGTCTCTCCCTTAATTAAAGCGAGGACTGAACTCGCTGTAACCTCCCGATTTCATGGATTTTTTTTTTATTTTTTTTTTCCGGAGGGTTTGTAATTACCCCAGCGGCGGCTGCGCCCGTGGGATTGGGATTTCTGCGCTTCCCAGACCCTGCCTGTGTAATCCTGCCGAGATTGCCTTCATTCCCTAATCCGTAATTACTCCCAGAGCCTCCCCTGGAAATCAGGGGCGGCTCCTGATTGAGGTCAGGCTGCGTCTGGGGGAGCCGCAGGAATTACGGTTTATTAGGGATTAAACCGGGATTTAAGGGCCTTTCTTAGCGTGGGGCTGTGGCGAGCCCGACTCCCAAAGTCTGAGATTTTCAGGGGAATCTCAAGCTAAGGGGCTTAGAGGGGGAATTAATTTCCTGGGATGCCGCAGCTCGTCCGGAATAAAAAAAAAAAAATCTCTTATAAAAAAAGAAGTATAATTTTCTCCTTGTTATTCGCGATTACAAAATAATAAGATTGTTTAAAAATCCAATAGAGTGGATGTCAATATTGGCAGGAGACGCAATTGCAAAGCACGTGCCAGCCGTCCGTGGCTTTTCTTAATTTTAATTAGGATAAAATTTACTAATCTTGCCGGGTTTGCAGAAGGAGGCTTTGCCAAGAAGCCATCAATTGATCTGGATGATATTGGCTCCCTTTTAAGAGCCCCTCGCTAACTGCTATGCAAAGCCCGGGCTTTCAGCTCCCTCCTCAGATCCTCTCCGCAGCGTTTTTGGCATGTCAAAAGGCCAGATGTTTTTTATTTGAGAGCAAATTGACACGTTAAATTACATTGTGCAAACAGCAAAGCCAGCCATGAGTAAACAGGCGACGAGGATCCATTGAATTTTATGGGTCGCAATAATGTTTATGTAATTTAACAAATTTATGCTTCGTGTCAGCCTCGCCGCAAGAGTTATTCGTTCCAAAAGGAAAAACAACTTCCACGACAGCCCCCACAGATCCTGCCTCGCAGCCAGCCGGGAGCAAACCAGCTCGGGGATGGCAATGGCGCGGCCAGCACAGCCTGCTCCGGCTCTTTCTGGGGCTTTCCACTCCAGTTTGAGGATTTGTGAGCGCACGGAGGGGCTGGTGCTGCTCCAGGCTCTGCAGAAGGGGCTGAGCTCCAGGATGGGTTTTCCAGGGAGCTCTGGCAGATTCAGCAGGAAACCTCCATGAATCAGCCTGTCCTTGCTCCCCACCCAGCAAACACCTCACGGGATTCCACTGGCAAGGAACCCTCTGTAAAATATCCCAAACTCTGTGTTAAATATCCCAATTAGACCCTGTGTTAAAAATCCCAAACTCTGTTAAACCCTGTGTTAAATATCCCAAACTCTGTTAAACCCTGTGTTAAACTATCCCAAACTCTGTCACACACTGTGTTAAACATCCCAAACCCTGCTAACCTCTGTCAAACATCCCAAACTCTGTTAGACCCTGTGTTAAAAATCCCAAACTCGTGTTAAACCCTGTGTGTTAAACATCCCAAATTCTCTTAGACCCTGTGTTAAACATCCCAAACTCTGCTAACCCTGTGTTAAACATCCCAAACTCTGTTAGACCCTGTGTTAAATATCCCAAACTCTGTTAAACCCTGTGTTAAACATCCCAAACTTTGTTAGACCCTGTGTTAAATATCCCAAACTCTGCTAACCCTGTGTTAAACATCCCAAACTCTGTTAAACCCTGTGTTAAACATCCCAAACTCTGCTAACCTTGTGTTAAAAATCCCAAACTCTGCTGAACCCTGTGTTAAATATCCCAAATTCTGTTAGACCCTGTGTTAAATATCCCAAATTCTGTTAGACCCTGTGTTAAATATCCCAAACTCTGTTAGACCCTGTGTTAAATATCCCAAATTCTGTTAAACCCTGTGTTAAATATCCCAAACTCTGCTAACCCTGTGTTAAACATCCCAAACTGTGTTAGACCCTGTGTTAAACATCCCAAATTCTCTTAGACCCTGTGTTAAACATCCCAAACTCTGCTAACCCTGTGTTAAACATCCCAAACTCTGTTAGACCCTGTGTTAAACATCCCAAACTCTGCTAACCCTGTGTTAAACATCCCAAACTCTGTTAGACCCTGTGTTAAACATCCCAAACCCTGCTAACCCTCTGTTAAACATCCCAAACTCTGTCACACACTGTGTTAAACATCCCAAATTCTGCTAACCCTGTGTTAAACATCCCAAACCCTGCTAACCCTGTGTTGAATATCCCAAATTCTCTTAGATCCTCTGTTAAATATCTCAAACTCTGCAGCCTGTTAAACCCTGTGTTCCCCCCAAAACAGGGTGGTGCCTTCAGGAAACCCAAAAAACCTCGGAGGGGATGGCAGGGGCAGCTCAGATTTTGGTCAGCTGGAGGGAAAGGTGCAGCTCACATCCCAAATTTCCCATCTGGCTCCTGCCAGCACTGCTCTCTCAGCAGGGAGCTGATTCCCACTAAATGGGATTTAATGCAGGCCTGAAGGAGATCTGTGCTCAGGACACAGAGAGGGAACGAAGGGTTATTGCTGTCAATATAATTAATTTCAAGCTAATTTGAGCATCTGATTAAGTTTAGCATTACCATAAAAACTAAACTGCTATTTAAAGCAGAGAGAGGTTTATTAAATAAGTGCTGGAATGCAACAGAAAGCAAAATGAAGGCAATAAAGTCACTGGAAGTAATAAAATTAAGTGAATGCTTCAGATAATCCTTTGATGGATCTTTGCTTTACCCTTTCCTTCCTCTGCTGGCATTTTCCATGTAAAATCTTCTGATCTTCATGGAATTATGGAGGAAGAAACGGTGGGTGCAATGAAAAGGAGGAGGGATCAAGGTCGGGGCGGGCTCATCCCGCCGGGAATTCTGTCTGGAGCAGAGATGGGGGAAGGACAGAGGGGATCCCCGCGGGCGCTGCTCGGGGGGCTCCCCTGGTCACTGCCCCGTCTGAAATGAGACATCGGTGGTGAAATCCCCGCGGGGATTCGGCAAATCCGCTCCTCCCCAGCCCCGTGTCAGCCGCGAAAACATTTATTCGCTGTCAAGCCTCGAGCGCAGCGGCGGAGACAGCGCGGGGAGGATCGCACGGATTCCTCATCCCTCCGTCCCGGGCCCGAGCGGGAGCGACTCGGTGGGGGCAGAGGAGCTGTGCCCGTGTCACCCCGCGGGCATCCCGAGCCGGGACAGGCTGGGGACGGGCTGGTGGCGACAGGGACCCCGTGCCAGGGACAGGATGGTGGCCACAGGGACCCCGTGCCAGGGACGGGCTGGTGGCCACAGGGACCCCGTGCCAGGGACAGGATGGTGGCCACAGGGACCCCGTGCCAGGGACAGGATGGTGGCCACAGGGACCCTGTGACAGGGTCAGGATGGTGGCCACAGGGACCCCGTGCCAGGGACAGACTGGTGGCCACAGGGACCCTGTGCCAGGGACAGGCTGGTGGCCACAGGGACTCTGTGCCATGGTCAGGATGGTGGCCACAGGGACCCCGTGCCAGGGACAGGATGGTGGCCACAGGGACCCCGTGCTGGGGACGGGCTGGTGGCCACAGGGACCCCGGGCCAGGGTCAGGATGGTGGCCACAGGGACATTGTGCCAGGGACGGGCTGGTGGCCACAGGGACCCCGTGCTGGGGACGGGCTGGTGGCCACAGGGATCCTGTGACAGGGACAGGATGGTGGCCACAGAGACCCCGTGCCATGGTCAGGCTGGTGGCCACAGAGACCCCGTGCTGGGGACGGGCTGGTGGCCACAGGGACCCCGTGCCAGGGACAGGATGGTGGCCACAGAGACCCTGTGCCAGGGTCAGGCTGGTGGCCACAGGGACCCCGTGCCAGGGACAGGATGGTGGCCACAGGGACCCCGTGCCAGGGTCAGGATGGTGGCCACAGGGACCCTGTGACAGGGACAGGATGGTGGCCACAGGGACCCCGTGCCAGGAGTCAGGATGGTGGCCACAGGGATCCCGTGCCAGGGACAGACTGGTGGCCACAGGGACTCTGTGCCAGGGACGGGGCTGGTGGCCACCGGGACCCCGTGCGAGGGACAGGCTGGTGGCCACAGGGATCCCGTGCCAGGGTCACAGTTTGGGGGGCGCTCTACACGGATCCATGCCAGGGTCACAGTTTGGGGGGCTCAGGATCCATGCCAGGGTCTCAGTTTGGGGGTGCTCACAGGGATCCATGCCAGGGTCACAGTTTGGGGGTGCTCAGGATCCCGTGCCAGGGTCACAGTTTGGGGGTGCTCACACAGATCCATGCCAGGGTCACAGTTTGGGGGTGCTCACAGGGACCCCGTGCCAGGGTCACAGTTTGGGGGTGCTCAGGATCCCGTGCCAGGGTCACAGTTTGGGGGTGCTCAGGATCCCGTGCCAGGGTCACAGTTTGGGGGCTCACACGGATCCATGCCAGGGTCACAGTTTGGGGGTGTTCAGGATCCGTGCCATGGTCACAGTTTGGGGGGCTCACAGGATCCATGCCAGGGTCACAGTTTGGGGGTGCTCAGGATCAGTGCCAGGGTCACAGTTTGGGGGTGCTCACAGGGATCCATGCCAGGGTCACAGTTTGGGGGCTCAGGATCCCTTGCCAGGGTCATAGTTTGGGGGTGCTCAGGATCCATGCCAGGGTCACACTTTGGGGTTCCTCACAGGGATCGACATTCCTCAATTTTAGGCGCTTCCAGCCAACATTTCCTCCCATCCTGAGCCCAAATTCTCCTCCTAAATTTTCCATCCGGCACCAGGGTTTGCAGGTAACTTCCACCGCGATGCTGAGCACAATTTAGATTATAAAATATATCCGCGGGCTGTTTCCTTAATTGATTTCTTTTGTTTCATTCTATTCCTGGAAGATTTGTCAACATTAATTTTTATATGCTTAACACTTTGCAAATACTGGCCAACTTTTTAAAATTAATGTGTTGAGATGGAGATTGAATATCTTCCCTCCCTTACACTTGCAGCAGGGATGAGAGTAAAACACGTTATCAACATTTAATCAGGGAAATTTGGGTTATTAAAAAGGAAATCCGCCAGCACAGAAAAGCCCCGCATTTCCCACAACAAGGAGGTTTCAGGAAATTCGTGGGGTTTCCCAGGGTTCAAGTCAACAAATCAGCGATTTGTTGTGCCTGATAAAACCCTGGCCACCAAAACCGGCGGGGCCGGTGCCAAATCCCGCCGGGAGCCGCTCCCGGGGAATCCTGCGGGTTGGATGTCGTGTTTATGAGCCTCGCTCCCCAAACACATTGCGGAGATGGCTCCTATTAAAGCGCAATTACAGGTTAAGTGACGGGTTGGCTCCGTGCCTAATGGAGAGAATCGCGCTGTGACAATCGGATCAGGGATGGAACAACTCGGGAAGAGTCGCCGGGGACGGGAGGAGGGACCGGGAGGGACCGGGAGCCGCGCCCGGGGCTCCGCTGTCACCGCTCAGCCCCGGCAGTGCGGAGCTTTGAAAGGCGAGCGGGGGACAGATCCAGCTCCAGAAACAGAGAATCACAGAATTATGGAATTAGGGAATCACAGAATTACAGAATCACGGAATCACGGAATCACGGAATCACGGAATCACGGAATTACAGAATTACGGAATTACGGAATCACACGATAACAGGATCACAGAACCACAGAATTAGAGAATCCCAGAATCACAGAATCACTGAATCACTGAATCACAGGATCACGGAATCAATCACAGAATCACAGAATCACAGAATTACAGAATCACAGAGTCAGAGAATCACAGAATCACAGAATCACAGAGTCAGGGAATCACAGAATCACGGAATCACGGAATCACGGAATCACAGAATCACAGAGTCAGGGAATCACAGAATTATGGAATCACAGAATTGAGGAATCACAGAATCACAGAATTATGGAATTACAGAATCACGGAATCACGGAATCCCAGAAACATGGAACCACAGAATCACAGAATCATGGAATCACAGAGTCATGGAATTACCGAATCATGAATCATGGAATCCCAGAATCCCAGAATCCCAGAATCTCAGAATCATGGAATCCCAGAATCCCAGAATCCCAGAATCCCAGAATCCCAGAATCACTGAATCACTGAATCACTGAATCACTGAATCACAGAGTCAGGGAATCACGGAATTATGGAATCACGAAATGGCGGAATCCCAGAATCCCAGAATCTCAGAATCACAGAACCACAGAATCCCAGAATCCCAGAATCAATCAGAATCACGGAATCACAGTCAGAATCAGTCAGAATCCCAGAATCCCAGAATCCCAGAATCACAGAACCACAGAATCCCAGAATCCCAGAATCACTGAATCACTGAATCACTGAATTACAGAATCACAGAGTTAGTGAATCACGGAATTATGGAATCACGAAACGGCGGAATCCCAGAATCCCAGAATGAGAGAATCCCAGAATCACTGAATCCCAGAATCCCAGAATCCCAGAATCCCAGAATCCCAGAATCCAGCTCCAGCTCCAGCTCCAGCTGCCGTCGCCGCTGCCGCGCAGGCGGGCGAGCGCGGCTGTCGCCAAGGAAACGGCGGATTGCCGCATCCATCGCTGCCGGGGCTGCGGGGCCGGGCTGTGGAGTGCCACTCCATTGCCACTCGGGGCTGAGCTCAGAGTGCCTCTCCTGGCGGCGGGGACACCGCTCCCGCCGCCCGGGGACAGCGCTTTTCCGTCTGCTCACCGCCAGCCCGCGGGGATGCGGCACCAGCGCTTCACCCCTTGGCACAGCACACGCGGAGGGCGCTGGAGGAGCTGCAGGAGCTCCAGGCAGGGCTCTGTGCCCGGGAGTCTCTGCACAGGGGCAGGGGACACCCCTGGGTGTCGGGCACACCCGGAGCCCTGTGGCTGCTGTGTCCCCTCCCGGGTCACAGGGAGCTGGGACAGGTGGCAGAAGAGACAGAGACCGCCAGGGGCAGGGTGAGAGAATCAGTGGGATGGGTCGGGGATGAATTCCCAGCCTGGGAAGCAGGTGGGAGGGGGTTGTGGGGGAGTCTCCGAAGCTCTGGGTGCACGGAGGTGGCACAGGCAGCTGGCAGGGACGTGTCCCCACCTCGTCCTGGGAGGTTTCACTCTGGTTCCTCGTCCTGCAGGTGGAATCACTGCTCTCCTCCAGAGCCTGGCCATGGGACCAGGGAAAGGTTGGGGTTGGAAGGGACCTTGGAGGTCGTTCAGTGGCATCATCTCCGTGGCTTCCGTGTGCCCCTGGTGCTCGGCCCCAGGGGCTGGAGCGGCTCTGCAGGTGGGGGCCTCACCTGAGCGGGACAATCCCCACCCAGCCTCAGCCCGGCTTCTCGCAGCTCCTCCGGCAGCTTTGGCATCCCTGAGCACCAGCAGGGCCGCCTGGGCCAGCTCCTGCTCAGGACAAAACCCTTTCTTCGGGTGATGGGGAAAACCCCCCGTTCCTCACTGCCAGAGGGAAACTCCTGCAGAGCACCCTCAGGGGATCCCACGGGGTCCTGGGGGCTGGAAACCCCTCTGAGATGATGGAGCTCATCCTTTCACCCAGCACTGCCGAGGCCACCAGCGCCCCGTGTCCCCACGGGCCACCCCTGCGCGTTTTTTCCGGCATTTCCATCTCCATCCCCACCAAACTCCCTGCGGAGCTGCTCCTAGGGGGGAGCAGGGCTGGCTGGGCCCCGCTGGCTCCTTCCCCACCCCAAAACTCCCCCCAAATCTCCACCCTGGTGTTTATCCCCGCTTTGGCTCCGGCGGGGAGCGCAGCAGCAGAATCCTGGAGCACAGCGAGTTCTCAGCGATATAATTCTCTTTAATCTTTTAAGCATTTGACAGTATTTGCTTGAAAGAAGAAGCAACAAGTACATAATTATTGCACTAATTAAGCTGCCAAAACACAAGCATGCTGCAAGAGCACCTTTGAAACAGTGAGCTCTCGATTCATTAGCATCTGCTGTAAGCTTATTAATCACCTAACAGGCAATTAGCAAGCTGTTACTGTTTGAGACTAGTATGTAAATAAATTCTTGGGTTAATTTCTTCCTCTGATAATAAAGAAAACATTATGAAAATTAGCTAAGCGACAATGTAAATGATCTTGACTGTTAATTATGTGCTGGTGTTACACGCGGCCGCCGCACGGCAGAGGGAGGATGCACCTCTCGTTTGGCGCAGCCTGAAAAATAAAATTGTTGACGGAGGGAGGTTTTCCTGCGGTGCAGCCGCAGCTGTTTGCTGCAGCTCTCCCGCGGCAGAGCCCGGGGATTGGCACCGCGGGGTCCCCGCCGGGGTTTGGGGCAGCGGGATGTGCCCGGTCAGGGAATTGTGCTGGGCGTGGGTCCGTGCTCTGCTCAGCGTCTGTGAGAGTGGGACTCAAAAATTCACAGAATCGTGGGATCATGGAGTCATAGAATCATGGAATTACAGGAATTACAGAATTACAGAATCATAGAATTACAGAATCATGGAATAATGGAATTACAGAATGACAGAATCACAGAATTACAGAATTACAGAATTACAGAATCATGGAATAATGGAATTACAGAATGACAGAATGACAGAATGACAGAATCATGGAATAATGGAATCGTGGAATCACAGAATCATGGAATCACGGAATCACGGAATTACAGAATCCTGGAATTACAGAATTACCGAATCACAGAAACAGAGAATTATGGAATCACAAAATCACAGAATCATGGAATCACGTAATCACTGAATCACAGAATCAGAGAATCACAGAATTACAGAATCACAGAAACAGAGAATCATGGAATCACAGAATCACACACAGTCACAGATTTACAGAATCACCGAATCACAGAATTCCAGAATCCCAGAATCACAGAATCATGGAGTCATGGAATCCCAGAATCACTGAACCACTGAATCACTGAATCACTGAATCACAGAATTAGAGAATCATAGAATCATGGAATCACATAATCACAGAATCACAGAAACAGAGAATCATGGAATCACAGAATCACATACAGTCACAGATTTACAGAATCCCAGAATCCCAGAATCCCTGAATCCCAGAATTACCCAGCCCCAAAGGAGGTCCCTCCTCTCCCTGGCCTGCCCTGCCCTGCTCTGAGCTCCTTTCTCCAGCTCCTCTCCCCCAAATCCCTCCCAGCTCCTCAGAATCTGCTCCAGCAGAGCAGAAAACTCATCATGGAGAACTGCACTGCTGCAGTGAGGAATTACCAGCAGCAGAGATTGCTTCATCATCTCGTTAATTTAAACTATTTTATCTCCAGCTCCTGCCCCAAAATGCACACAGGATATTTCACTGTGAGAGAATTGAAAGATGAAGATTGGGCTGTGCCATGGCCCTTGTCCCAAGTTCATCTCTCTCTCTCTGAAGAATTTTCCCAAAAGGAAAACTTTTTGGACCACAAAAAAAAAAAAAAAAAAAAAAAAAAAAAAAATCTATAATTTTAAACTTTAAAAAATACAAAATATATATAAAAATATATAAAAAATCGCGTCTTTCCAGGTTCTGGTTTTGGAGTTTTGCTGCTGGTGGAAGAGACTCTTGGCTGGTGTTGACCAGAATAAAAACTTCAGCAGCCCTGGGTGGAAAAAGCAGCCCCAGGTCGTGGCTCTGTGCTCCCCTTCCCACAGCAGAGCAGCTGCCAGAGACTGGCTCAGCTCTCCACATGAAAAATTTACTTTTTAATGGGCCAGACTGAGCCAGGTCCAAAATAACCTCTTAGCACAGGGCCCCGAAGGGATCTGCAGCCATCCCATAAAACTGGAGCTCTCTTGGGCTGAGCAGCTCCTTCCACTGGAAAGCTCCAGGAAATGGAAAATGATCTTTTGGAACCACGCTGCCCTGGCTTTTGTTTTCCAGTTAAAGCCAGCTCACACATCAATGTGGGGTTTTGGTTGTTGGGTGGTTGCAGGACAGACTCAGAAGTTTAATATATTTTGTTTTTTAGGTGAGTATTTTATTATAGGGTGTGGGTATAAGAGAGAGCTTAGAGAGAGGTTAGAGCAAGAGAGAGGCAAGAGAGAGAAGAGAGACAAAAAAGCAATTTTTTATTTTACAGCACAATAAGAATTTTTTGCTAATGAATATTACAATTTTTAACAACTAATTTAATACAATATGCTAATTTCTTAATATTTGCATGCAACTTATAGGATTTCCTAAATTCCCATGTTTTGTGGCTTTCTTATCTGTAACCCTTATATTGAGACCTTTCCTGCCAGGCATGAGGCAGAATGTCTGTTGGCTCTTTGGTATTTGTGGCATTTGGTATTATCTAAACAAAGGAAGAGAACTCAAACTTTAACATAACTAATTTCAGTGTCTATGTCAAAAACTGCCAACATCTCTATTTCATTTATTGCTCCAGAACTACTTGCTAAGCACTCATATAATTTTGATATTATCTCCTCAACGCATCAATACATTTTGGATTTTTTTTAAAATTTTTTAATTTTTTTTTCCTCCTCCAGGGTCCAACAGCAGGAGGAACCTCAGCAGCCTGGCCGAGGGAGCAGATGGAGGGAGAAGGAAAAAGCTCTGGGAGGTTTTGAGGATGTGAGGGATGTGACCTGTGGTCAGGGTGAGGTGGGCAGGGATTTTTTGGGGGATTTTGGGCAGAACTGCAGCTCTGGTTTGGGTTGGGAGGAACCTCCACACTCCTCTCACCCCACCAGCCCAGCTTGCTTTTCATTTTCTCTCCCAGAGCTGCTTTTATCTCGGAAATCTCCTTGAGAAAAGTGGATTTTACACCAGCAATCATCACCCAGCTCACCCCACACCTGGCCCCAGGAATTGATCCATGAAATATTTCCCTGCTGAGTCACAGGGGAGCAGCCAAGCCAAACCCCTGGCCAGGTTTGGGGGATGGATTGCTTTGGAACAGAACAGCAGGTGGGGGTTGGAACCCTGGTCACTGCTGGGAGACAACAGCAAAATCTTATAAGGGCCTAGCAAGTAGTTTTGAAACAACAAATGAAATAGAGATCTTAGCATATTTTGATATAGAGGCTGAAAATAGTTATGTGAAGGTTTGAGGCCTCTTTTTTTGTTTAGATAATGCTAAATGCCACAAATACTAAAGAACCAACAGACATTTTGTTTTAAGCCTGGCAGGAAAGGTTTGAAGATAAGAATTGCAGATAAGAAAGCCACAAAACATGGTAATTTAGTGATTTTTATAGGTTGCATGCAAATATTAGGAAATTAGTATATTGTATTAGATTGGTTATTGGAAATTAGAATATTTATTATAGAAAAATACTTATTGGATTGTAAATGAAAAATTTTTTTTTGCTTGTTTGCTTTTTATTACTTTTAGATTTTTAACTTTTCTTAAAGCTTTTTTTATTGCCTTTTTTTTTTTACACTTACGCCTTATAATAAAATACAACTTTAAAAAAACAATAAAAAGTAATCTCTTAAGTTTGTTTAGCAACTTTTGTTGTTTAACAACTCAACCCCCACAGGTCACATCAATTTGTGGAGCAAAATGGAGATTTGAGGGGGGAGGTTTGTCCTTCCTCACCTTCCTCTTCATGGGTTTGGGTGGTGTTTGATAATGGATAGAAAAATCTGCATTGTGGGCCATGGGTGGGTGGTTATTGGGGCAAAAGTAAAAATAATTTAAGTGTGATTTCTTAATTGGACGGCTTATCCTTGTAGAGAGAGGCACAGCTCCATTTTTAGTTTGTTGGCTTGAGGTGCTGCAGAACTCAGTTTGTGGGGCTGTACAGAGATAAGAACTAATAAACATCTGAATCTGAAGAGATTCCATCTTGAGCACTTAATCCTGACCCTAAAAAAGGGAATAAAGTGTGACAGGTGAGGGTGGCACAGGGACCAGGACGTGCCAGGGGCTGGTGGAAGAGAGCTGTGGTTATTCGGGCTGACCTTGTCCCCAGGCTCTCCCACAGATCCAAAGGTCACAGCACAGCAAACATTTCCCAAAGGGCTGGAGCCAGCCCAGGGCAGGATGCAAATGTCCCCAGGGAACGAACAAACAGCTGCAGGGGAGGCTGGCCAGGGCTGCAGGGAATCCTGGAATCCACTCCAGAGGGACGTGGAGGGGATTGGACCCTTTGTGCCAGCCCCAGAGCTGCTCCAGCTCCAGGGGACAGCGTCACACAGTCACAGAATCACAGAACTAGAGAATCACAGAATTATAGAATTAGAGAATCACAGAATTATAGAATCACAGAATTACAGAATTACAGAATCACAGAATTACAGATTCACAGAATCATCACAGAACCACAGAATTGCAGAATAAGAGAATCACAGAATTACAGAATTACAGAATCACAAAATCATTGAGTCACAGAATCACAGATTTACAGAATCACAGAATCATAGAATTACAGCATCACAGAATTAGAGAATCACAGATTCACAGAATCACAGAATCACTGAATCACAGAATTATAGAATCACAGAATCACAGAATTACAGCATCACAGAATCACAAATCACAGAATCACAGAATCACTGAATCACAGAATTACAGAATCACAGAATCACAGAATTACAGCATCACAGAATCACTGAATCACAGAATTAGAGAATCACAGAATTACAGATTCACAGAATCACAGAATCACTGAATCACAGAATTACAGAATCACAGAATCACAGAATCACAGAATTACAGAATTATAGAATCACAGAATCACAGAATTACAGAATTACAGAATTACAGCATCACAGAATCACAGAATCACAGAATCACAGAATTAGAGAATCACAGAATTAGAGAATCACAGAATCACATAATTACAGAATTACAGAATCACAGCATCACAGGGCCAGCCCAGAGGAGGCCACTGAGCTGCCCCTGTCCCCCTGCCTTTAAATCCCTCCAGGAATGGGAGTCCAGCCCTTTCCATGAAGAAATTTTCCCAATGCCCACCCAAAACCTCCCTGGTGCATCTTGAGGCCATTTCCTCCCATCCTGGCAATTAAGAAATGACATTTAAATTATATTAACCAAATAATTAATTACCCGTGGCCTGCAATGCAGACTTTTTTATTTAATCAAATGAAATCACCTAGACCCAGGAGGAAGAAGAAAGACAAACCTCTTTCCTAAAACATCCATCTTGCTCCATATTTATCACTATATTCCAAAACTTTAAAATCTAAACCTTCCACTGTGTGATATTTCACATAGTGTAATATAAATACATTTTTTTTAGATATTACACACATATAATTGTTTAGATACTACACACTTTTATTCAAACTAGACACCTGTGGTTCCAGTTATTCAAATTTGGGAGTCTTCTCCGTGGGCTCAGTGTTTTCTTGGGGGTCAGTGCAGAAAGTTTAAAACTCTCCTTTTCCAGGGTTCCAACGGAACAGCAAATGTGAACTCGAGCAGTTTACTCAGCAAACCCCTCCCATGCTCAGCTCCATCGCTTCAGGACGGGATTTTCACCCTTTCCCGGGATGCAGGAGATGCAGGAGGGCTGGGAGAGCTCGGATCTCAGCAGGAGATGCTCAGTCCTGCAGGGAGAAAAGGAAAAAAAATAAATCTAAAAGTAGGAGAGGAAAAATCCCCTGTGCCCTGCCCTGCCCTGGGGCTCGGCATTCCCAGCGCAGGCTGGAACATTCCCGGCGCTGAGGGTTTCAGTGGGATCGGCGCTGTGATCAAAGCTAATCTCCGATTAGCCGCACTGAGCAGATTTCATTTCGTTTAAAGCCTTACCTGAAATGCGGAGCTGGGTATTATTGCATATCTGCTGCGGCAAAGCTGGAATATTTGTAGGAGAATTAAACCCGAGGAGGGAGCAGAACGGAGCGTGGCTCCCAACACCCCAAAATCACCTCTCCCCCACGGAAATGTCACAGGATTTTCAAGTGTCATCTCTTTGCTCTCATTTCTATTTAGTTCGAGCCAGCCGAGTTCATATTTTCAAGGTGGTGGGGCTGAAATCAGAAATCGGAAATCCGAAATCGGAAATTGGAAATCAGAAAGCAGAAATCCGAAATCCGAAATCCGAAATCCGAAATCCGAAATCCGAAATCCGAAATCCGAAATCCGAAATCGGAAATCAGAAATCGGAAATCAGAAATCAGAAATCAGAAATCAGAAATCAGAAATCAGAAATCAGTCAGAATTCCGCCTCTCTCCTCAGGATGGGGAGATTTTCACCCCGTGCCAGGGATGGGCACTCCAAATCTCTCTTCTCCAAAATTCCCTGCCGGAATCGGGCAGTTCCAGCGCCTGCCCATCCCTTCCAGGCAGAAATTCCCTGTCCTCATCCTGTCCCCATCTCCTGGGAGCACAGCCCGACCTCCTGGATGCGATTCCTGCTCCCTGTGCTGGGAATTTTGGACCCTCATGGTTTTTTTTTTGTTTTTTTTTGGGCCAGCCCATCCCGGCTGGGAGAGGTCCAAGGTTTGGGAAGCAGGGATGGGTAAGTGCAGCCCTCCCTTGGGAAATCAGAGCGAGGAGGGAGGGAAAAAAAATAACCCAAAGCGAAGTAATTCCTATTAGGAAGGAGCTCCTCTCTGGCCTCATCTCCTGCGAGCGTTCTTGATTAGCTGATAAATGATTAATGGTGCCGAGAGGAGCCGGCGCCTTCATCTCCTGCTTTCATCCCCCAGCCGCCTCCGGGGGACTCCGAATGTCACGGGCAGATGAAAGGGACCCCCCGAGACCCCCCAGTCTCCCGGGGAAGGACGAGCCTTCATCCCCCTCCTCATCCTCGGAGCTCTCCCGCTCTCCTTTTCCCTCGCAGGGAGCGGCAGGCGCGTCCCTGGAATCCATCGCTGCTGACAAGGGCTCTATTTTAATGCTCCTAACAGCAATTTTTATCCCAGCGCTACGCCAAGGCACTTAGATTTCCGCGCGGTTTTTACTTTTTAATCTGCCGTGCTTCTTGCCGGTGTCAAAGTGTCACCGGTTAATAGTCTGACTGGAAAAAGGAGTGTTTCAGATCTTGTTCCGCCGTCCACGCTGCGAATACATTAGAGAGGCACTGAATGATTTAAGAGGGATTTTTTTATTTTTTTTTTCCTCCCCCTGAGCAGGCAGGGAAGGCAAACGTGGGAGTGCAGGCTCGCTGCTCCGAGATAAAAAGATGGGCAGAGCTTTCTGCTCCCGAGGCGGCGCGATGCGGGGTGGGGGAGGCGCTGCTGGCACCTCCTCATCCCTCAGGAATTCCGCTCCAGCTCTCCCAGGCAGTTTTCCCCTCAAGGGTTTTGTCATTCCTGAGCACCAGGAAAGAGAACAGCCAGTGCCAGAGGTGCTGGAGCGCGGGCTGGGAAGGGAGGGTCGCCCTGGAGTTATCCAGGTGAGGGGCAGAGCATCCCCCGTGGATGACATCCCATCCCTGTGGATAATATTCCATCCCCCGTGGTGAATATCCCATCCCCTGTGGGTGACATCCCATCCCCGTGGATAATATCCCATCCCTGTGGATAATATCCCATCCCCCGAGGTGAATATCCCATCCCTGTGGATAATATCCCATCCCCGTGGATAATATCCCATCCCTGTGGATAATATCCCATCCCCTGTGGATAATATCCCATCCCTGTGGATAATATCCCATCCCTGTGGATAATATCCCATCCCCCGTGGATAATATCCCATCCCCGTGGATAATATCCCATCCCCCGTGGATGATATCCCATCCCCTGTGGGTGATATCCCATCCCCTGTGGATAATATCCCATCCCCCGTGGATAATATCCCATCCCTGTGGATAATATCCCATCCCTGTGGATAATATCCCATCCCCCGTGGATAATATCCCATCCCCGTGGAGAACATCCCATCTCCTGTGGATAATATCCCATCCCTGTGGATAATATCCCATCTCCTGTGGATAATATCCCATACCTGTGGATAATATCCCATCCCCGTGGATAATATCCCATCCCTGTGGATAATATCCCATCCCTGTGGATAATATCTCATTCCCCGTGGATAATATCCCATCCCTGTGGATAATATCCCATCCACCGTGGATAATATCCCATCCCTGTGGATAATATCCCATCCCTGTGGATAATATCCCATCCCCGTGGATAATATCCCATCCCTGTGGATAATATCCCATCTCCTGTGGATAATATCCCATCCCCTGTGGATAATATCCCATCCCTGTGGATAATATCCCATCTCCTGTGGATAATATCCCATCCCCGTGGATAATATCCCATCCCCGTGGATAATATCCCATTCCCGTGGATAATATCCCATCCCCGTGGATAATATCCCATCCCCCGTGGATAATATCCCATCCCCTGTGGATAATATCCCATCCCTGTGGATAATATCCCATCCCGTGGATAATATCCAATCCCCCGTGGATAATATCCCATTCCCGTGGATAATATCCCATCCCCGTGGATAATATCCATCCCCATGTATAATATCCCATCCACCGTGGATAATATCCCATCCCCGTGGATAATATCCCATCCCCCATGGATAATATCCATCCCTGTGGATAATATCCCATCCCCGTGGATAATATCCCATCCCTTATGGATAATATCCATCCCCTGTGGATAATATCCCATCCCGTGGATAATATCCCATCCCTGTGGATAATATCCCATCCCGTGGATAATATCCCATCCCCGTGGATAATATCCCATCCCGTGGATAATATCCCATCCCTGAGGATAATATCCCATCCCCGTGGATAATATCCATTCCCGTGGATATCCCATCCCCGTGGATTACATCCCATCCGTGGATATCCATCCCCCGTGGATAATATCCCATCCCTTGTGGATGACATCCCATAATACCCAGCCTCACCCATTTCTGGCTCCGAGGATGCTGTTTTAGGAGCCCAAACATCCCTCTCAGCTCCCAGGGGGTGGCCAGGCCTGATTTAGGGATGCTCTGGATAATGAGAAAGGGAGATCAAACCATTCCAGCAATTGCAGGCAATTAATTCATTAATTCATTAATTCATTAATCTCTCCCCACCCAGGCACTGGGCAGGGCTGGGGGAAACACAGAGAGGAGCTGGGACAGCATGGAAACCAAGCATTATTATTATTATTATTATTATCATTATCATCATCATCATCATCATCATCATCATAATTTTTATTTTTATTTTTATTTTTATTTTTATTTTTATTTTTATTTTTATTTTTATTTTTATTTTTATTTTTTAAATTGAATTAAATTTTATTTTATTTTATTTTATTTTATTTTATTTTATTTTATTTTATTTTATTTTATTTTTATTTTATTTATTATCACCTCCTGCAGCCTGTTAATCCACCCTCCCCAGCAGGATTCCCCACAAAAACACAGCTGAGGTCTGGTAAGTCCAGTGGGAATTTTTGGGTTAAATCAAGCCTTTACCCAGGGTCTGGCATCTTCTGTCTCCCAATATTATCAATATCTGATATCTGATCCCATACACGGATATCTGATACCTCTCCCAATATATCGATATCTGATATAGCAATATCTGATATCTCTGCCAATATATTGATATTTGATATTTGTTCCCATATATTGATATCTGATATCTTTCCCAATATATTTATATTTGATATTTGTCTCCATATATGGATATTTGATATCTTTCCCATGATGTATATCAATATCTGATCTCTCCCAATATATTGATATTTGATATTTTTCCCAATATATTGATATTTGAATCTTTCCCATTATGTCTATCAATATCTGATCTCTCCCAATATATTGATATCTGATATCTCTCCCACAATGTATATCAATATCTGATCTCTCCCAATATATTAATATTTGACATTTGTCCCCATATATTGATATCTGATATCTCTCCCAATATATTGATATTTGGTATTTGTCTCCATATATGGATATTTGATATCTTTCCCATGATGTGTATCAATATCTGATCCCTCCCAATATATTGATACTTGATATTTGTCCCCATATATTGATATCTGATATCTCTCCCCATATATTGATATTTGATATTTGTCCCCATATATTGATATTTGAATCTCTCCCATTATGTCTATCAATATCTGATCTCTCCCAATATATTGACATCTGATATCTCTCCCACAATGTATATCAATATCTGATCTCTCCCCATATATTGATATCTGATATCTCTCCCAATATATTTATATTTTATATTTGTCTCCATATATGGATATTTGATATCTTTCCCATGATGTATATCAATATCTGATCTCTCCCAATATATTGATATCTGATATTTGTCCCCATATATTGATATCTGATATCTCTCCCAATATATTGATACTTGATATTTGTCCCCATATATGGATATTTGATATCTCTCCCATTATGTCTATCAATATCTGATCTCTCCCAATGTATTGACATCTGATATCTCTCCCACAATGTATATCAATATCTGATCTCTCCCCATATATTGATATTTGATATTTGTTCCCATATATTGATATCTGATATCTCTCCCAATATATTTATATTTTATATTTGTCCCCATATATGGATATTTGATATCTCTCCCATTATGTATATCAGTATCTGATCTCTCTCTGTATATTGATATTTAATATCTTTCCCCATATATTGATATTTGATATCTCTCCCACGATGTCTATCAATATCTGATCTCTCCCAATATATTGATATTTAATATCTCTCCCCATATATTGACCTCTGATATCTCTCCCAGGATGTCTATCAATATCTGATCTCTCCCAATATATGGATAAGGCTCCACGTGCCCCCAGCCAGGGATGGGTGCAGGGAGCACCAGCAGCTCTGCCCACCCCAATTAGCAGAAGGGCAGGGGGCACCAATTGTGGAAGGAGAAGAGGAAAACCCGGGATTTCCTTGGTGCCATTCCCCTCAGCTCGGCCCTGGCTGCTCCAGCCCCTGGGGTTTCCTGTCAGGCCTCTGTGAATTTTAAATAAAAGGTAAAAGGGTTTAAGTGGAACACGACACTCTGAGCACTCGGGAGCAGCTCAGCTCCAGTTCCCAGGGGTGCTCCAGAGCTGGATCCACACCAGGCAAGGGCAAACCCATCCCTGCTCCTCCTGCTGCTCCTGGGCTCTGCTTCCAGCCCATCCCAAACCGGTCCCACACACAAAACCCACGGGTGCAGCCTGGGCCGGACTGGAGAGGGGGATTGACCATCCCAGGGTCTCTTCCAGCTGGAATGGCAGAGAGGAGAGGGCTGGGTTTGGGTGGGAAGGGACCTCAGACATCACCCAGTGCCACCCCATTGACCTGGTGAGGCTGAGCTGGAACAGAGCAAAAGGAATAACATAGGAATTTATTGAAAGGATGCACCTTGGGCAGTGCAAGAGCCTGGATGGGGTTGCACAAAAATCAAATCCAGAATGGATCCCGGTCAGGAGTTTTACAATTTTGTAAATTTTGGTTCATATTGAGTCAATTATCCAACCACAGCCCCAGGTTAGGAAGTTTCAGCCCCTTTTCCCTCTCACTGTTTCTGCTTTTTGGGTACCACCTGTTCTTGATTCTCCAGCTAAAAGGAATTGTTTTGTCCAACAACTCTGAAGAGACCTTACTAACACCTAACATGAAATTTTAGAGTTGCACACCAAGCAGCAGAGATCCTGAAAAACAGAAAAGCTAAAACCCAGGGCATCACCACACGGCCCACCTAGAAGCAGGGATTTACTGACTGGATCACACCTGCAGAGCTCTGGGAGAGAGAGCTCCAACCTTCTTGGTTTTCCACGGATTTTTTTGGTGATGGGGATGGTGATGGTGACGGAGGGGGAGCCCACCCCAAGCCACGGCCCCGCTGCCAGGGCTGGGCATTAATTATTAACTCCAAGCAGGAGATTTGCCTCTCTCCCAGCAGCAGAGCTCCCCACATAAAAGAGCATTAAGTGAAAGCCGGGATAAAGCTCGGCAGAGCCGCGTCCCCGTTTCAAGGCCCATTGCTCGGCAGGAAAATTCACAATCCTTTAATTCCATTTACAAGGCGGCAGCACAAAAGGGAGACGGAGATGGAGGAGGGAAGCTGGGAGACTGAAGGGGAGGAATAAAATAAACAGGAGTCCAAAGGAGCCCGGATCAGACCCCCCCTCTGAAATGCAGCCCTCATTAAATTCCAGCCGGGATTAGAGGCTCTCCTGCTCTTCAATGGGAGCTGGATTAAGTTATATGGGTTCCATCTTGTCCCTATTCACGCCCAGCCGGGTTGTCTGTGCCCGAGCAGCTCGGCGTAATTTGCTTATAAATAATTGACTTCTTGGCGATTAAAATCTCTGGAGGGGCTCCGGGTTTATTCACAACAAGCCGCCTCGGCCTGCCGTGCAAATTAGGCCTTTCAAACCTGTCTCATCTCCAACAGAAATGTTATGAAGAGTGATTTTTTTATCCCCTGTAATAACCTTCAACTAACCTTTAAACTGAAGTGAATAATTTAAATCTTATTTTCATATCAATGGGGGAGTCAAGCCAAGCAATTATCTTTTATCTGTATACTCTGTCGTCAGAGCGAGGCATAATAAAGTTTTCCCAAGTGGGCAGAGCGAGGCAGGAGAGGAGGAGAGAGCGGGGAGCGCGCTGGGATCTGAGGCCATTAATGCAGAGATGAATTATTCAGTAATGAGGACAAGATCCGCCGGCGAGGATCCGCAGCTCGACACAAATCGCCGGATTTTCAGCACGGTCGGGGCTGGGTGGCACCCCCTGCCCAGGGTGAGCGAGCAAAAAACTGGGAAATGACAAAAAATTCCTCCCCAGTGTGGTTGGATGCTGCTGGGGAAAGTGGCACTGAAGCGTTGAGTTTCTCAGGCACAAGGATAAGAAATTATAGCGATGATTAAACACCTGCAGGGAGTGAGAGCCCTGTGAGTGTCTGGTGATATTTTGCAAAAAGCATGATTTCAAAGAGGTGTTTCCTTCTTGGGCCAATGAGTCTTTTCTGTTTTGTTTTGCACGAACTACCCTATATAAGTGTGGTGTTCCTTTAAATAAATCTCTCTTTTGCTTCTCCAGTGCACAAGGAACTATTTTGTGTTATCCTTTTGGGGGTCTCCTATAGCCACAAATGCAACATCCCAAAAATCCCCACCCCAGTACAAAGAGCTGGGCTGAAATTCCCGAATTCCTCCCCTCATTAAGGTTCTGCCTTTCTTGCCAAACCCTCCGTGATCTTCTGGATCTGGTGGATTCTCTTTTTCATTAATTCATCAAATATCGTGATAGAGGCGCTGATGGCAGCTGGAATATCACAGCCTGGCCTGGGAAAACATGGCCTGGCATCAAATCTTCATCCCTTGGTCTGGGGCAGGGAGGAGAGTGATGAGAGGGGCTGGGAAAAGCCAGGGAAAAAGGCAAAACCCAAAATTAAAGTGCTGCTCAGAGCCTCGCTGAAGTGCCAGACCCAGATCCCTCTTTGGAATGATTTAACCTGCAGCCACAAGCACCCAGGATCTCCAAATTCCTCTGGCATCATCCATAAGGGGATTTAAAAAAATCACAAATGCAGTGGGAGGGACAGGACAGCATCCCCAGCAGCCTGGAAATATTTGCACTGCAGCAGGGACAGCCCCGGGGGTTTCCTCTCTGGGTTTTTTGTTTTTGGATTTTTTTACACCCAGTGCTGGGAAGTGATGGACAGCTGGGGAAAATCCCAGCGGGTGCAGAAAATCAGGAGCCAGGGCAATCCCGGGGAGGGAGCAGAGCTGGATTAGATGTCAGGGCAGCTCTGGCAGCGAGCATTAAATATCTTCATGTAATCTTTCCACTTAAACCAATGATTAAACAGATTTAGCAGATGATTAAACAAATAAAGATTAATGAAACAAGCAAAGCAATCAAATCTTTATGGGGGAATAAATGCGTGATCCAAAACAATATTAGGACAAATTGTCTAAAACTAATCGAGGCTGTGCTGCTTTTGTCTAAACAGCGTTTGTTGTGTTCGCACTCGGGTGCAATCAAAATATTTGCTCAAACCGGGGTGGAACTGAAAATCCCAAACACCAACGGGGATGAAAGGAAAAATAAGGAATGTTTTGCAGGATTCCTGGGCCAGGCTGGGTTCCTGAGGGGGCTGAGGCGTCTCCTGGGAGTTGGGATGAGGATGGAGAGGATGGGATGGACTGGGAATGGTGAGGCTCCATCCCAGAGCCACCAGTGCTGCTCCCTCTTTAGTTAATTTTATGGGAGCTCCAGGATCTCCAAGCCCATCCCAAAATTCCATGAACTTTGGCTTTGGCTGCTCCAGCAGCAGCAGTGCCGGGGTTTAGAGCTGTAAGTCTTTTTCTTTCATCAATTTTGCATAGGGGAAGATCGTGTTTGCTCTAAATACTTTTGTTTTTAAAGCCTCCTAAATTTTTGAAAGGAAAATAACAAGGGGGAGAAAAGATAAAAAGACTTTTCCAACAGGCACGAACAGAGCTGAGCTGAATTAGGGGGGAAGGGAAGGGAAGGGAATGCCAGATGCAGGGACAGCTCAGCCTGGTGGGAGCAGGGATGAGGTGTCCCTGCTAGGATTGGGGTGTCCCAGTGTGGATTGGGGTGTCCCAGTGTGGATTGGGGTGTTCCAGTGTGGATTGGGGGTTCCTGCTGGGATTGGGGTGTCCCAGTGTGGATTGGGGTGTTCCTGCTGGGATTGGGGTGCCCCTGCTGGAATTGGGGTTTCCCTGCTGGGATTGGGGTGTCCCTACTGGGATTGGGGTGTCCCAGTGTGGATTGGGGTGTCCCTGCTGGGATTGGGGTGTTCCTGCTGGGATTGGGGTGTCCCAGTGTGGATTGGGGTGTCCCTGCTGGGATTGGGGTGTTCCTGCTGGGATTGGGGTGTCCCAGTGTGGATTGGGGTGTCCCAGTGTGCATTGGGGTGTCCCAGTGTGGATTGGGGTGTCCCTGCTGGGATTGGGGTGTCCCTGCTGGGATTGGGGTGCCTCTGCTGGGATTGGGGTGCCCCTGCTGGGATTGGGGTGTCCCAGTGTGGATTGGGGTGTTCCAGTGTGGATTGGGGGTTCCTGCTGGGATTGGGGTGTCCCAGTGTGCATTGGGGCGTCCCTGCTGGGATTGGGGTGTCCCTGCTGGGATTGGGGTGTCCCAGTGTGGACTGGGGTGTCCCTGCTGGGATTGGAGTGTCCCTGCTGGGATTGGGGTGTTCCTGCTGGGATTGGGGTGTCCCAGTGTGGATTGGGGTGTTCCTGCTGGGATTGGGGTGTCCCAGTGTGGATAGGGGTGTCCCAGTGTGGATTGGGGTGTCCCTGCTGGGATTGGGGTGTCCCTGCTGGGATTGGGGTGTCCCAGTGTGCATTGGGGTGTCCCAGTGTGGATTAGGGTGTTCCTGCTGGGATTGGGGTGTCCCAGTGTGGATTGGGGTGCCCCTGCTGGATTGGGGTGTCCCAGTGTGGATTGGGGTGTCCCTGCTGGGATTGGGGTGTCCCTACTGGGATTGGGGTGCCCCAGTGTGCATTGGGGTGTCCCTGCTGGGATTGGGGTGTCCCAGTGTGGATTGGGGTGTCCCTGCTGGGATTGGGGTGTCCCAGTGTGCATTGGGGTGTCCCTGTTGGGATTGGGGTGTCCCAGTGTGGATTTTGGGGTTTTCCTGGACATTGGGATGATGCTCTTGGACAAAACCCCCCCGAGTGGTTTGAGTGTTGCTCCCAAACCTTCGCTGAGGAAATGGGGCAGCCACTTAACCCTAATGCACATCCCTGTTCCTAAAAATAGCGGGGTGGGGTGGGGGGAATCCCTCATTTTGCAGGGAGAAAAAAAAAAAAATCAGAAATCACCTGGGCTGGGAGCAGAATCAGCCTCAGCTCCCGTCCCGTGGTGCCCTGAGGTGGAGCTGAACATCCCTGCTGGGAGCCGCAGATCTTGGGGTGGGTTCTGCTGGAAAAATCCCCAGATGTCCCAGCCCGAGCTGCCTCCTTGGACCTGAGACCACCTCAGCAGGACATGCAGGTGGTTTGAGCCCAGCTCTTTCCTTGCCTGCCCATGAGGGGCTGGGGGCTGTTCTCAGAGGTTTTCATGGCTGTTTGTTCTCCCTTATCTCAGGATTGCTCTGCCCAGCACATCCAGGGCAGAATCTGCCTGGAGAGGCAGGACTGATCTTTTATACTCTAAATTACCTACTGGGGATTTACAATTATTTTCCAATACAATACAACTTTGTTAAACAGTCCAGCTCTGTCCCATCCAATCTAAAGTGCCAGCATGTCACCCAGCATGGATGGCACGGGGCAGAAGGAGGAAGAGGTACCCACACCCCAAATTCTCCATCTTGGCCACGTGTCCCTTATCACAAACATCCCCAAAAGTCTGTTTATCTACGTTCTAACAACCTCATTTACACTTTACTGATTTTGGTGGCTTGTTCCCATTCCCTCTGTGTTGGTAATTTCCCCCAGGGGTTGGAATTCAGCCCTGAGACACCAGGGTCTCACTCAGGGGTCTGTGAGACCTTTGCCAGGGGGGTTTTGAGACCCCCAGAGAGGCCAGGGGTGCGCCCTGGGCTCCTACACCTGGACACCATCGAGCGTGAGCGGTCCCAAAGCCACCACGGCTCCCCCAGAGCCCCATCCCTGCGGATTCTGGGAATCCCTGGGGACCCCGGGGGCTGGGGATGGAGCTGCAGGGATGGTGATGAGGAGGAGGAGGATGGCACAGAGGGACCCACGTGCTGTCCCTCTGTCCCTCTGTCCCTCTGTCCCCTGTGCCAGGACACACAGCTGGACGCCGTGGGCACAGGGTGACGCCTTTTGGCCCCTGTGCCACCCCTGCCAGCCCCACCCCAGCCCCCGCAGCCCCCAGTGGGAATTCGGGAATTCCGGAATTCCGGACCCTGGGCTCTGCTCGGGCACGGAGAGATTCGCGAGGTGCAGCTGCAGCAGGAGAATCCAGCAACTCCAGGACGTGAATTCCAAGTCTCCCTCCCCGAAGGAAAGGCTGGAGCCAGCTCAGCATCCCTCCTGTCTCCCCCTCCTTCTTTTTTTTCCTTTTTTTTTTTTTTTTGGAGACTCATTACTATATTGTGGATATTCTCCACTAAAGGGCATCTCTTTGAATGCATTTGCTTTTTTATTAATGTGTGCTAAGACAAGTCAAGCCTGATTATCATGAAGACAATTGCTGAATTCCCTCCTGGAGAAATCTCATCTAGACTGTGTAGGCGTTTTAATTTCAGAGACCCATTAATTGGCACAATTGCTTAAGCAGCTGCTTTCCGTGTCATTTTAGGACCACTTTATGAAAAACAGAGCTTAAAAAAAAAAAAAAAAAAAAAAGAAGGAAAAAAAATATATGACAGGCCAAGAGCTTTCTACATGGCAACATAATTAATGCAAGGAGCATCCTTGGAGCAGCAGAGCAACAAAAGGCACCAAAATACGGCTGCCCTGGGCTGGCTGCACGTGGGGAGCAGAGCCCAGCACCCACCTCGCCCTGGCAATCAGCTGGGAAAGCTGCCCAGCAGCCTGGGCTGCCAAAACCTCCTCGTCAGCCCAGGAAAGAGCCCTGGGGCGGAGGGGGAGGCAGAGCAGCCAGCCCAGCGCTCCCAGGGTGGGCTCAGCCCCCGGAGCTGGTGCTGAGGGAGCCCAGAGGGAGCCTGGGGGGTTCGGGGGTCCCTCCCTGCTCTGGGGGTGATGGGCAGGGGTCTGCAGGTCCTGGCAGGGGAGCAGAGCGGGCCAAAGGTCCCAAACTGACCCCAAAAACGGGGGGTCAAACCAAAACGGGGTGTCAAACCAAACATGGGGGATCAAACCAAACACGGGGGTCCTGGTGATGCTGCTGCACCCTGGCACATCCTGGAAAATCCTGGTGCATCCTGGCACATCCTGGCACATCCTGGCACATCCTGGCATGTCCTGATGCATCCTGGCATGTCCTGGTGCATCCTGGAAAATCCTGGTGCATCCCAGCACATCCCAGAATATCCCAGCACATTCTGGCACATTCCGGCACATTCCGGCACATCCCAACACATCCTGGCACATCCCAGCACTTCCTGGCACACCCTGGCACATCCTGGCATATCCCAGCACATCCCAGCCTGTTCTGGGGCATCCTGGAAAATCCTGGTGCATCCCAGCACATCCCAGCACATCCCAGCACATCCTGGCACTTCCTGGCACTTCCTGGCACATCCCAGCACGTTCTGGCACATCCCAGAATATTCCAGCATATGCTGGCACAGCCTGGCACATCCCAGCACATCCTGGCACATCCCAGAACATCCCAGCACATCCCGGCACATCCCAGCACATCCCGGCACATCCCAGCACATCCTGGCACATCCCAGCACATCCCAGCACATCCCGGCACATCCCAGCACATCCCGGCACATCCCAGCACATCCTGGCACATCCTGGCACATCCTGGTACTTTCTGGCACTTCCGACACATCCTGGCACATCCCGGAATGTCCCAGCATATCCTGGCACAGCCTGGCACATCCCAGCACATCCTGGCACAGCCTGGCACATCCTGGCACATCCCAGCACATCCCGGCACATCCCAGCACATCCTGGCACATCCCATCACGTTCTGGCACATCCTGGCACAGCCTGGCACCCCTGGGCCCGTCCCAGTGCCAGTGCCAGAGCCAGGGGGTGGCAGAGCCCCGGGGCGCTCCGGGCTCCGCGAGCAGGCCGAGCAGGCCGAGCAGGCCGAGCAGCTCCCAGAATCCGGTTAATTAGGAAGAATTAATTAAGGAAGCCCCCGTCCCTCAGCACAGAGTGACCAGCCCCAGCTCTGAGCCGCTCTCTGCCCCAGCCCCAGCCCCTCCTCCCCAGGGATTAATAAATCAAACCCCACCAAGGCCCCGAGTCAGCAGCCGCACGGATCCGCTCCCCCAAAGCGGCGGCGGGAACAATTACTTATTAATAAAGCAATGGCTAAATCTAATTACATCCCCATCAGATCCTGCAAGTAATAAAAGCCCAGTTGCCTGGCAGAGCTGAGGGACCTGCTGACCCCAAATCAGGGTTTACAGCATCCATCAGCCGCCGGGGCACTGGCAGCACATGCAGCAATTACCGTGGGCTCCCCGGCGGGGCAGGGGTCACCCCAGCCCTGCATGGCCGGGAGCAGCAGCAGAGCCTCAGAAATCTCATTATCCTCTTAACCATACATTTATCTGACAAGATAAAAGAGACTAGGTGACCAAGCTATCATTAAAGATTAATAGAAAGTATAAAAAATTCAGCTGCAACCAGCGTTGCTGTTTAGTGCCTGTGATAGGCCTGACAGGATTATTAATCAGGCAGCCAAAAAGATTTAGGGCTTTGCTCTTGGGGGTTTTTTTTTGTGTTTCCAGTCGGTGGTGTCGTCCCCTCTCCCCAGCAGGCACAGCCCGGGTCAGGGGGTGCTGGTTAATTGGTTCTGGGTTTGGTTTTGGATCAATTATGAAATCCAGGGCTGAGGTGAGGGGCTGGGATGCTCCAGAGAGGGTCGGGGTGTTTATGGCAGCGGCTCCTCTCCGTGCCAGGCTATTAATAAATTGTGCAGATCAATGCCAGGATTAATTTTAATCGAGGGCTACAAGGATCACGCAGCTCCCAGAGTGATTTTCCCCCCTCATTCTTAATTCCATTTAAGTTTAACATGAAAGATTCCCAGGTAACACCTACACAGGAAGAAACGAGATTTCCCTGTTTTTAAGCCTTAAGTATTCTTTTTATTCTGCTTTGCTTTTTCCCTTTTGATCATAAATCAATGTCCCTCGTTGCTTTCCTGGGAAGCCGGGCTGCAGGCAGGGCTGCCCTGCATTTCTTCACCTGCCACAGAGAAAAACCAATAAATTAGGGAAGGAGTTTGCTAAAAAATTCCTTGGAGGGGTTTTTTTAGCACCCCCAGCTCCCCTCATCCCCCCTTTCCAGGGATCCCTGCCCGGATTTCCCTCCAAACTCATATTTAAAGTAGGAAATATCACTGAAAGCTTGAGCAGCCTTTGTGGGTCCGTCCCAGGGGGCTGGAACAAGATAATCCTCACAATCCCTTCCAACCCAAACTTTTCTGGGGTTCTGTGATTCTGCAAAAACCAAGCTTTTATTTTCTCACGTTAAAATATCCCAGTGGGAGCTTGGAGAGGCTCAGACCAGCACAGCCTTTCCCACAAAAATGGGACAAACTTGAGCAATACCTGTGAGCGTCCCAGGAGAATAATTTACCTCAAAACAACCCCAAAAATATTCACTCCATGGAAAAAAAAAGAAGTGCAAATCAGCCTGTGGAAGCCCAGGGAAGGATCCAAGCAAGAGGGAAACTGAGCAGGGAAACATGGAAGTGTCTGATCCTGGCTGGGAAGGACGTGGTTTCCATCCCATATCTCATGGAACCCTTCGCAGGGAGGTTTCTCTGCTGCAAAAATCACATTTAAAACCTTTTCCCCCCTGAATTTCCATGTTTTCCATCAGTTCCCTCCTGCAGCTGGGAATTAATGATCAAACACAACCAGAATTGTGCACAGAACGAACTGGAGAGAGGCTCAGGGGGTTTGGTGACAGGGACTGGGATTCACTGGAGGGATGGATCTGGGCCAGCTCCTTCCCTGAAGAAGGAGCAGTAGCATCAGAACAAGTTCTTGCTTTTTTTTCCAGCAATCCTGCAAATCTTCATGGAATCATGGAATGGTTGGGCCTGGAAAGCCTCATGTTATTCCACCTCCCACTGTCCCAGGCTGCTCCAAGCCTGGCCTTGGACATTCCAGGGATCCAGGGGCAGCCACAGCTTCTCTGGGCACCTTATCCCCACCCCAGAAAACAATTCCTTCCCAAAATACTTGGGATTTGGAAGGGATACACAATTCCTTCCATCCATCCCTGGCAGTGGGAATCCATTCTCCCATCACTCCATCCCTGCACTAGGGAGCTTTCCTGTGAAATTCCAGCCTGCAGGAGCAGGCAGACAAGGGAACAGGGCTTGGATTTGAACCTCCTGCATTCCAGGGTGCTGGAAAACCTTCGGAGCCTCCTGGATTTCCATCGAGGGAGCTGCTGTGGAATCCCAAATAACCCAAATGCAGTTGGGAGCAGAGGCTGGATAATCCCTGCAGGAAGATGCAGGAAGGTGGGACTCAGCTTCCAGGCCTCTTTGAAGCTCACAGGAGTGAGATAAAAGAGGGAGAAAAAAAAAAAAAAGGAGAAAAATGTTAAAGCTTCAGCAGAGCAAGTGGGAGGGGACAGGGGAAGCAGCCACAGCTCGGATCTTCCTGGTTCTGCCGAACCTGGGATGAAAAGGAAACCTCCAGCACATCCCTCGAGCTCCAGTGAGGAAACCCCATGAGTTCCTCCCCACTCTGAGGCCTCACATCGCTGCCATCGGGGTCATTTGGGGCAAAAATTGACAATTTCTGCTCTGTGACATCGTGCGCGGCCACAGCGTCGCTCCAGCGAGAGGAAGAGCAAATCCACTCTGATGTAAAGCTCAGTTTGCAGTGATTCCCTGAGCTGTGCAGAAAGCAGCTCTGAGTGTCTGAGGCAGCTGAACAGCCCAAAAGGCTCAATAAATGCCTCAAATGGAGCTGCAGTCACATGTGAGGCTCTCTGGCTTTCATGAGAGCCCCACGTTGGGCGCCGACTGCAGAGATCCCCTGAGCTGTGCAGAAAGCAGCTCCGAGAGACTGAGGCAGCTGAATGTGGACACTGCTGAAGGCCTGGGCAAAAGCTGTCAGGCCTTTTTCTCAAGTGCTAAGTATTTTTCTCAGGCCATAAAACTTTCTCAGCTCCAGCCAGGATTTTTCCCAGGCTAGAGCCTTTTCCTTTACTGCAAACACAAGAGAAAGAATCATAACAGAGATAAACACCTGCTGGGTCCCTGAGAAAACCAGGGAGAAGAGGTGTCTCTTTCTCTGACCAATGATCTGGTTGTATTTTGTTTTGCACGAACTGCCTTATTTAAGGCAATGACTTCTTTTAATAAATTGCTCTTTCTCTTTCCTGCACCAAGCAAGAGAGAGTCTTGTTGCTGTTTTTTCGCCGCTCCGTAATCCTTTTCAAAGCAGCAGCTGAACAGCCCAAAAGTCTTCATGGATCCTTCAAATGGGACTAATGGGACTGCAGCCACATGTGAGGCTCTCTGACTTTTGTGAGAGCCCCACGTTGGGCGCCAACTGCAGTGATCCCCTGAGCTGTGCAGAAAGCAGCTCCGAGAGACTGAGGCAGCTGAGCAGCCCAAAAAGTTCAATAAATTCCTCAAATGGGACTAACAGGACTGCAGCCATGCATGAGGCTCTCTGACTCTCGTGAGAGCCCCACGTTGGGCGCCGACTGCAGTTCAACTCAGATCCCCTGAACTGTGCAGAAAGCAGCTCCGAGTGACTGAGGCAGCTGAGCAGCCCAAAAGGCTCAGTAAATTCCTCAAACGGAACTGCAGTCACATGTGAGGCTCTGTGACTCTTGTGAGAGCCCCACGTTGGGCGCCAACTGCAGAGATCCCCTGAGCTGTGCAGAAAGCAGCTCTGAGTGACTGAGGCAGCTGAACAGCCCAAAAGCTCAGTAAATCCCTCAAATGGGACTAATGGAACTGCAGCCACATGTGAGGCTCTCTGAGTTTTGTGAGAGCCCCATGTTGGGCGCCGACTGCAGTTCAACTCAGATCCCCTGAGCCTCCTCTCTGGCTTCTAGGTCAGCTCAGTACCAGGAGGAGGCTGTGGATCCTGCAGGAAGGAGATAAAAGACCAAAAGAGGCTCTTTTTCCTGGGATGGTCCAAACTTTATCCCTGGAGGGGCCCAGGGGAAAAAAGAGGGCGAGGATGGGGAACGTGGGGAGTTTCAAACATAGGGTGAGGGGTGGAGGAACCCTGGATCACAGCCAGTCAGGGGGAAAAAGGGGAGGGGGAAGGGTTAAACCACACAACAGAGCGTGGGGCAACCACAGGAGAAACCACTTCTGTGCCAAATAAAAACCAAACCAGTGAAATACAACACAGTTCATCCCACAGGGGGCCAAACCACACAGAAACAGCTGGGAATTCCCAACATTCCTGGGTTTTGTGGTATCCCTGCCCCTCAGGCCTATGAAAACCAGGAGCTGCTGGAGGTGGGATGGGCTGGGGGGGTTTCACAGGGAGGTTTTGGGTCTGGGATGTCTCAGTGCAAGAAGAAACGTGGGATTCTTGATAAAAAGGTTCCTCTGCTTTCCTGTTTCTGGAGTGTGGTGGCTGCAGGAACACATCCCTGCTCCCCCAGGATGCTCCAGCCTCTCTGCTGCTCTCCTTGGAGGCTGCAGGCAGAAACTCTCCCCGTGCTGGGGACTGGAAACATCCAGGAGGAGAATCCACCCCTTTCCTGGGGAGGAGCTGTCCGGAGCCGATGGAAGATAAAGTCCAATGAATTATTTACTTCCATGAGCTCATGGAAATCTTCCCTGGAGCCTGGCAGGACCAGCAGGCTCCCAGCTTTTTATCTGTTTACCAGGATGAGATGGGAGAAGGGAAAGAGGGGGAGTTGAGAAGAACTTAATGACGGCGTCTGTTGATCATCAACGCGAGAAAAATGAATTGCTTCCCTGAACCTGAGAAATATCAAACTGCATAAATAAATCCATTTCAATTATTAATAAAGGAATTTACATTCGGAGCCTGAGCCTGAGAATTAATTTCATTTCTTATGCTAAAGTGGCCAGTACGGCTGAGGAGTCGAGAATTAGAAGATGCAGAAATGAAGGGGAAATGAAGGTAAGGGTGGGTTTGGAGGGAAAAAAGAGGCAAAGTGGAAATTCCTGGTCCTAAACAGAACCATCTTCCAGCAGCTGTAAAGGAAAGGAAATGGGAATAAAAAGGGAGTTTGGGTGGGAATAAAAAGGGAGTTTGGGTGGGAATAAAAGGGGGTTTGGGTGTGAAGGTGATCAAGGAAAGATGATCCTGCTCCATCACCATCCTCTGTGCTCTCCTGGCCCACATCCACGCAGGATGCCAAGGACAGGACGTTTGGGGACAGCCAGTGCTGGCCCACAATTCATAAACACCAGACCTAAGCAAACCCCAGCCTGGAATCCTTCCCAAAACCACCAGCTGTGCCCTCCCTGCCTCTGTCCCAGGGCTGTTCCCTCTCCCCAAAATCATTCGGGGTGAAGGCAGACCTGCAGCATGGGCAGGGCAAAAATCCTGCCTGGGTTTTGCCCTCTGTGAGGAATGACCCCAGAAATTACATTAAGAAGTGGCAGTGCCGTGGTGGGGAGTTTGGGGCAGAAATGTTGGATTTTGGGCATTTCCCAGCATGCCAGGGGCTGGAACGGGGCAGTTTCAGGGCACAGCAACCACATCAGCCCTTGCCTGTGCCCCAGCCCCCAAACTGCCCCTCTCCTGCTGATTTCCCAGACTAAACAACCCCATTTCTTCCCATCTTCCCTCTTTGGTGGCATTCCCAGAGCTCTGGGAAGCAGGAGGGGGTTCCAGTGCCCAGCCCCTTTTCCTGACCCCATCCCCATCTCCATTTCCTGACTGAAAACCCAAACCCCAGAGAGCAACACCCTTTTTTTTCGTGCTGCTCATCCCGTGGTGCTGGGCTCAAACCTTGTCCCAGAGCCACCCTTGCCTGGGGCAGCCTCCTCCTCCTCCTCCCCGCCTGCATTGTTCCCCGTGTGACAGACATTCCAGGAAAACCAGCTCCAATCCAAGCAGACATTTGGAGGGGCTTTTGTTTGGCTCGGGCCCAGCTCCCCCCCGCCCTGACTCCTGTCAAGGCTCTTGTCGAGTTGATTTGCACTCGCTGCCTCCCGAGCCCGGCCTTGCTCCGGAGCTGCTGCTCTTTTCAGTCGGCATGAGAAGAAAAAAAAAAAAACTTGGCAAAGCAACAATAGGGAAAAGAAAAAAAAAAAAAGAAAAAAAAAAGAATAATCTCAGCACAGAAGTTGTATTATGTGATGTGGCTGCCGTGTGGTTGAGGATGGGAGGGGATAATGAGAGAGTTGTGGGGGAAATGATAAGGGGAGAGATGATCCCAAAGAGAGCCAGGGTTTGGGATCCAGTGATGCCAACCCAGCCTGGTGCCAGGAGAGCCATGAGAGCCCATCAGGCCTGGAAGGGGGAGCCTGGAAGGAGACAAAAGTGCTGCTGGTGCTGGGCACGCTCAGCCCAGATTTGGATTCCCCATGTGGGGTTTAATCTGGGGGATGCTGGCAGGGAATTCCCGTGGGTACCAAGCCCAAAGCTGGCAGGGCTGGGTGGGATGTGGGGCAGGAATTGTTCCCTGGGAAGTGGGGATGGAATTCCCAGAGCAGCTGTGGCTGCCCCTGGATCCCTGGCAGTGCCCCAGGCCAGGCTGGACACTGGGATTAGAGCAGCCTGGGCAGTGGGAGGTGTCCCTGCCCTGGCTGGGGTGGGATTTAAGGTCCCTTTCCACCCAAACCATCCTGGGATCTGTCCCCGTGCAGGGCCCTGTGCCCACAGAGCCCCAGAGCCCCGGGCCAGCTCTGCCCCAGGAGTGCCCAAATTCCCACAATCAGCTCCTGGTGCGAGGCAGGGATCCAAAACCCTAATTTGGCCTGATTAAAGCTTAATGATTCCAAGCTTAATGATTAAGGAACTGCCCCAATTTGCTGGTTGCAAGCAGCCCAGCCTGGCAGGACTCAGGTGGGTGGGCACAGCTGGGGGACAAGGGGCCAAGCCGGGCATTTCAATGGCTTGGGCACAGGGAGGGGCACCCCAGATTCCTGCAGGGAGACATTAAAGAGCCTTAATGAGGATTCCAGGATGAAAACCAACCTGGCTGCCTCTGGAGCAGCAGGGAATGGCTGTGTGCAGTCACTTGGAGAGCCCAGAGCTGCAGCCCCCTGCTCCCCACAGCACCCCCAGGGCTGGGGCAGGGCACGGGGGGCACGGGGGGCACAGGGGGCACAGGGGGCACAGGGGGCAGGGAATGGCTCTGCTCCCATCCCTGCCCTGCTCCCCACCAGCTCTGGACCCCCTTAGAGAGGGGCCCCAATGCCCACGAGGTGCTCCCCTGATGAAAGCATCTTTTGATTGTGTTATTGCAGCTATCAGAGCGCTCCCCCGGGACCCCCGAGCTCTCCAAAGGCCAGGGCACCACGGTGGGGAGAATGAACCTTTAATGGTGTTGGTTTCCTCGCAGGAAAAAAGGTCCTTGGTGGGGAGAGCCCATCTGGCTGCATGGTTGGAGCAGGGGAATGAAGCTGATTCTGGGTTTTTTCCAGGAATGGGGGAGGTCCCTTCCAGCCCCACGTTCTGAGGGGCTCTGGAGCACGGGGAAGGGCTGTGGAGATGCCAGCCTAGCTGCAGAGCTGCTGCCATCCCCATCCCCATCCCCATCCCCATCTCAAACCCCAAATCCCCATCCCCATCCTCATCCCCATCCCAAATCCCAATCCTCATCCCCATCCCCATCCCCATCCCCATCCCAATCCCAATCCTCATCCCCATCTCCATCCCCATCCCCATCCCCATCCCCCATCCCCATCCTCATCCCCATCCCCATCCCCATCCCCATCCCAAATCCCAAATTCCAATTCTCATCCCAATCCCAAATCCCCATCCCCATCCCAAAACTCTTCCCCATCCCCATCCCCATCCCATTCCAATCCCAACATCGCACTCATCCCAATCCCCCAATTTCCATTCCATCCCAATCCCCATCCCCATTCCAAATCCCTTCCCCATCCCAATCTTCATCCAAATCCCCCTCACCATCCCAATCCCCAATCTCCATTCCATTCCATTCCATTCCATTCCATTCCATTCCATTCCATTCCATTCCATTCCCCATCCCCAATTCCCATCCAAATCCCCCATCTGCATCCCAATCCCCCATCCCATCCCCATCCCAAATCCATCCCCATCCCAAATCCATCCCCATCCCAAATCCCAATCCCCATCCCATCCCAAATCCCAATCCCCATCCCATCCCATCCCATCCCATCCCATCCCATCCCATCCCATCCCATCCCATCCCATCCCATCCCATCCCATCCCAATCCCCATCCCATCCCCATCCCCATCCCCATCCCAATCCTCATCCCAATTACAAACCCCATCCCATCTCAGGGGAGAAACAATCCCACAAACCCAAACAAGGAAACCGAAGAAAAGTCACTCAGTGTATGTAAAAGGTTTTTCTGGCAATCCCAGAAAATCTGGTTTCCCCATCCTTCCTCCCCTGAAGCCCTGGAGTAAATCAGAATTTTTATTCCCCTTTTTCCTGAGGATCTGTGGGCACAGTCTGAGTCTCACAGGGGCTCACGTTTACCACCAAAACACAAATATTTACACTTCAATAAAAGATTCGTTTCCCACAAAGGATTAAAACCCACCTGAAGCTCGAGGTTCAGACTTCCCTTATTCCACATCACCAAAAATCCCCAACCCCCCAGGCCTCTGCTTCCCAGACAGAATTACAAAGAGCAAACCCCTCAAGGGCTGTAGAGGCAGCAGTGGCATTTTAGCGATTTTAGCTGCCAATTCCTTTGCTTTCCATGTTTTACATGACAATTGAGGGAAATCTTCCCCAGACAGCGATTCCCGTCCCGGTCAGCGGGACACCGGCACCACAATACACAAATTACAGCGCTGGCAGCCGGGAGCGGCCAGAGCTGGAGACGCCACATTGATGCCAAAAAATTCCCATTTCAAGGCACCACAAAGGCAGAATTTCGCTGCGTTTCCCATGCGAATAATCAGGCAGGAGGGCAGCGGCACCTCGGGCTCGGGGAGCAGAGCGGGGCCAGGGCCAAGGCAGGGATGTAAAATCTGAGGGAAAGCTCGGGCAGCATGATGGGGTGAATCTGATGGATCTGAGCCTCAAAATCTCGTGGTTCTGAATTCCCCATGGATGTGAGCCTCCCGTGGTCTGAGCCTCAAAATCCCATAGGTCTGAGCTTCACAATCCCATAGGTCTGAGCTTCAAAATCCCATAGACCTGAGCCTCAAAATCCCATAGGTCTGAGCTTCAAAATCCCATGTATCTGAGCCTCAAAATCCCATGGGGCTGAGCCTCAAAATCCCATAGATCTGAGCTTCAATATCCCATGGGTCTGAACCTTAAAATCCCATGGATCTGAGCTTAAAAATCTCATAGACCTGAGCCTCAAAATCCCATGGATCTGAGCTCCAAAATCCCATAGGTCTGAGCTTCAAAATCCCATAGATCTGAGCCTCAAAATCCCATGGGTCTGAGCCTCAAAATCCCATAGATCTGAGCCTCAAAATCCCATGGGGCTGAGCCTCAAAGTCCCATAGGTCTGAGTTTCAAAATCCCATGGGTCTGAGCTCCCATGGGTCTGAGCCTCCCATGGAGGAGCTGGACTTTTCCTGCTCAGGAGTTGTTTCCATCTGGACATTCTGTGGCATCCCTGTTTTCCAAGCAGGGATTGGGATGTGCAGGGATTCGGGGGAATCCCAGATAAAATTCCAGCTGTAGATCCAGCCCAGGCACGTGCCAAGGCCAAGGCAGAGCAGGGGCACTGAGGGGTTTGGTGTCCTAATTCCTGAGATCACAGCTGGGGCCAGAGGGGCGCTTCCATGGCAGCCTGCAGGGAGTGGGAGCAATCACGTGGATTTGGGAACATCCCATAGGGATTTGGGAACATCCCACGTGGATTTGGGAAGATCCCACATGGATTTGGTAACATCCCACCTGGATGCAGGAACATCCCACATGGATTTGGGAACATCCCACATGGATTTGGGAATATCCCACATGGATTTGGGAATATCCCACATGGATTTGGGAATATCCCACATGGATTTGGGAAGATCCCACGTGGATACAGGAACATCCCATAGATGCAGGAACATCCCCATGGATTTGGGAACATCCCACCTGGATGCAGGAACATCCCACATGGATTTAGGAACATCCCACATGGATTTGGGAATATCCCACATGGATTTGGGAATGTCCCACATGGATTTGGGAACATCCCACGTGGATTTGGGAAGATCCCACATGGATTTGGGAAGATCCCACATGGATTTGGGAATGTCCCACGTGGATTTGGGAACGTCCCACAGATGCAGGAACATCCCACATGGATTCAGGAACACCCTCATGGATTTGGGAACGTCCCACATGGATTTGGGAACATCCCAAATGGATTTGGGAACGTCCCACATGGATTTGGGAACATCCCACCTGGATGCAGGAACATCCCACATGGATTTAGGAACATCCCACATGGATTTGGGAACATCCCAAATGGATTTGGGAATGTCCCACATGGATTTGGGAATATCCCACGTGGATTTGGGAACGTCCCACAGATGCAGGAAAATCCCACATGGATTTGGGAATGTCCCACATGGATTTGGGAACACCCCCATGGATTTGGGAAAATCCCACATAGATTTAGGAACATCCCACTTGGATTTGGGAAGATCCCACATGGATTTGGGAACATCCCACATGGATTTGGGAATGTCCCACGTGGATTTGGGAAGATTCCACATGGATTTGGGAATGTCCCACATGGATTTGGGAACACCCCATGGATTTGGGAAAATCCCACATAGATTTAGGAACATCCCACCTGGATTTGGGAACATCTCACATAGATTTGGGACTATCCTCATGGATTCAGGAACATCCCACATGGATACAGGGACATCCCATAAGGATTCAGGAACATTCCCCACGGATTTAGGAACATCCCATAGATGCAGGAACATCCCCATGGATTCAGGAACATCCCCACGGATTTAGGAACATCCCACGTGGATTTGGGAACATCCCACACCCGCAGCTCGCAGCTCCCTGTTTTTTAGGAGGCATCTCCTCCCCCTGCCCAAGCCCAGGCTAATCCCACACAATTCCCGCCAGCTCCCGCTGCCGGACCCTCCCGGCTGGAGCTGCCGGGGCTCCCCAGGCTCTGCCCACCCCGGAGACGCTGCTGGAACTCTCTGGAACCACTCAGGGATGCAGGGCTGCTGTGACAGAGAGGATTCCCAGAGTGCTCCCAAAATCCAGCCCCGAACTCTCTGCGAACATCCCGCCCTGATTTCATCAGCCAGGAATGCTCCAAGCTTCCAGAACATTTCTTTTTTCCCTCTGCAATTTCTTGATTTTCCAAGAGTGACTTTTTTTTTGTTTTTTTCCCAGAGGAAAAGCAGGAAGTTAACCATTGGAGTGAAGGTTTTCTGCTCCCCATCGTGGCCTTCCAGCACCAGGATTAAAAATGGAAAGGGGCACCTTTAAAACTTTAATACCATTTAAATGTTGCAGTCTCCCTCCTGCACCGGATCGTTCTGTAAAGCAGCTAATTAAAAAATGGCTGCTGTGATGACAGACTCGATTAATGGCTTTTGAAGAGCAGCCAGTGCACCAACTGCTCCTGGAGCCATGATGAAAGCTAATAATGTAGAAAATTCTGCCAATTCTTCTAATTCATGAATATTTAAGCCTGTGAAAAATCTGTCAGATTATAGCACTTCTCTGGTGATTTTCTGCTTAAGCACAGGGATGGGTCGGTGCCAGGGGCTCCCAAACTTCGGGGAAGTTTTATTGTCTGCAGCTTCCAGGGCCCTGAGCACTCCTCTGGCTCTTTAACCCCCTGCCAGGGCAGGGGAGCTGAGGAAAAGGCTGGGCTGGACTCAGAGGGACACCCAGAGGGACACAGGGACAGCCAGAGGGACACAGGGACACCCAGAGGGGACACAGGGACACCCAGGGGGACACAGGGACACCCAGATGGACACAGGGACACCCAGGGGGACACAGGGACACCCAGATGGACACAGGGACACTCAGAGGGACACAGGGACAGCCAGGGGGACACAGGGACAGCCAGGGGGACACAGGGACAGCCAGGGGGACACAGGGACACCCAGATGGACACAGGGACAGCCAGAGGGACACAGGGACACCCAGATGGACACAGGGGACACTCAGATGGACACAGGGACACCCAGATGGACACAGGGACAGCCAGATGGACACAGGGACAGCCAGGGGGACACAGGGACAGCCAGGTGGACACAGGGACACTCAGAGGGACACAGGGACAGCCAGGGGACACAGGGACACCCAGATGGACACAGGGACACCCAGGGGACACAGGGACAGCCAGAGGGACACAGGGACACCCAGAGGGACACAGGGACACTCAGGGGGACACAGGGACACCCAGATGGACACAGGGACACCCAGGGGGACACAGGGACACCCAGGGGGACACAGGGACACTCAGAGGGACACAGGGACAGCCAGGGGGACACAGGGACACCCAGATGGACACAGGGACACCCAGGGGGACACAGGGACAGCCAGGGGGACACAGGGACACTCAGAGGGACACAGGGACAGCCAGAGGGACACAGGGACACTCAGATGGACACAGGGACAGCCAGATGGACACAGGGACAGCCAGAGGGACACAGGGACACTCAGATGGACACAGGGACACCCAGAGGGACACAGGGACAGCCAGGGGGACACAGGGACACCCAGGGGGACACAGGGTGTCCCACAAACCACTCTGGAGTTCGGGGTTTGCAGGATTTGCAGCTCTGGGTTCCGGTGGGAAGCAGCTCCTGGAAGCTCTCGGGGTTCAGGGGCTCAGCCTGGCCCCAGGGATTCGCAGCTCCAGGAATTCCTGGCCACCCTCCAGGAGCCCCCGGCCAGCCTGGGCTGCCTTGGCCACCTCTCCTCCTGGGACGGGAATTTGCTCCTGGCTCCCTTCCTGCAGCGCCCGCGGGTTCTCTCTCCCGCTGGGGATGAGATTTGCAGGCTCAGGGGGATTTTCACCTTCACTGGGGGCTGGGATTTCTGCCCAGCAGCTGGGGGATCATCCCATCCCATAAATCCCATCCCATAAATCCCATAAATCCCAAAATCCCAAAATCCCAAAATCCCATCCCATCCCATAAATCCCATTCCATGCCATCCCAAAATCCCATCCCATCCCGTCCCATCCATCCCATCCCAAAATCCCATCAATCCCATCCCATTATCCCATCCCATCCAATCCCACAATCCCATCAATCCCATCCCATCCCATCCCATCCCACCCCAAAATCCCATCAATCTCCTCAATCCCATGGATTCCATCCCATCCCAGAGAAGCAGAGCCCAGGAGTAGCTGAGCCCCCCTTCCCCTGCTCCTCACAGACCTTCAGCCACTCACAATGTCACTACAGATGAGTAATAAGCAATTATGATTTAATTACTCAGCGCTCTCCAGCAGAATCCTCTGAATAATAACAGTCACTTTTATGGCACCTCATTTATCCCTCCTGCTCCTCATCTGCATTTATCCTGCACTGCCAGAGCCACCAGAGCCGGTCACCTTGCCTGGGCTGCCACCAGCCAGGCTTTTGGTTTTCCATCCATCCATCCATCATCCATCCATCCATCATCCATCATCCATCCATCCATCATCCATCATCCATCCATCCATCATCCATCATCCATCCATCATCCATCCATCCATCCATCCATCCATCCATCATCCATCCATCCATCCATCCATCCATCCATCCATCCATCCATCATCCATCCATCCATCCATCCATCATCCATCCATCATCCATCATCCATCCATCCATCCATCATCCATCCATCCATCATCCATCCATCATCCATCCATCCATCCATCCATCCATCCATCCATCATCCATCCATCATCCATCCATCCATCATCCATCCATCCATCCATCATCCATCCATCCATCATCCATCATCCATCCATCCATCATCCATCATCCATCATCCATCCATCCATCCATCATCCATCCATCATCCATCCATCATCCATCCATCCATCATCCATCATCCATCCATCCATCATCCATCCATCCATCCATCGTCATCCATCCATCATCCATCATCCATCCATCCATCATCCATCATCCATCATCCATCCATCCATCATCCATCATCCATCCATCCATCATCCATCATCCATCCATCCATCCATCCATCCATCCATCATCCATCCATCCATCCATCCATCCATCCATCCATCCATCATCCATCCATCCATCATCCATCATCCATCCATCCATCCATCCATCATCCATCCATCCATCCATCATCCATCCATCCATCCATCCATCCATCCATCATCCATCATCCATCCATCCATCCATCCATCCATCCATCCATCATCCATCCATCCATCCATCCATCCATCCATCCATCCATCCATCATCCATCCATCATCCATCCATCCATCCATCATCCATCCATCCATCATCCATCATCCATCCATCATCCATCCATCCATCCATCCATCCATCCATCCATCCATCCATCATCCATCCATCCATCCATCATCCATCCATCCATCATCCATCATCCATCCATCATCCATCATCCATCCATCCATCCATCATCCATCCATCCATCCATCATCCATCCATCCATCATCCATCCATCCATCATCCATCATCCATCCATCCATCCATCCATCCATCCATCATCCATCCATCCATCCATCCATCATCCATCCATCCATCCATCCATCATCCATCATCCATCATCCATCCATCCATCCATCATCCATCCATCCATCATCCATCCATCCATCCATCATCCATCATCCATCCATCCATCCATCCATCATCCATCCATCCATCATCCATCCATCCATCCATCCATCCATCCATCCATCCATCCATCCATCCATCATCCATCCATCCATCCATCCATCATCCATCCATCCATCCATCCATCATCCATCCATCCATCCATCCATCATCCATCATCCATCATCCATCCATCCATCCATCATCCATCCATCCATCATCCATCCATCCATCCATCATCCATCATCCATCCATCCATCCATCCATCCATCCATCCATCCATCCATCATCCATCCATCCATCATCCATCCATCCATCCATCCATCCATCCATCATCCATCATCCATCATCCATCCATCCATCCATCATCCATCCATCATCCATCCATCCATCCATCATCCATCCATCCATCATCCATCCATCATCCATCCATCCATCCATCCATCCATCATCCATCATCCATCCATCCATCCATCCATCCATCCATCCATCCATCCATCCATCATCCATCCATCATCCATCCATCCATCATCCATCCATCCATCATCCATCCATCCATCCATCCATCCATCCATCCATCCATCCATCATCCATCCATCCATCCATCCATCCATCCATCCATCATCCATCCATCCATCATCCATCCATCCATCCATCCATCCATCCATCCATCCATCCATCCATCCATCCATCCATCCATCCATCCATCCCTTCCTTTTCTTTCCCCACCATCCCCAGCTTGGCACGGTGGGATGGCAGCCACCCTCCTCCCTCCCATCCTGGAAACTCTCAGCTCACAGAGAACCCGACAAGTGCCGCTAATTCATAAATATTTAACACCCAAATCTGCTGCCTCCTGATAGCTTTTTCCAGAGTTTCTATTCTAATCCGTATTCCACCCTCTTCCCCTCCCCACCGGCCCTCCTCGGGTTGGTTTGGTTTTTTTTTTTCCCTTCCTCTTTGCCGGGCGCAAATCCAAGTGCTGAGATGACTGTTTCACTTCCCTGCTGTCATCAGTTGTTTTTATCTTATCTGGCCCGTGGATGCCAGTCAGAGCCCGCTCAGCCCCGCCGCGGCTGCAGCCGGCAGATACGGCCACTCAGCGCGTCCGTCAGCGCTTCTGGGGGCGAAAGAGAGAAAATCCCGGCAGCTGACAGCTCGGGGTGAGAGGAGCAGCAGCTGGGCCAGGCTGGGAATTCTGTCCCTGCCCAAAACCCCTCTTCAGCAGCTCCCTTCCCAATTTTCTCCCCTCTCCCCGCGCCCGGATCATCCCTCCCGCATTCCCCATCCCCGCCCCTCGCTGCGTTCCCATTAATTTCGCAGTTTAATAAAGGCACGGCGGGCAAGGGCCAAGCGGGGCCAGCGCCGAGCCGGCTCGGCTCTCTGCATCTCACCCAGGGTAAAAATGTCATGTAAGATTTACTCAACGTGCATTTCATCAAAGTGCTCAAGCGCTGAAGTAAAAGGGCTTTTAGTTCCAGCAGATTGAAGGGGGTGGCATGTGGGGAAGGAGGAGAGAACGGATGGATTTGAGCTCTGCCAGAAGCTCTTGTTGCTTTTGCATCAACATCTTTATTTTCCATGAGAGGATTTAAGACCTTGTTGTGTATAAACAAGCGAGACTGGAGGAACTCGAACGGTGAGGAACTGTAAAAGGTTATACTGAAAAATGCTCTTAGTCTGCATGAAATAAGATTCTTCCTGGAAACATGACACTGAACATTGGAGGGAGGGGGAGGAATAGCTGTAAAATGGCTCTAGAAAAGGGGTTACAAATTAAACATAATAAAAAGAATCCTTTCGAATGAGATCTTAATTTAACCTCAACATCATGACCATATATTTCAGGAAATTAATCCCTCGGCCTCCAATAAATCCAAAGTATAGTACAACCACTTACGGTTCAGCAATGAGCCATTAGTGCGGGCTAAACCGCCAGAGCCATTACTGAGGAACGCGTTGAGCCCACAGCCATCGGGGCTGGGCTGGCACTGCCCCGGGGTTTCTCACCCTCCATCCCGCCCTGCCCGGCTTTTCCTTTCACCTGGGGATGGATGCACAAGGCAGAGTTTGGGAGAAAACTCCTGCCGGCTTGGCGCCGGGCTCTCCTGCAGATGCCCCGAGATGAGGGAAGGAGTTTTTAATGAGGCAGGAGCGCAACCTTGCTCTGAGAGGGAACATATGCCAGCCCAGCTCCCTTGGCAGCGGCTCCCGAGCCGCCTGCTGCCGGGGAATGCTCGTCCCGGGCAGCCACAGAAACTCAGGATCAGAGAGGGGCAGGCGGGGAGCGCAGGGAGCACAGAATTCCCACCTCCAGGAACCTGCTCCGCGCCGGGAGACACAGCCCTGCAAACCCACGGGGGTGTCGGGGAGCAGGGGGGTCTGGGGGGAAAAGGGGTTTTAGGGAGGAGGTGGGGTTTGGGTAATAAAATGGATTTTGGGGAGTAGTTTGGGGTTTGGGTGGTAAAAGGGAGTTTGGGGAGGAAGAGGGACTGGGTGGTAAAACGGATTTTGGGGAGTAGTTGGGGTTTGGGTAATAAAAGGGATTTTGGGGACCACAGAGAGGTCTGAGTGGTAAAAGGGATTTTGGGAAGGAAGTGGGGTTTGGGTAATAAAATGGATTTTGAGGAGTAATTGGGGGTTTGGGTGGTAAAAGAGACTTTAAGGAGCGGGTGGGGTCTGGGTGGTAGAAGGGGTTTTGGGAAGTAGGTGGAGTTTGGGTGGAAAAAGGGATTTTGGGGAGGAGGTGGGGTCTGGCTGGAAAAAGGGATTTTGGGGAGCCCTGGAGCTCAGCAGGGATCACAGAACCTGCTCCATGCCAGGGAGACACAGCCCTGCAAACCCACGGGGGTGTCGGGGAGCAGGGGGGTCTGGGGGGAAAAGGGGTTTTGGGGAGGAGGTGGGGTTTGGGTAATAAAAGGGATTTTGAGGAGTAGTTGGGAGTTTGGGTGGTAAAAGGGAGCTTGGGGAGGAAGAGGGGACTGGGTGGTAAAAGGGGTTTTAGGGAGGAATTGGGGGTTTGGGTAATAAAATGGATTTTGAGGAGTAGTTTGGGGTTTGAGTGGCAAAAGGGAGTTTGGGGAGCAGGTGGGGTCTGGGTGGTAAAACGGATTTTGGAGATTGGGGGAGTTGGATGGTAAAAGGGAATTTGGGGAGGAGGAGGGGCCTGGGTGGCAAAAGGGATTTTAGGGAGGAATGGGGGGTTTGGGTAATAAAAGGGATTTTGGGGAGCAGGTGGAGGTTTGGGTGGTAAAAGGGAGTTTGGGGAGTAGACAGGAGGAAGGAGCAGAAGTGGGAGCGTGTCTGTGTGTCTGTGTGTCTGTTTGTCTCTGTGTCTGTGTGTCTGTGTGTGTGTCTGTCTGTGTGTCTGTGTGTGTCTGTCTGTGTGTCTGTGCGTGTGTTTCTGTCTGTGTGTCTGTCTCTGTGTGTGTGTCTGTGTCTCTGTCTGTCTAGACACACACACAGATAGACAGACATACTGACACACAGACACACAGACACACAGACACACACACACAGACAGACACACAGACACAGCACAGGGTGAAACCAGCGCCGGGCCCGGAGCATCCCAGGGCCCCGGGGCAGGAAAAGAGGCAAATCTGAAATCTGGGTGTGGAATCAGCACGGAGCAGGAGCCCGGCTGCGATTTTGGGATGTGCCGGGGCGGGCGCTGGGACGAGGGCCGGGCACTGCCCAGGCTCCCCAGGGAACGGGGAGAATTCCCAGAGCTCCAGAGCGTCTGGAAAACACTCCAGGGATTTTTGGGGATGTGCAGGACCAGCAGCTGGAATGGGTGACCCCGATGTGTCCCTCCCAAATTGGGATATTCCACAATTCCACACCCCAGGGCACCCCCTCTGCCCGTCCCCCCCACACCCAAAAACTCCCCGAATTCAGGGCGGGATCCCCCTGCCGAGCCGCGCCGGGGGTTCCCCAGCTGCGAGGTGGGAACAGGGGCAGCTCAGGCTTCTCACCCTGTGCCGGGTTCCCAAATCTCTGCCGCGGTCGGGTGCTGAGGTTTTTGGGGAAGCAGCAGCTCCAGCAGAGCAGCTGCAGCAGAGCCGAGCCCTCCGGGAGCCTCTCAATTGATGGGCTTACAAGGGATGAAATATTCAGGAGGATTAAGAATTTGGAGGAGGTGGAAATCAAAGCGGGAAAGAAAACAAGCAAAAAAAAAAACCAAAACAAAAAAAAAAACCAGCTTAATCTGGCCTCGGAGCGCTAATTGTCGTCGGGATCGGGGCTAAAACAAACACAGCACAACGAGCTGCCAAATGAAAGGGGAAGGAAGAGGGTGAGCACCATTCCCACCGCACTGAAAGCAGAGGTTTTTTCTTTTTTTTGTTCGTTTGTTTCGCTTGTTTTGTCCCCACAGCCTGTCCCCAGTTTTCACCCGGCGGGGTCCCCACTCCTGGGGGTGCCCCAGGAGCATCGGGGTGCTGGGACAAGGCGGGCACGGCTCGGATTGGGGGATCTAGGAGGGTTTTTCCAACCTCAGTGATTGATCCATGTGAGGCAGGGGGCTGTTCAGCCGTGGTGCCACACCAGGGACACCCCAAAACCCCTGAGCATCCCCAACCCCTGAGAGCATCCCCAACCCTTGAGAGCCTCCCCAAAGCCCCTGAGAGCAGCCCCAAACCCCTCAGAACATCCCCAAAACTCCTGAGAGCAGCCCCAATCCCTTCAGAGCATCCCCAAACCCCTCAGAACATCCCCAAACCCCTGAGAGCATCCCAAAACCTCAGAACATCCCCAAAACCCCTCAGAACATCCCCAAAACTCCTGAGAGCATCCCCAACCCTCAGAACATCCCCAAACCCCTCAGAGTATCCCCAACCCCTGAGAGCATCCCCAAAACTCCTCAGAGCATCCCCAAAAGCCCCTCAGAACATCCAAAACCCTCAGGGTAGCCTCAAACCCTGAGAGCAGCCCCAAAAACCCCTCAGAGCATCCCCAAAACCCTCAGAACATCCCCAAAACCCTGAGAGCAGCCCCAAAACCCTGAGAGCATCCCCAAAACCCTGAGAGCAACCCCAAACTCCTCAGGATATCCCCAAAACCCCTCAGAGCATCCCCAAACTCCTCAGAGCATCCCCAAAACTCCTCAGAGCATCCCCAAAAGCCCCTCAGAACATCCAAAACCCTCAGGGCAGCCTCAAACCCTGAGAGCAGCCCCAAAAACCCCTCAGAGCATCCCCAAAATCCCTGAGAGCATCCCCCAAACCCTGAGAGCAACCCCAAACTCCTCAGGATATCCCCAAAAACCCCTCAGAGCATCCCCAAAACTCCTCAGAACATCCCCAAAAACCCCTCAGAGCATCCCCAAAACCCCTGAGAACAGCTCCAAACCCCTGAGATCATCCCCAAAACCCCTGAGAGCAGCCCCAAAACCCCTCAGAACATCCCCCCAAACCCCTGTCCCCTCCTGTCCCCTCTGTCCCCCCTGCCCCGGCTCTCAGATCCCGGGGCTGAGGCTCAGGGTGAGATTTTTCTCTGCAGCCCCAGCTCAGTTACCCAACACTGCAATTTAAGTTGACAATTACATGGTAACCGACTCGCAGACAAAAAGAGGCTCTGGAAGAATTCCCAGAACGCAGAAGTCTGACAGGATCCACCCAATTTGTTGCAACAACAAAGAATAGTGGAATATGTCCTTTCATTTGGCAGAGGGCTCCTTCTGTTTTTGAAGGCTAGGTGGGGAAATTCAGCCTGCTATTTAGGGAGAGTGTTGTGCCTTGAGAGTGACAAGCCAAGAGTTTCACTGGGAAGCCAAAAAACTCCGACAGAAAATTGCAGCCTGCCACCCGAGGAATCTGCACCAAGCAGAGAAAGCAGAGGGATGGATCTGCTGGGGGAGCTGTGGGAATTTTGGGGGATTACAGAGCTCCCTGTTGTGCCCTCCCTCTCTGCAGCAGTGCCAGGAGAAGGAAAATCCCAGCTGTAAAAAATTCCCTTTTAAAAATTTTCAGAAGAAGGAAAATCCCAGCTGTAAAAAAAAATCCATTTTAAAAATTCTCAGGAGAAGGAAAATCCCAGCTGTAAAAAAATCCATTTTAAAAATTTTCAGGAGAAGGAAAATGCCAGCTGTAAAAAAATCCCTTTAAAAAATTTTCAGGAGAAGGAAGATCCCAGCTGTAAAAAAATATCCCTTTAAAAATTTTTCAGGAGAAGGAAAATCTCAGCTGAAAAAAAATATCTTTTAAATTTTTTCAGGAGAAGGACATCTCAGCTGTAAAAAAAATCCATTTTAAAAATTTTCAGGAGAAAAAAAATCCAGACTGTAAAAAAATCCCTTTTAAAAATTTTATTTAAATTTATATCTTAATTTTTTTAATTTTAAAAAATTAAAAATCTTGAGGGTGCGTAGATCCTGGCACAGTGTGGATCCCTGGAAATGCCCAAGGCCAGGCTGGACACTGGGCTTGGAGCAGGCTGGGATGGTGGGAGCTGCCCCTGCCAAGGCAGGGGTGGGATGGGATGAGCTTTAAATCCCTTCCAAGCCAAACCACTCTGGGTTCTGCATGATGGAGGGAATAGCAAAATCTTGTGAGTGCCTAGCAAATAGTTCTGCATGATGTTGGGGAAGGAATAGCAAAATCTTGTGAGTGCCTAGCAAGTAGTTCTGCACGATGTTGGGGAGGGAATGGCAAAATCTTGTGAGTGCCTAGCAAGGAGTTCTGCATGATGTTGGGAGGGAATAGCAAAATCTTGTGAGTGCCTAGCAAGTAGTTCTGCATGATGTTGGGAGGGAACAGCAAAATCTTGTGAGTGCCTAGCAAGGAGTTCTGCATGATGTTGGGAGGAACAGCAAAATCTTGTGAGTGCCTAGCAAGGAGTTCTGCATGATGTTGGAGAGTGAACAGCAAAATCTTGTGAGTGCCTAGCAAGCAGTTCTGGAACAACAGATGAAATAGAGATGTTGGCAGTGTTTGACATAGACACTGAAAACAGTCATGTGAAGGTTTGAGGCCTCTTGTTTTGTTTAAATGATACCAAATGCCACAAATACCAAAGAACCAACAGACATCCTGTCCCAAGCCTGGCAGGAAAGGTCTGAAGATGAGGGTTACAGATAAGAAAGCCATAAAACATGGGAATTTAGTGATTCCTATAGGTTGCATGCAAATATGAGGAAATTAGTATATTGTATTAGATTGGTTATTGGAAATAGAATATTCACTCATGGAAAAGGATTTATTGTATTGCAAACTGCAGATCTTCTCTTGTCTCTTGTCTCTTATCCCTTGCCTTCTCTAATCTCTCTCTCTGAGCTCTCTCTTATCACCTCTCTCTTACACCCACACCCTATAATAAAATACAGAAGAACAGAACACAGTGAGCCCCTGAGTCTGTCCTGAGACCGTCCAACAACCCAAACCCCACAGCACTCCAGGTGTGCCTGGCTGGGGACCCCAGCCCCTCCCTCCCAGCCCTGCTCTGCCCTTCCCTCACCCTGCAGGAAATGGTTTGAGGGATGGTGGCAGCGCTCAGAATATGCCTTGAGGTTCGTGCCCTGCAACAAACGCTGACTAACTCCCACCAGGAGAAATAAAAAACCATCCTGAGGAGCTCCTAAGTGCCCAGCCCCTGACAGGGAGCTGGGGAAGGGGCAGGGGGGTGGCCTGGGGGTCCCCAGAGCTGAGGCCTGGGGTCAGCATCCCTCCTGCACCACCCCTAGCCCCTTCCCACCCTCCCAGGGACCAATTCCTGTGGAAACCCAGAGAAGTTTTCCTACCAGTTCCAAGATGCTTCAAAAAATTTCTTTTTACACTAAGAACTCAAAAAAAAAATAGCTTGCATTTTAAAAATAGTTTTATTTTGGGCATTTTAGTCACCTTAACCACTTAATTTTAATATTCTTTAAAAAGCCTTCTCAATTAATAAAGAAAAGGGGAATTGTGGGAGCCCAGAGAAGTTTTCCCAGTTAAGAAATGCATTCCCTGTTTGTTCCCTGAGTCACGCCTGGGCCCTTTCCCTGCCCGTTAACCTTTGGTCACTCCCATCCCAATTTCCTGCTGCTCCTTTGCCTTGGCCCTTCCCTGCAGCACCCCCGTGTCCCTCAGTAATTGGCCCTGAGGCTCTTCCTCCTGCTCACCCCGTGTACAAAACCCAAACCCACCCAAGGAGCCTTGCCTTTGTTCCTGAGCTCTGAATTCGTGCGTGGCTCGAAATAAACATCTCTGTAAAACCTTGCAAAGCCTTTCCTGCCCATTCACCCCAAGCAGCTCCTTAGATGCAGCAAATCCCATCCCAAAATCCCGTCTCCATGGCAGCGGGGGCCATCCCCTGCTGTGCAGGGATCTCACCTGTGCCAGGTGCCACCCACACCCCAAACCCCCACAGGGCTCTGTCCCTGCAGTCAGACGGGGTGGGGGGCACCGGCAGGGCCTGGGTGGTTTTGGGAGGCACAAACCATCCCCTGATCCCCCGCAGGGCTGAGGGAAGGGCTCAGGGACCACCCAGGCACCTCCTGCAGGCTGCCAGGATCAGGAGCCAGGCGCCCCCACAGCCCTGGGCACGGCCCCAGCGTGGCACAGCTCCCCAAAAACAGCCCCGGGGTCACACGGGCACCTCCTGCCCCCCGGGCCAGGGTTCTGCTCAGCAGGGCAATTAGGAGGGGGAAGGTAATTAGGCGGTAGGAAAAGATGAGAGAGGAGAGAGGAGCGTGTTTTGGGGGAGATGTTGTCTGTGCTCTGGGGGGTTTGGCAGGTTTGGGGTGTTTCACTGGGCACCACAGCAGTGGAATAAACCCTGGGGTGTCAGGGCCGAGCCAGGAGAGGGACAGAGACAGAGACACATCCCAGCCACAGAGAGGGACAGAGACACATCCCTGCCACCAACCCCCTGCCAGGAGAGGGACAGAGATACATCCCTGCCACCAGAGAGGGGACAGAGAATCATCCCTGCCACCAACCCCCTGCCAGGAGAGGGACAGAGACAGAAACACATCCCAGCCACAGAGAGGGACAGAGAAACATCCCTGCCACCAAATCCCTGCCAGGAGAGGGACAGAGACAGAGACACATCCCAGCCACAGAGAGGGACAGAGAATCATCCCTGCCACCAAACCCCTGCCAGGAGAGGGAGAGACACATCCCAGCCACCAGAGAGAGAGGGAGAGAGACATCCCTGCCACGAGAGAGGCTGGATCTGCTCAATTCCCAGCCCAGCTGGACACTCCCAGGTTGAGTGGACACTCACAGACTGAGTGGACACTCACAGATTGAGTGGACACTCACAGCTGGACACTCACACCCAGACTGAACATTCCCAGCCCATCTGGACACTCCCAGCCAGACTGGACACTCCCAGCCCGAGTGGACACTCACAGATTGAGTGGACACTCACAGCTGGACACTCACACCCAGACTGGACATTCCCAGCCAGACTGGACACTCCCAGCCTTTTCAGCCGCTCAAACCCAACCTTTTCCCACCCAACCTTTTCCCACCCAACCTTTTCCCACCCAAAGCTCCCCAGCAAGCCGAGCTGGCTCTGTGCAGCCCCAGAACCAGCCAAGCCCCGTCCCAGGGAGGCTCTGGGCAGGAGCACCGAGCAGGCTGGAACACCCCAGTGCTGCTGGAGCTGCTGGAGCTGCTCTCTCCAGCCCAGGGTTTTGCTCCTGGCTCAGCAGACCCAACCTGTGCCCCGAGTTGGCTCAGCAGGAGCAGCAGCTCCCACTTCAAACCCGGGCTGGGCTGGCATTCCCTGCCAGGGAGAGCACAGAGCCTCTCCCTCGCTCTGCCTTTCTCTCTCTAAACCTTTTTGGCTCCTTTATTAAAGCAACTGAACAGTTTAGATTTTTTTTTTTCCCTCCCCCCCTCCTCCTGTGTGGCTCTGCCTTGAATATTTGATGTGGAGCCTCTGGTGAGGGCGAGCAGGGTTTTTCTGGGCGCTGGAGGAGAGCTCGTGCAAGGCAGGAGTGGTAATGAGCACCCCTGAGTACCCTCTGGCTTTCACAGCCTCCAAAAACGAGCAGGAATCGGGCAAGTGGTTCTCATGTGGGAGCAGCACTCCCAGCACTGCTCTGCCTTCCAGGGGCTGCAGCAGCCCAGCCACACTTGTTTATTCCAATTGAAGCTGACACCAGCAGCAGGCCAGACCGGGCTGGGTGTGCCCTGTTTTATTTCCAGTGTGGATTAACAGCGTCTCTCTAATTCCTAATGGCCCCTTCTGGGATTCTGCTCAAACACCAGCCCGGGCTGTGGCACTTGTGTCCCTCCTCTGCTGTGTCCCAGCTCCTGATTTCACACCCAGAGAGAGCTCCCAGCCCAATTACATGGGATGAACTCCTGGGAAGCTTTTTCATCACACCCACACGCTCTTTTTTTTTATTCCTCCCCCATCCAGGACTCTGAATTTAACACAGCAGACACGATTCCTCTCCTTTTCAAAGGCACAATATTCCCTTTCATTTCCAGCCCTCTGCACATCATAACCCTGAACAAACTCTGCAGGAGCTGCTCGGCAGCCCCACGGCTCCAGCTGGGGATAAACAGCCAGGAGAGTCCTGGGGGGTCCCTGCCCCCAAAGCACACACCTGTGGGGCACCTGGCCAGGCTGGGGAGCCAGGGCTGGGCTCTGCCAGGGCTGAGGTGATGATCTGTGGGTGTTGCAGCTCCCTATGCCTGCAGCAGTGCCCTGCACCCCACAGGATCATCTGAACCCTGATAGGATCACCTGCGCCCCAAAAGGATCATCTGAACACTGATAGGATCACCTGCGCCCCAAAAGGATCACCTGAACACTAATAGGATCATGTGCGCCCCAAAAGGATCATCTGAACACTGATAGGATCACCTGCACCCCAAAAGGATCACCTACATCACAACAGAATCATCTACATTGCTACAGGATCACCTGCACCCCAATAGGATCATCTACATCCCAATAGGATCACCTGCACCCTAATAGGATCACCTGTACCCTAAGAGGATCACCTACATCCCAATAGGACCATCTACATCCCAATAGGATCACCTACACCCCAATAGGATCACCTACATCCCAATAGGATCACCTACATCCCAATAGGATCATCTACATCCCAGTAAGATCACCTGTATCTCATAGGATCACCAACATTGCTACAGGATCACCTACACTGCTACAGGAAAATCTTCATCCCAACAGGATCACTTACACCCCAATAGGATCACCTACATCCAAATAGGATTATCTACATTTCTGTAGGATCACCTGCACCCCGATAGGATCACCTACATCCCAATAGGATCATCCACACCCCAGTAGGATCACCTGTATCTCATAGGATCACCTACATTTCTACAGGATCACCTGCATTGTTACAGGAACATCTTCATCCCAACAGGATCACCTGTACCCTAAGAGGATCACCTGAAACCCAACAGGATCACCTACATTTCTACAGGATCACCAACATCTCTATAGGATCACCTACACCCTATAGGATCACCTGAAACCCAACAGGATCACCTACATCCCTATAGGATCACCTACATTGCTACAGGATCACCTGCACTGCTACAGGAACATCTTCATCCTAATGGGATCACCTGCACCCCAAAAGGATCACCTGAAACCCAACAGGATCTCCTGCACCCTTTGTAACACTGCATTCCTATTTCAATTTTCCTCGCAAAGACCTGCAATTCCTAATTCCCATCTCTCTGCCTGAGAGCCCCTTAATTTCAAAATGATAATGATTTGGGAGGGAGGGGTTTCATTCCCCATTTCAGAGAGAAGCTCCTGCCCTTATGGGCAGACACCTGTCCTTAAACCAGGACATCACCATTCCTAACCAGGCGGAGACAGGAGAGGAGAGTCCAAACGGGACAAAGGAGGGAGAAAGGGACAAACGAGGGTAAACGGGACAAACGAGGGTAAACGGGACAAATGAGTCCAAATGGGACAAATGAGTCCAAATGGGACAAATGAGGGCGAGTGGGACAAAGGAGGGTAAATGGGACAAACGAGGGTAAAAGGGACAAACGAGGGTAAAAGGGACAAAGGAGGATAAACGGGACAAATGAGGCCAAACGGGACAAAGGAGGGCGAGTGGGACAAATGAGGGTAAACGGGACAAACGAGGGTAAAAGGGACAAACGAGGGTAAACGGGACAAAGGAGGGCGAGTGGGACAAAGGAGGATAAATGGGACAAACGAGGGTAAAAGGGACAAACGAGAGTAAAAGGGACAAAGGAGGGAGAAAGGGACAAATGAGGGCGAATGGGACAAATGAGGGTAAACGGGACAAAGGAGGGCGAGTGGGACAAAGGAGGATAAACGGGACAAACGAGGGTAAACGGGACAAACGAGGCCAAAAGGGACTAATGAGATTGGATGGGACCGTGCCAGCGGCTGGTCCAGCCCCGGCCAGGGATGCCCGGCTGGGCAGCCAAGCCCAGCGCCGAGCCCTGCAAGAGCCAGGGCTCCCTTTGGGCCGGGCAGGCTCTGATTGTCCCGAGGGATAATTACCGAGCTGATTAGTGCAGCGTGGGCCGGGCTGGGGCTCCCGCCGGGCTTTGTGCGGGACCAGCCCCGGCCCCGGTCCTTCCTGTGCCCCGCAGCCCGGGCGCGATTTTCCGGCTGTTCCCAGCAAAGCGCGGCTCGGCTGTGCCGGCAGGAAGGCCCCGCAGAGCCCCGGGGTCACAGCAGCCCCTGGGGGACAGGGGAATTCGGGGAGGGGGCGTTTCACAGCCCTCATCACCTCGCCGGGATGTGCCGAGCATCCTTTCCTTCAAGCGACAAGGCTCGGAGCAAACTGGGGGAGTGGGAAGTGTCCCTGCCCAGGGCAGGGGGGGAACAGGGTGGGATTTATCCCTTCCCACCCAAAGCATTCCAGGGTTTTCTGATTCCTGTGCCAGCTGCCCCTGCTCTCCCCGTGGTCCAGAAACGTGGGGAGGAGATTTGGTTTCCCCGAGCTTGCCCCAGCCCCTCCCTGCTGAGCTGCAGCAGGATCAGAGAACATTATTAAAACAGTGTCATGTTACCCATCAATAATAAATGGCCAGAATAAATTCACTGCTCTCTGCTTAATAACCCTGTTGGATTTCCATACAAATATCTGCTCAGAAATGGCTCCTGCAGATGGACACCAGTGCCACGGCTCAGACACAGCTTCCAGGGGAAAATTGGTTTTTCCTGCTACAGAGGGAGGAAGGGGAACTTGGCACTGATGAAATGAATCCGGTCTCGGTGATGTGCTCACCTTTAGGTGCAGCCCAGGCAGGTGTGGGATCCCTGCAGATCCCTGGATCCCTTGGCCAGCAGCACCCCCAGGGATTCATCCCCAAGGATTCATTCCCAGGGATTCATTCCCAGGATTCATTCCCAGGATTCATCCCAAGGATTAATTCCCAGGGATTCATTCCAAGGATTCATCCCCAAGGATTCATTCCCAGGGATTCATTCCCAAGGATTCATCCCCAAGGATTAATTCCCAGGGATTCATTCCCAAGGATTCATTCCCAGGGATTCATTCCCAGGGATTCATTCCCAAGGATTCATCCCCAAGGATTAATTCCCAGGGATTCATTCCCAAGGATTCATTCCCAGGGATTCATTCCCAGGGATTCACCCCCAGGGATTCATCCCCAGGGATTCATTCCCAAGGATTAATTCCCAGGGATTCATTCCCAGGGATTCATTCCCAAAGATTCATCCCCAAGGATTCATCCCCAGGGATTCACCGCCAGGGATTCATCCCCAAGGATTCATCCCCAAGGATTCATCCCCAGGGATTCATCCCTGAGATTCATTCCCAAGGATTCACCCCAGGATTCATCCCCAGGGATTCATTCCCAGGATTCATCCCCAGGATTCATTCCCAAGGATTCATTCCAAGAGTTCATTCCCAGGGATTCATTCCCAGGGATTCATTCCCAAGGATTCATTCCCAGGGATTCATTCCCAGGGATTCATTCCCAAGATTCATTCGGATTCACCCCAGGGATTCATTCCCAGGGATTCATCCCCAAGGATTCATTCCCAGGGATTCATCCCCAGGGATTCATCCCCAGGGATTCATCCCCAGAGTTCATTCCAAAGGATTCATCCCCAGGGATTCATTCCCAAGGATTCATCCCCAGGGATTCATCCCCAGGGATTCATCCCCAGGGATTCATTCCCAAGGATTCACCCCCAAGGATTCACCCCCAGGGATTCATCCCCAAGGATTCATCCCCAGGGATTCATCCCCAGGGATTCATTCCCAAGGATTCATTCCCAAGGATTCATCCCCAGGGATTCATTCCCAGGGATTCATTCCCAAGGATTCATTCCCAAGGATTCATTCCCAGGGATTCATTCCCAGGGATTCATTCCCAAGGATTCATTCCCAAGGATTCATCCCCAGGGATTCATTCCCAGGGATTCATCCCCAGGATTCATTCCCAGGGATTCATTCCCAGGGATTCATCCCCAAGGATTCATTCCCAAGGATTCATTCCCAGGGATTCATTCCCAAGGATTCATTCCCAAGGATTCATCCCCAGGGATTCATTCCCAGGGATTCATCCCAGGATTCATCCCCAAGGATTCATTCCCAGGGATTCATTCCCAGGGATTCATTCCCAAGATTCATTCCCAGGATTCATCCCCAGGGATTCATTCCCAAGGATTCATCCCCAGGGATTCATTCCCAGGATTCATTCCCAAGGATTCATTCCCAAGGATTCATCCCCAGGATTCATCCCCAGGGGTTCATCCCAGGGGTCTGGGGCTGTGGCCAGCAGAGATGCAGCAGAGCAGCAAAGCTGCCCTGGGCTTCCCCCAGCTCACAGGAGGCTGTGGCAGAGTCCCCGAGGTCCCCAGGATGGAATGAAGCCACCAAAGCCCTTCAGGGAGAGCCTGGTCCGTGCTGCTGCTCCTCAGCCTGGGATCCCAAACCTGGGGATCCCAAACCCTGGAATCCCAAACCTGGGGATGCTCTGACTGGGATCCCAAACCTGGGGATCCCCAACCCTGGGATCCCCAACCCTGGGGATGATCTGACTGGGATCCCAAACCTGGGGATCCCAAACCCTGGAATCCCAAACGCTGGGATCCCAAACCCTGGAATCCCAAACCCTGGGGATGATCTGACTGGGATCCCAAACCCTGGGGATGCTCTGCTCCTCCCCAGAATGTTTCAGCCCAGCTGGCTCCTGGTGCTCTGATGCCCCAAGCCCAAGGGGGCTGCTGTGCAGCTGGAGCTCCTGGAGGGTGTTGGAGCCTGGGAAGTGCCTACAGCCCAAGAAATCCCTTTTTCCACCAAGAAATCCCCTTTTCCACCTCTGCCAGGTGGGGCACAGCAAGGGACCAGCACAAACAAACCCCTGGCAATGCCCAGACACCCTCTCTTAGCACCATCCTATCTATCCTATCCATGCCACATCCCATTATCCCATCCCATTTATCCCATCCCATCCCATCCCATTATCCCATCCCACCCCATCCCATCCCCTCCCATTATCCCATTATCCCATTATCCCATCCCTGTGCTGGGCCCCCTCCAGCCCCAAGAGCAGCAGGCACAGTGCAGAACGAGGGCTGGATTTTTGGGGTCCCCCCCAAGCCTGGCTCCCTCCCTGCAGCCCAGCGTGCCAGGGACTCTTGCCTGCCTTTTATTTGGTTTTTTCCAGCATGTCAGAGCAGCCTGCTTCCCTCCCAGCTCTCAGATGTGGTTGGATTGTTTTCTCCAAAACTTCCCAAACAACAAAGTCCCAACCTAAAGCAGACTCTGCCCACAGAATTTTCCCCCCTCGAGCGAGCTGTGAAGTTATAAGCAAATAAAACTGGATTTAATAATGGGAAATATTCCTCATTCTTGTGCCTCTGAAGTCAAACCACCCTGGTTGAAGGCGCCCTCCTGCAGCCAAGGGGGGCTGTGCTGGATGCTCGCTGCTCTTTGGACCAAAGTTTGGAAAACTGGCTTTGCTTCCCTTCATGTGGGCACAGATTTCAATCCCCTTCCCTTCCAGTCTCAGAATTACCCAGCAGCTGCTTTGTTGCAGCTTTTTTCTTTTTTTTTTTTCCAAGAATCTTCCCAGCACAGCACAGCCCCAAAATCCCACACAGCAGGATCCTGCTCCAGCTTTTGGGGCAAAAAATCAGGAATGAGAATTTTGGGGTGGTAGAGCAGGCAAAGAGCATCCCTGGCTCATCCCACATCCCACAGGCAGCAAATTCTGAATTTACCACAGTCCTCAGCACCTCCAACATCTTTGTTCTTCCAACCTGTGACCTAATTAAACCTGCCCCAGGCTGGGCTTCACATTCCCTCCTTTTTGTTTGTTTTTTGTGGGTTTTTTTGGTCTTGGTTTTGGTATTTGGGGTGTTTTTTGTTATTGTTTTTTTTTTTATTATTTTGGGGTTTTTTGGTTTTGGGTTTGGTTTTGGGGGTTTTATTGGGGTTTTGGGATTTTTGGGGGTTTTTTGGGGGTTTTTGGGGTTTTTGTTTTTGTTGTTGTGTTTTGGGGTTTTTGGGGTGCTTTTTTGGGGGCCTTTTGGGGTTTTTTTGTTTTTGTGGGGTTTGGTTTTTTGTTTGTTTTTTTGGGTTTTTTTGGCTTTTTGGGGTTTTTTTGTTGTGTTTGGGGTTTTTTGTTTGGTTGCTTTGTTTTGTTTTGTTTGTTTTTTTGTTTTCATTTTTGTTTTTATTTTTTTTTAATGCTGCAAATAACAAGAGAAACACCCCTGAGTGCAAAAAGCAGGAGGCAGAGACCCCCCAGCAGCCACACAAACATCCAGGGGCAGCTCCTCCCCTCCAGCCTGTCCTAAGGAAAGGTTTGGCAAAGCCCAGCCTGGTTAGGCCAGGCTCCCACAGGAGCTGGGCAGGCTCAGGCAGGAACATATTTTGGGATGTTTTTGGGGTGGGAGGCCCCAAAAAGGAACCCACAGAGGTGGTGCCAGGCTGCTCTGACCCCCCAGTGCCACCCCAGTGTCACCCCAGTGCTGTGACGTCACTAACCTGTGGTGCTCAACTTCGTCACTTTAAATAATTTTAATTAAGTGAATTTTAAAAATTAATTTAAATAATTTTAAATAAGCAAAGCAGCCAACAGTTGCTAAAAAGTTACTCATTACAAAGCACATCGGGTTCAAAAATAAGCAGAAAAGCAATGGCAAAAGCAAATGGCAAAAAGCAAATGGCAAAAAGCACAATTTTTTTCTAATAGATACTTTTATATGTAATCTTTTCAACAAGCTAAGATGCAAACTCAGACACCACTTCTTGTTAGAATTCCAATTTCTTAGCACACCAGGTTGTGTACAGACCACACATACAACTACCTTGTTCTGTTTGAAAAATGTAAGCAATATTCTTACTACAGCCCTATTATGTGCAAATGCTGTTTACAACATTTGGAGCCTTTACTGAAAACATCAGCACGTTTTTTAACTTTCACTAGAACTCCCATTTCTACTCTGGCATCTGAACTTTTCACTCACTAAAAGCATTAGAGCTCACACTAAAACTGACTGATTTATCCTAAAACTTAAACTTACACCTCTACCTTATGTGTGAATGGCTTAGTACACTTCAATGCATTTGCAGGCTTTTAATTTAATCCTTGCACTCTGATTTTTCTCTGAAGAATTCAGAGAGCCCTGACCCACTGACTCCACCCCAGTGCCACCCAGGCACGGGGGCAGGGCTGGATTTGGGGTTTTACAGCCCCTAAAAAGGGATCTCATACCCTGAGATAACAAAAGTTTTTCATGAGAAATTCTCCCCCTCCCCACTGGAACCTCTGTTATCATTTAGGATTTCTATTGGTTTTGACTTTACTAAGTGATTGGTCTTTTTTCACCTAGAATCTTAAAGTAATTGGATAGTTCTCTACTTATGATTTTGCTGGTTAGAATCTCAATCCTCCTAAACCCTATAAAAACCCCTTGCTGTGCTGTGTATCTGGATTTTGCTGGTAGAACCCTTCAAAGAAATAAAGCTGCCTTCAGAACTGCTACAGGATCTCATTCCTGGCTGGCTGAGAGGCTGAATTCTGCCTCGGGGGCTCCTGGAGTTGCCCAGACACCACAGCAACCTGAAGCCAGCACCCCCTAGCCCAGTGCAGGAGCCCCCAAAACCGGGGGAGGGCTCAGGGTGAGGCCCAAGGTTCAGTGGTGTTGGGGAGGGAATAGCAAAATCTTGTGAGTGCCTAGCAAGGAGTTCTGCATGATGTTGGGAGGGAAGAGCAAAATCTTGTGAGTGCCTAGCAAGGAGTTCTGCATGATGTTGGGGAGGGAATAGCAAAATCTTGTGAGTGCCTAGCAAGGAGTTCTGAAACAACAGATGAAATAGAGATATTGGCAGTGTTTGACATAGACACTGAAAATAGTTATGTGAAGGTCTGAGGCCTCTTCCTTTGTTTAAATGATACCAAATGCCACAAATACCAAAGAACCAACAGACATCCTGTCCCAAGCCTGGAAGGAAAGGTCTGAAGATGAGGGTTACAGATAAGAAAGGCATAAAACATGGGAATTCAGTGATTCCTATAGGTTGCATGCAAATATGAGGAAATTAGTATATTGTATTAGTATATTGTATTAGATTGGTTATTGGAAATTAGAATATTCATCATTAAAAAATACTTATTAAATTGTAAACAGGAAATTGCTCTCTTGCCTTCTTGCCTTCTCTTACCTGTGATCTCTAACCTCTCTCTAAGCTCTCTCTTATCACCTCTCTCTTACACCCACGCCTTATAATAAAATACAAACCTGAAAAACAGAACATATTAAGCTCCTGAATCTGTCCAGCGACCGTCCAACAACCAACCCCTACACAGTGGGATGGCACTTCCCTGCTGATTGTCCCAAACAGAGCCCCCAGAGACACCCAGGTCACACCCCCAGGCTCCTCTCAGCCCGAAAATCACATAAGAGGTGAGAAAGCCTCACCTGAGACAACCTCCCCCTCCCATCCAGGAGCCCAGCAGGGCACAGGAGGAGGAGTATGGCTGAGGAAGGACACAGAACTGCCAGTCCTGCCTCTCTGACACGTGGGAGTCTTTGTGTCGGGATGGACGGGTCGTCAGGGACAAAACTCAAGCGCTCTGTAGTGAGCTAAATGTTACAGTTGCAGTTTATTATAAAAGAGATAAAAGGGGGATAAGAAGGAGCAATGGGATAAAAGGGTTATGGGGTAAGCGAAGAGGGAGAGAGGAAGAGAAGTAAGAGGAGGAGGATGAGAAGAGTGGGAAGAGAGCAAGAAGAGAAGGAAGAAGAGAGCAATTTCCCGTTTACAATACAATAAATCTTCTTCCATGATGAATATTCTAATTTCCACTAACCAATGTAATACAAAATACAATTTCTATAGCAATTACATACAGCCTATAGAAATCCTTATATTAACATAGTGTGCTACATTTTAAACCCTAAAAACTAATCTTTGGTGCTGGCAATCTTTCTGTGCCCTTTGGAGTTGCTCTCTGGCCGAGGGCATTGTTCTGTCAAGAGGGGATTGCCTTCAGGGGCCATCCCATTGTCTCATGGTAATTCAGTAACTAAGGCTTGGCATCTCAAAAGTGGCTTTCATTTCAATCTCGCTCATGGTTTCTATATTTTCAGCATCTAAACATTCGTATTTGTAAGGTCTTCCAACACTGACACACTTTTGTCTCGTTCCTGCCCCGCCCCGTGCGCGGCAGGAGCCCGGGGCGAGGCGGTGCAGTGACCCCAGCCGGGGGATTCCTGACAAGCTGTGATCCCTTAAAGACACTTCCCGCTCCCCTTCCATCTCTCACAGCTCCTCCCTGCCAGCCTGCAGCCGCTTTTTTGCCTCTGGTTCAGATGGAGGATCAGAGGGGAAGCGACAAATCTCCCGTTTCCCCAGGAGCATCCGCGGAGCAAAGCTCCCCCTCCCTGGGAGGGGAAGGAGCGACACTGCAGAAATCAGAGCTTCCTTTGGAGGGCTTGAAAAGGGAGAAGATGCAGAATGCAGCGTGAATTCCCCTCTGTGCCAGGCAGAGCTGGGGAGGGGGAGCAGCTGCCCTGAAAGGGGCAGCACAGCTCAGTTTCCCCCTTTGGAAAATCCTCTCCTGGAGATCCATTCCCCCCCAGATTGCAGACAGGGATTCCTGCAGAGCTTCCATCCGAAAATGCTGGATCCCTTTGGATCCCACGGGGGCTGGAGGGGTGGGATGAGCTGTGGGGATGGGCTGGAGCACACCCAGCCCCAAGCTGAGCTCTGGATGTGCTCACAGCCGAGGGATGACCCCCAAGGACAGCCCCAGGGAAGGGAAACCTGGGGGGTGGAAAGGGGAGGAACACAATTAATAAACCGCCCTGGATTAATTTGGCATTCTGAGGCAGCGCTGCAGAACATGGTCCCAGCAGGAAAGGGCTGCCCCACATCCCAGGGCAGGAAAGGATTTACAGAAATCAAGAATTCAAGGCTGGGAATAATGTATCAATCAACAGCCTCTTCTTTTGGGCTCACCGAGTGCCATTCAAAGCACTCAGGAAAAGAAAAAAACCAGTGATTCATCTGTGGTGTTATTGTTAAAATCCACACCGAGGTGCTTTTAACAAATATCAAGTGCTCTGAGGAAGAGCATCAGGAATAAAGACCTTAAAAAAAATTAGTATTTCTTTCAAAGGAGAGCTGATTTCTCACATTTTAATCTAACAATCCACAGTCAGAGGGTCCAGGGGAGGTCACGGGGAGCACCTGGATCCCAGGCAGTGGCTAAGGTTGGATGGGGGACAGTGGGAAATGTCCCTGGCCACGGCAGGGGTGGCTCAGGTGGGATTTAACGATCCCATTCCATGAGCAGTGTGGTGTTGGGGAGGGAATAGCAAAATCTTATGAGTGCCTAGCAAGTAGTTCTGAAGCAACAGATGAAATAGAGATGTTGGCAGTGTTTGACATAGACACTGAAAATAGTTATGTGAAGGTTTGAGGCCTCTTGTTTTGTTTAGATGATACCAAATGCCACAAATAGCAAAGAACCAACAGACATCCTGTCCCAAGCCTGACAGGAAAGGTCTGAAGATGAGGGTTACAGATAAGAAAGGCATAAAACATGGGAATTTAGTAGTTCCTATAGGTTGCATGCAAATATGAGGAAATTAGTATATTGTATTAGATTGGTTATTGGAAATTAGAATATTCATCATAGAAGAATACTGATTGGATTGTAAATGGGAAATCTCTCTCTTACCTCTTACCTCTGATCTCTAACCTCTCTCTCAGCTCTCTCTTACCCCCCTGCTTTTATCACTCTCCATGCTCTACACTCTCTCTTACACCCACACCTTATAATAAACTACAAACCTGAAGAACAGAACATAGTAACTCCTGAGTCTGTCCAGCGACCGTCCAACAACCAATCCCACAGTGTGGGGGCTCCTGCGAGCTGGAAGGGAGGGGTGCAGGGATTGTTCCTGCAGCTCCCCGCGTGCTGCTGAACCGGGAACACCCAGGATTTGGGATCACAAACCCTTCATCAGCCCTGTCTGGGCTCCCGGAGCCAGCACAGCCCCGGGAGCTGGCACAGCAGAGACGCTCCAGGAACAATCCAGGATCCCTCCCCAAATGCTAATGCGGGTGCCAAACCCTTGTAAAACGCCTGCTGAATTCTGGGGGAATTAGGAAATTTCCATTTCAATTCAAATACAAATTAAACTCCAAGTTGTCATCAAAGAAAAGAAGAAGATGAGGATCAAAGTGATGCAACACTCTGGGAAAGGAAAAGATTAAAGAAAGTAAATTGAACAAGATTTTAAAGAGATATTAAAAGGTGTTAATGCAAGCTAATGCGGCTAATGAAGAGAAAGGGAGGCTATTCAATTAACATTTGCAGCCAGGAGAGGAGAGCTTTCTACACCTCCGCTACAACATCAAAGGCTGGATGCTACCTCTTCTTAAAAGGCAACATAGAATATTTAAAAGGCAGAATAGATTAAAATAGATTTCAGATAATTACGTCTACCTCCATAATGGCAACAGTTTATCATTATATTCCAAAAACAAATCTAATAATATGTGCCACATACTGCGGTTAGAAACATTCTTTGAAGTGTTCCAGAAAAGCAGCAATTAAAGCCGAGCACAGACGGGGCTGCGGTTCCTCGGGGCGATGGGAACCTCGGCGAGTCCAGCTGGAGCTGGGAATGGTGCTGGGCAGGATGCTCTGCAGGGAGCTGGGATTTGGGAAAATCAGGGAATTTTTTTTATCCCATTTTTTTAAACCTTGGGATGCTCAGCTGGAGTTGGGCAGGATGCTCTGCAGGGAGCTGGGCTGGAGTCAGGACCTGGAATTTGGGAAAATTAGGAATTTTTTAATCCCATTTTTTTCAAACTGGGGATGTCCAGCTGGAGCTGGGCAGGATGCTCTGCAGGGAGCAGGAATTTGGGAAAATTAGGAAATTTTTTTTATCCCATTTTTTTCAAATTTAGGATGTCCAGCTGGAGCTGGGAATGGTGCTGGGCAGGATGCTCTGCAGGGAGCTGGGATGTGGGAAAATCAGGAAATTTTTTTTATCCCATTTTTTTCAAATTTAGGATGTCCAGCTGGAGCTGGGAATGGTGCTGGGCAGGATGCAGGACCTGCCCCCGGCACTGCCAGCACCCGAGCAGGTGTCAGTGCCCATCTCATCCCTTCCAGGACCCCGGGCAGGTGTCAGCGCCCATCTCATCCCTTCCAGGACCCCGGGCAGGTGTCAGTGCCCATCTCATCTCCTCCTTCGCCCTTCCAGGACCTGCTCCCGCCTGTCACCGCTGCTCAGCCTCAGCCGCGGCCACGACCCTGGAGCAAACTGTGCCATGGAAGGGTGAGGGAACCTCTGAAACTGGGCCATGGGGGAGGTGGCATCACCTGTGATCGCTCAGCATCACCTTTGATCAGCTCAGCATCACCTGTGACCGGCTCAGCATCACCTGTGATCGCTCAGCATCACCTGTGATCAGCTCAGCATCACCTGTGATCAGCTCAGCATCACCTGTGACAGGCTCAGCATCACCTGTGACAGCTCAGCATCACCTGTGACTGGCTCAGCATCACCTGTGACCGCTCAGCATCACCTGTGATCAGCTCAGCATCACCTGTGATCACTCAGCATCACCTGTGATCGCTCAGCATCACCTGTGACCGGTTCAGCATCACCTGTGACCGGCTCAGCATCACCTGTGATCGCTCAGCATCACCTGTGATCAGCTCAGCATCACCTGTGATCGCTCAGCATCACCTGTGACTGGTACAGCATCACCTGTGATCAGCTCAGCATCACCTGTGATCGCTCAGCATCACCTGTGATCGCTCAGCATCACCTGTGACTGGTCAGCATCACCTGTGATCAGCTCAGCATCACCTGTGATCGCTCAGCATCACCTGTGACTGGTTCAGCATCACCTGTGATCGCTCAGCATCACCTGTGACCGCTCAGCATCACCTGTGATCACTCAGCATCACCTGTGATCGCTCAGCATCACCTGTGACCGGCTCAGCATCACCTGTGACTGGTCAGCATCACCTGTGATCAGCTCAGCATCACCTGTGATCGCTCAGCATCACCTGTGACCGCTCAGCATCACCTGTGACTGGTTCAGCATCACCTGTGATCACTCAGCATCACCTGTGATCGCTCAGCATCACCTGTGACCGGTTGAGCTCCAGCACGGAGCCTCACCCCCAGCAGCTGGAGCAGCTGGATGAGGTCTGGCCTCCAACACCCCAAAATCCCCCCAGACCCCACCCTCACCTGCAGAGCCCGTCCTGACACCCCCCAAATCCTCCCACCCCGCTCGGAGAAACCCCCAGTTCTGGGAATCCTTCACAGGGAAATGTCAGCTCTGCTGAAACATTTGGATTTTCCCACGGGAGACGTCTAAACAAAACATTAACATTTTGACTTAAAATGTCATTTCATTCTGGTTCTTCAATTAAAAACAAAATGACATTTCAAGTCAAAACGTTGATTCGAGACGGATTTTTTTTCTTGTTGTTTTACTCCAGGAACCAAAATTCTGTTTCAAGTGAGAGAGACAAGAAAGGCTTGCTCAGAGCTGGCTCCTCCCAGGAAACCCAAATTCTGGGAACAACCTGTTTTAAGGGTTTTTTAAACCTAAAGAAGACCTGACAGGGAGATGCTGCTCCTGGGCTACCTCATCCCACGAAGGAGGGGCAGGGATGGTCCCTGCAGGGATTGAGGCGTCAGCTGAGCTCCCGTTGTCACCCTTGTCACCCTTTTGTCACCCTTGCCTCATTTCCCTGGCACTCAGCATCACCACCGCAGCGAGATTTCCCCTCTGGCAAAGATCTGAGCCCAGCAAAAATTCCCTGAGCGATTTACTGGAGGAATTTCACATCCTTTCCCTGCCTGTTTTCCTCCCTCTCTGCACATGAAACGTTCTTTTCTGTGCCACGGAAATACTTGGAAACCACTCAATCCTCAAGTGCCACGAGGCCTTTTTCCTTCCAGCTGCAAAAACGCGGTGGGGCAGGTTGGGCTGTGCCCCAGGGCACATCTGGAAACCAAGGGGAGGTGGTGACAGCACCCGGGGTGGTTTAAACTCAGCTCTGGTTTACACTCAGCTCTGGTTTACACTCAGCTCTGGTTTACACTCAGCTCTGGTTTAAACAACTCAGCTCTGGTTTACACAACTCAGCTCTGGTTTAAACTCAGCTCTGGTTTAAACTCAGCTCTGGTTTAAACTCAGCTCTGGTTTAAACAACTTAGCTCTGGTTTAAACAACTCAGCTCTGGTTTAAACTCAGCTCTGGTTTAAACTCAGCTCTGGTTTAAACAACTTAGCTCTGGTTTAAACAACTCAGCTCTGGTTTAAACTCAGCTCTGGTTTAAACTCAGCTCTGGTTTAAACTCAGCTCTGGTTTAAACAACTTAGCTCTGGTTTAAACAACTTAGCTCTGGTTTAAACAACTTAGCTCTGGTTTACACTCAGCTCTGGTTTAAACTCAGCTCTGGTTTAAACTCAGCTCTGGTTTAAACTCAGCTCTGGTTTAAACAACTGAGCTCTGGTTTAAACAACTTAGCTCTGGTTTACACTCAGCTCTGGTTTAAACAACTCAGCTCTGGTTTAAACTCAGCTCTGTGCTTGAACCTGGTGAAATGTTCAGAGCCAGCTTCAAACCCAGCCTTGGTTCTGGTTCTGGTGCTGGTGCAGGTCCCAGCTCAGCCAGGGGGTTTGGCTGTGGGAGGAACCTGGAACTGCACCTGGAACTGCACCTGGAATTGCAGCTGGAACTGCAGCTGGAACTGCAGCTGGAATTCAGACACTGCAGCACCTGGGGCTGGGGCAGAGCCAGGGCTGGGACCCCATTGTCCCTTTCCTGTGCCCCAGTGTCCCTGTCCTGTCACCCCAGTGTCCCTGTGCTGTCACCCCAGTGTCCCTCTCCTGTGCCCCCAGTGTCCCCGTGCTGGCTGGGTGACACCTGGCAGTGCCACAGGGGATCTGGGGCTGTGGGTGGGGCAGGGATGGAGGATGGGCTCTGGGACAGGATTTTGGTTTGTGGTGAGGAGCCCACGGGGCTGTGCCCAGGTGTGACTCCAGTGCCAGGTGAGACCCCAGTGCCAGGTGTGACCCCAGTGCCAGGTGTGACCCCAGTGCCAGGTGACACCCCAGTGCCAGGTGTGGCCCCAGTGCCAGGTGACACCCCAGTGCCAGGTGTGGCCCCAGTGCCAGGTGTGACCCCAGTGCCAGGTGTGACCCCAGTGCCAGGTGTGGCCCCAGTGCCAGGTGTGACCCCAGTGCCAGGTGTGACCCCAGTGCCAGGTGACACCCCAGTGCCAGGTGTGGCCCCAGTGCCAGGTGTGGCCCCAGTGCCAAGGTGAGACCCCAGTGCCAGGTGAGATCCCCAGTGCCAGGTGTGGCCCCAGTGCCAGGTGTGACCCCTGCAGGCGCCTCAGGCTGGGCCAGCTCAGGATCCCCTGGGGCTCACCAGCTGCTCAGGGCTGTGCTCCCACCCCTGCTGGCTCGGGAGGGACCCTCACTCCCCTGGCAGGGCCCAGGGTGAGCCCCCCGGGGATGGGGCCGTGCACTTCCCGTCCGGAGGCTGCAGGAGCAGCGGGGGCTGGGCACGGATGCCGAGTTTGGGACGGAGCCTCGGTGGCTCCCCGCAGGAGGCAGGGCTGGCACACACAGACCTGGTGTGCTCCAGGGCTGCTGCACACACAGACCTGGGTGCTCCAGGGCTGGCACACACACACCTGGGTGCTCCAGGGCTGGCACACACACACCTGGGTGCTCCAGGGCTGCTGCACACACACACCTGGTGTGCTCCAGGGCTGCTGGCACACACACACCTGGTGTGCTCCAGGGCTGGCACACACACACCTGGTGTGCTCCAGGGCTGGCACACACACACCTGGTGTGCTCCAGGGCTGGCACACACACCTGTTGCACCTGGTGTGCTCCAGGGCTGGCACACACACACCTGGTGTGCTCCAGGGCTGGCACACACACACCTGGTGTGCTCCAGGGCTGGCACACACACACCTGGTGTGCTCCAGGGCTGCTGCACACACAGACCTGGTGTGCTCCAGGGCTGGCACACACACACCTGGGTGCTCCAGGGCTGGCACACACAGACCTGGGTGCTCCAGGGCTGGCACACACACACCTGGGTGCTCCAGGGCTGCTGCACACACAGACCTGGTGTGCTCCAGGGCTGGCACACACACACCTGGTGTGCTCCAGGGCTGGCACACACAGACCTGGTGTGCTCCAGGGCTGGCACACACACACCTGGTGTGCTCCAGGGCTGCTGCACACACACACCTGGGTGTGCTCCAGGGCTGGCACACACACACCTGGTGTGCTCCAGGGCTGGCACACACAGACCTGGTGCTCCAGGCTGTACACACACCTGGTGTGCTCCAGGGCTGGCACACACAGACCTGGTGCTCCAGGGCTGGCACACACACACCTGGTGCTCAGGCTGGCACACACACCTGGTGTGCTCCAGGGCTGGCACACACACACCTGGTGTGCTCCAGGGCTGCTGCACACACAGACCTGGGTGCTCCAGGGCTGGCACACACACACCTGGTGTGCTCCAGGGCTGCTGCACACACACACCTGCCGGTGCTCCAAGGCAGGGCTGGCACAGAGGAGGAAAAGCAACCCAGGCTCGAGGAGAAATTTGCTGGAGGCCGCCCCAAAGCAGTGGCAGAGCAGGGAGCAGCACCCAGGGCTGAGCTCCCAGCCCCACAAACCACATCCAAGGGCAGGGAGCAGCCAAGCCCGGCCCAGCCAAGCCCGGCCCAAACAAGTCACAGCATCCCAGCCCAACCCAGCTCAGCCAAACCCAGCCCAACCCAGCCAAGCCCGGCCCAGCCAGACCCAGCCAAGCTGAGCCCAGCATCCCAGCCCAGCCCAGCCAAACCCAGCCCAGCCAAGCCCAGCCCAAACCAGTCACAGCATCCCAGCCAAGCCCAGCCCAGCCAAACCCAGCCCAGCCCAACCCAGCCCAACCATCCCAGCCCAGCCCAGCCAAACCCAGCCCAGCATCCCAGCCCAACCCAGCAGCCCAGCCAAACTCAGCCCAGCATCCCAGTTAAACCCAGCCCAGCCCGTAAACCCAGCCCAGCATCCCAGCCAAACCCAGCCAAACCCAGCCCAAACCCAGCCCAAACCAGTCACAGCATCCCAGCCCAACCCAGCCTGCCAGCCTGGGGGGCTGGGTTCAACCCCCCCGTGGTTTCACGGCTCCCATCCCACCTCAGCACACGGCCAGGAGGAAATTGCAATTACCTGCTGATGGTTTTTGGGAGCCCTCCCCCAAGCACAGGCAGCTCCTTGTTTGTGCTGCACCACCAGCCTGCTTCTCCTCGGCCAGAACTGCTCCCAGGGCGCCTGGGGGAAGACTTGGCTTGGAAAAAAAAGTGATATTTCATATCCTAAAAGGAAGAAAGGCAGAAAAATTCTCCCTCGCCCCCCCCCCCTGCCCATGAGGAGATCCCAGACTGGGGCAAGGAGGTTTTTAAACAGGGATGAACATTTCTGTGCCCATGAGGAAATCCTAAACTGGGGCAGGGAGATTTTCCAGCAGGGATGAACATTTCTGTGCCTATGAGATCCCAAACTGGGGCAAGGAGGTTTTTCCTTCAAGGATGAACATTTCTGTGCCTAGAACCCAAACTGGGGCAAGGAGGTTTTCCAGCAGGGATGAACATTTCTGTGCCCACTGGGGTTTTTCCAGCAGGGATGAACATTTCTGTGCCCACTGGGGTTTTTCCAGCAGGGATGAACTTTTCTGTGCCTAGAACCCAAATTGGGGCAAGGGAGGTTTTTCCAGCAGGGATGAACATTTCTGTGCCCACTGGGGTTTTTCCAGCAGAGATGAACATTTCTGTGCCCACTGGGGTTTTTCCAGCAGGGATGAACTTTTCTGTGCCTAGAACCCAAATTGGGGCAAGGAGGTTTTTTAACAGGGATGAACATTTCTGTGCCCATGAGGAAATCCCAGACTGGGGCAAGGAGGTTTTTCCAGCAGGGATGAACATTTCTGTGCCTAGAACCCAAATTGAGACAAGGAGATTTTCCAGCAGGGATGAACATTTCTGTGCCTAGAACCCAAATTGAGGCAAGGAGATTTTCCAGCAGGGATGAACTTTTCTGTGCCCAGAACCAGCCTCTGTGGAAGTCAGAAGGAATTCCCAGCAGTTTTTCCAGGCTGAGCCCCGAGTTCCTGTGCCAGCCCCCCAGGAGCTGCCCCAGGAGCAGGGCACTGGATGAACACGTGCATAAATGGATTTTGGGTCCAGGTCTGGCCTTTCCCATCCTTGTGGGGACTTTCCCCAGGGAACTGCAGCGTTTGCTGCTGCTGGGCTGCCCCTGCCAGGGCAGGAAATGGGGTCACAGAGTGGTTAGCTTGGAAAACACCTCCCAGACCGTCCAGCCCGGCCACAAACACGTTCCCAGCGCAGGCAGGGCTGCCTCTGGCCCCAGGGTTTCCCCACAGAGGGTTCTCCTTCCTTCTGTGCACGGGGAGCACAAAGAGATGCAGAGCCACAAGAGGTTTCACCTCCTGAGCATCGAGACCCGGGTCAAATAAAGGTTTGGATGGGCTGAGGCTCAACTGCACCTGGAAGCACCTGCAGGCTGGAGGGATTGGCAGGAGAACAGGGAGGATTTGCAGGAGAACGGGGAGGAATTTTCAAGAGAACCAGGAAGGATTTTTAGGAGAACCAAGAGGGATTTTTAGGAGAACCAGGAAGGATTGGCAGGAGAACCAGGAGGAATTTCAGGAGAATCAGGAGGAATTTTTAGGAAAACAAGGAAGGATTTTCAGGAGAACCAGGAGGGATTTTTAGGAAAACAAGGAAGAATTTTTAGGAAAATGAGGAGGAATTTTTTGGAGAACCAGGAGGGAATTTTAGGAGAACCAGGAAAGATTTTTAGGAGAACCAGGAAGGAATTTTTAGGAGAACCAGGAGGAATTTTTAGGAGAACCAGGAAGGATTGGCAGGAGAACCAGGAAGGATTGGCAGGAGAACCAGGAGGAATTTTTAGGAGAACCAGGAGAATTTTTAGGAGAACCAGGAAGGATTTTCATGAGAACCGAAAGGAATTTTGGGAAAAATTTTTAGGAGAACCAGAGGATTTTTAGGAGAACCAGGAGGAATTTTAGGAGAACCAGGAGGAATTTTAGGAGAATGCCAGGAGAACCAGGAAGATTTTTAGGAGAACCAGGAGGAATTTTTAGGAGAACCAGGAAGGATTTTTAGGAGAACCAGGAAGGATTTTTAGGAGAACCAGGAAAGATTTGCAGGAGAACCAGGAAGGATTTTTAGGAGAATCGGGAGGAATTTTTAGGAGAACCAGGGGATTTTTTAGGAGAACAAGGAAGGATTTTCATGAGAACCAAGAGGGAATTTTAGGAGAACCAGGAGGAATTTTAGGACAACCAGGAAAGATTTGCAGGAGAACCAGGAAGGATTTTTAGGAAAACCAGGGGATTTTTTAGGAAAACAAGGAAGGATTTTCAGGAGAACCAGGAGGATTTTTTGGAGCGGAGCGGCCGGGCCGCAATCCGGAGCGATTCGGGCGATGCTGAGCTGGGAGGGGTTTTCATGCCGGTGGTCTCCGGAGGCAGAGCTCCTGCCCGGGAGGCTTTTCCTCATCCCTTTGTGCCTGGAAGAATCAGCCTCGCTCATTATCAAAGCCACAAACCATCTGCTTCCACTTTGCCGGGGAAAGGCAGCGAGCGCAAATCTGGTTTCACTTGGGTTTTCCTTCCCCGGGTTATGGTTTGCTCCGTGTTTAATGTTGTTTCTGCAATTCGATAGTCGGGCAGTGGGTGGCCCGGTTCCCCCATTTGAAACTAATTTACAGCTTTGTCTGGCAAAATTGTTGCTTCCAATCAATTAGCGCTGACACCGAAATTAAACCATCCCGGGGTCTCGACGCATAAAGGAGCAGGTCCTCGTTTTTTTGGAAGAAATTTGCTTTTCAGAGGGGAATCTGGTGGCTCACCCTTCCCCCGTGCCGAGCTGGATTTTTATTTTTAAAAGATGCAGCCTGCGTTTCCTTCCAGCAGGTTTAATAGGGAAGGCTGAGATCCCTCGTGGATGCTATTTTGGTTTTACAGCCGTGACCTTGTTAAGGAGATGGACAAACAAGGCAGAAATGGAACATTAATAAATAAAGCCTGAATCCATCAAACCATCGCTGCAGGAGCGCCGGGAGCGCTTCCCAGCCCCTGCCCTGCCCGGCTCTGCCCCCCGTGGCACCCCCAGAGTTTAAATAAATTTATTGTTGGTTGAGCCCCCCACAGCCAAAGCCGGGCCTAAGCCCACCCAGGCAAGGCTTAGCTGCCCGGCTCGGGGAGTTCGGCCGGGATTTGCTGGGATTTCAGAGTCCCTGGAGGACGAACAATGCCCTGAGACAGAGCCGGGCTCCGCGGGGCGCTGGGAGTGCAGGATTCGCGTTTGGAGCTGGGAGGGAACGGGATTGAGCCGGGAACGGGATGCCGCCCTCAGCCTTCCCCATCCTGAGCCAGAAATCCCGAATTCCCTGGGGAGGGGGCCAGGGGGGGATCCGGGAGGGGCTGAGAGGCAGAGCAGGGATCCAAAACCTTGCACAGGGCTCCAAACCCCACCCGGGGCTCCAAACCTCGCACGGGGCTCCAAACCTCGCACACGGGCTCCAAACCCCACCCGGGGCTCTAGTGCTGGGTCCAGGGGCTGAACAAGAGCAGAGACCCACCTGGAACTCACCTTGATCCAACTGAAACCCAACTGGAACCACCTGGAACTTACCTGGAACCTGCCTGGATGCACCTGAACCCACCTAAAACCCAACTGGAACCCACCTGGAACCCAACTGGACCCACCTTAAACCCACCTGAAACCCACCTGGAACCCAACTGGAACTTACCTGAACCAACTGGAACCACCTAAAACCCACCTGGAATCCACCTGGAACCCACCTGAAACTCACCTGGAACCACCTGGACTCACCTGGGACACCCCTAGAACTCACTTGAAACCCACCTGAACCCACCTCCTGCCAGGGCTCAGCCAAAACCTGCCCTCCCCAAACCTGCCTCCCCCAGCACCTGGACCCTCAGCAGAGCTGGGGCTGTTTAAAACCAGCAAACACCACCAAAAAATAAAAATAAAAAAATAAAAATAAAAAAATAAAAATAAAAGGGAAAAAAAGGAACCTCTCTCCCAACAGGAAGAAAAATATTTTTGAAAGCCTTGAAGTTTTTACAGCTGGTGAGAGGCAGCACCGGGAAGGCTGGAGGGCAGCCCTGGCCAGCAAATTCCAGCCAGAGTAGGAACATGGGAGAATAGCAGAGCAGACAGGAAGAAAGAGATGAAGAAGAAGAAAGGAGATGAAGCAGCTGAGATAAAAACGAGCTGGCTGACAGGCTGTGCCCACGGAGCAGGGCACCAGAGCTCGTGTGTGAAGATGCAGCAGCCAGAGCTGGGAAAATTCCCTGGCTTTGAAGAGCAGGTCTTCCTGGAGACACACAGCTCTAATCCGCACTCCTGAGTAATTCTCTCCTTGGCAGCACATCATACCAGCATCGATTTAAACCTCAGGGCAGCTGCACTGGCTTTAATCTGGGTTTTATTTTTGTAAACTCCAGTTTCAAGGAGCTGGGTGGCGGGAGCAGCGCCAGGATCACTCAGGGCTGCAGTGGAAACACTTGAGCTTCTTCAGGAGCGGCGAGCAAGCGTGCAGAGCTTTGGTGCTGAGGAGGTGGCGGGGAGGAAAGGGCTCGGTGGCTGCTGGGGCAGCCCAGACGGGCTCCTTGCTCTGCCCGGTGAGGTTCTCACTCCCAAAGAACAGCCTGGAGTGGGAATGGCATCCCCAGAGCTGCCCCAGCTGGGCTGCCACTGCCCGAGGTGTCTCCTCAGCCCTGAGATCACCTCTGCAGCACACACAGGTGGTTTGCAGATATTCCAAATCCTGGGTGCTCCATCATAATTGCATTAACAGCTCCATCGATAATTGCATTAACAGCTCCATCAATAATTGTCATTAACAGCTCCATCAATAATTGTCATTAACAGCCTCAGCTCCTCCCTGCCTGCCAGAGCCCTGAGCCTGCCCTGGCTCTCCAGATGGAACACGAGGCCCCCAAGGCGTCCCAGAGGTGGCCACACAGAGCTGGCACTGGCCATTTTGGGATGTGCCCACAGAGCAGGAGCATTTCTGCCCCCAAAATGGAGATTCCCACCTTTCAGGGCCTGGTGGTTCCTCCAAAACCTCCCTTCCCAAAAACACCCCAACCCCAACCACCCCTCTGGTCCTGGTGTCTCCTCAGCCCCGAGCTCCCCTCTGCAGCACACACAGGTGGTTTGCAGCCCAGCTCTTCCCTTTGCCCGCCCACGAGAGGCTGCAGGAGTGTGGGAGCCCAGAGAAGTTTTCCCAGTTAAGAAATGCATCCCCTGTTTGATCCCCTGAGTCACGCCTGGGCCCTTTCCCTGCCCGTTAACCTTTGGTCACTCCCATCCCAATTTCCTGCTGCTCCTTTGCCTTGGCCCTTCCCTGCAGCACCCCCGTGTCCCTCAGTAATTGGTCCCTGAGGCTCTTCCTCCTGCTCACCCCGTGTACAAAACCCAAACCCACCCACATTTCTGCCCCTTTTGGGCTCATTTCTCCCGGATTCTGGGGACAGATTTCCTCCTGTTTTGGGCTCATTTCTCCCGGACTCTAGGGACAGATTTCTGCCCCTTTTGAGCTCATTTCTCCCGGATTCTGAGGACAGATTTTCTCCCGTTTTGGGCTCGTTTCTCCCGGATTTTGGGGACAGATTTCCTCCCTCTCCAGCTCGTTTGTCCCGGATTTTCAGCAGCAGCAGCTCCGGGAGCTTTGTCCCGTCTCTGGCACCATCTGCAGGCGGCAGCGCGGGTCCCTCCCGGAGGATTTTCCAGCGGGGCTGAGCCCTCCCAGCCTGTCCCAGCCCGAGGTGTCTCCTCAGCCCTGAGCTCACCTCTGGGGACACGCAGGGGGTTTGAGCCCAGCTCTTTCCATGAGAGACTGCAGGAGCTGTTCTCAGAGGTTTCATGGCTGTTTATTCTCCCTCATCTCAGGATTGCTCTGCCCAGCACGTCCAGGGCAGAATCTGCCTGGCAGAGGCAGGACTGATCTTTTATAGTCTAAATTACCTACTGGGGATTTACAATTATTTTCCAATCCAATACAACTTTGTTAAACGGTCCAGCTCTGTCCCCATCCAATCTAAAGTGCCAGCATGTCACCCAGCATGGATGGCACGGAGAAGAAGGAGGAAGAGGATCCACACCCCAAATTCTCCATCTTGGCCACGTGTCCCTTAGCACAAACATCCCCAAAAGTCTATTTATCTACGTTCTAACAACCTCATTTACACTTTACTGATTTTGGTGGCTTGTTTCCATTCCCTCTGTGTTGGTGATTTCCCCCAGGGGTTGGAATTCACCGGGGTCTCACTCAGGGGTGTTTGGGGGGTGTTGAACCCCCAGGGAAGGCAGAGGAGCACTCTGGGCTCCCACACCAGCCTTCCCCAGGAATAATCCCCAAAAAACCAGTGCCAAACATCCCCAGGGGGAGCTGGGGGTGTCAGCACAGCCCCATCTCCATCCCTGCTCCACCTTCCCTGCAACAACAACAGCCAATAATGACACAGCATTGTGCAAAAAAGGCACCACAATTTAAAGTTTCAACACGTAACATCTTAATTTTATGTAGTTTTTAAAGATACCGTGTTTAACTTTAAGCTTAGTAACTTTTTTAGCACTAAATTCTGACGGGAAGCGTTTGTGTGGATGTGCTCAGGCTCTCCCTTGTACAGGTGTTCACATTTTTTCTTTCTGGACCCTTGTGGGACAGACTTTTAATTTTCCACAGATGCAAACTGCCTCCTTGAAGAATAGATTGTTATGCAAACTGATTCTTATGACTCTTTTTTCCATGGGAACCTGACAGGCTGAGCTAGAGCAGCAAAGTTTGAACTGAGTTTTACAAAGATTTTTCTTTTTATAAGGTTTTACCTACGTGCAACAACTCGGCTGGCAGCACTTCAGCAGTGCTCAGGGAGTTTGTGTTTCTCTCTCTTTGGAGGAGGAAACAGCTGGGAGAGCTCTGGGGAGGGAATTGAGGTGGAAAAGGAGCTGCTGGCCAAGGGCTGAAGGGTTGGAATTATATATAAATATATATTATTTTATATTATATTTTATATTATATTTTATATTATATTTCATATTATATTTCATATTATACTATATTATATTGCATTATATTGCATTGCATTATATTGTATTATATTATACTATATTATATTGCATTATATTATATTGCATTATATTATTATATTATACTATATTATATTGCATTATATTATATTGCATTATATTATTATATTATACTATATTATATTGCATTATATTATATTGCATTATATTATTATATTATACTATATTATATTGCATTATATTGCATTATATTATACATTTAAGACTACTGTTCACACAATCACACATTTCTTGATTGGTGTTGTGCTTCTCAGGTTCAGTGATTGGTGGTTTTCTAGAATTTCACTGCTTACCTGTATTCTGGGTCTTTTAATTTCGGTATTTTGGTTTTTTAGGGTTTTTTTTCCTTCTTGATTTAGTATAATTTATATTTTAGTGGCTTTGAAGGGTTTTAACAAGTTGTAGAAAAATACTTAAATTGAGTTATTTCATGCACCTGTTGTAAATATTGGTCTAAAGTAAGGAATATACAGCAAAATATGGAGAAAAAGATGGAGAAAAGCAGCTAAATTCGGTGAGCAGAGCTGAGACCCCCCTGAGCCATCCCAGCACCCAGCCACGAGTGCAGGATTTATCTTTGGCAGCTCTGCTGGGCACCCCAGGCAGAACAAACCCAAGGAAATGGAAAAAAATTCCTCCATTCCCCAGCAAAGGGATTCCAAGCAGCATTCCCAGCACGATGAGAGGCTTGGCATCTTTCCTTCCTGAAGAATTTGCAAAATATCCTTTTTTTTTTTTTTTCTCTGCAGCAGAAATCAAAGCCAGACTCAGCCTCAAACGATTAAAGGTTAACTAAGACTTCAAACAGTCTCAGGGGCTGGGTGGTTCTGCCAGGAATGGTGGGATGTAAGCCGGGCTTGGGGAAGGTCTGCCTTTCATTAGGGCTGGGGCAGAGGCTCTGGCACGGATGGGAGATGCTGCTCTGGAAATTCTCTGCCAAGGAAAATATTGCTGCACCTGTTCTGGGCAGAATCCTGCCCCGGGGAAGTGTCCTGGGTGAGGGGTGAGGGGGATGGGGCTGGTTAGAAACCAGCTGGTTTTAAATTGCAGATTCTGCTGGAATGCACTGGGTTTGTTCTCTGGAGAACAAGGGGAGCCCAGGCTGGAGCCAGATCCAGGAACTGTCCTGGCCCCAGAAGCTCCAGCAGGAGGCACAGGGAGGGATTTTGGGGGGTCTGGGGCTGGATCTGTGATTCCTGCGGGTCCCTTCCAGCTCAGGGCATCCCATGGCTCATGAGGGCAGGAACGGGAACCTGGAGCAGGGAATAGAGGGTCCCAAACCTGGAGCAGGGAATAGAGGGTCCCAAACCTGCACTGGGAACCTGTACTGGGAACAGGATCCCAAAGCTGCACTGGGAACAGGATCCCAAACCTGCAGTGGGAACTTGCACTGGGAACAGGATCCCAAAACCTGGAGCAGGAACAGGATCCCAAACCTGCAGCATGGGAATAGAGGGTCCCAAAACCTGGAGCAGGGAATAGGGTCCCAAACCTGGAGCAGGGAACAGGATCCCAAAACTGGAGCAGGGAATAGAGGGTCCCAAACCTGCACTGGGAACCTGGAGCAGGGAATAGAGGATCCCAAACCTGGAGAAGGGAACAGAATCCCAGACCTGCCTGGGAACAGGATCCCAAACCTGGAGAAGGGAACAGGATCCCAGACCTGCACTGGGAACCTGGAGAAGGGAACAGGATCCCAGACCTGCCCTGGGAACAGGATCCCAAACCTGGAGAAGGGAACAGGATCCCAAACCTGGAACAGGGAATAGGATCCCAAACCTGCACTGGGAGCCTGGAGAAGGAACAGGATCCCAGACCTGGAGCAGGAAAGGATCCCAAACCCGCACAGGGAACAGGATCCCAAACCTGCACTGGGAACAGGATCCCAAACCCACAATGGGAACTTGCACTGGGAACAGGATCCCCAGACCTGGAGCAGGGAACAGGACCCCAAAGCTGCAGTGGGAACAGGATCCCAAACCCACAATGGGAACAGGATCCCAAACCTGGAACAGGGAATAGGATCCCAAACCTGCACTGGGAACCTGGAGCAGGGAATAGAGGATCCCAAACCTGCACAGGGAACAGGATCCCAAACCCGCACTGGGAACAGGATCCCAAACCTGCACAGGGAACAGGATCCCAAACCCACAATGGGAACAGGACCCCAAACCCACAATGGGAACAGGATCCCAAAGCCTGGGGCAGGGAACAGGACCCCAAACCCACAATGGGAACAGGATCCCAAACCCCCACTGGGAACAGGATCCCAGACCAGCACTGGGAACAGGACCCCAAACCCCCACTGGGAACAGGACCCCAAAGCTGCACAGGGAACAGGATCCCAAACCCACAATGGGAACAGGACCCCAAACCCGCACTGGGAACAGGACCCCAAACCCGCACTGGGAACAGGACCCCAAAGCTGCACAGGGAACAGGATCCCAAACCCACAATGGGAACAGGACCCCAAACCCACAATGGGAACAGGATCCCAAACCCACACTGGGAACAGGATCCCAAACCCACAATGGGAACAGGATCCCAAACCCCCACTGGGAACAGGACCCCAAAGCTGCACAGGGAACAGGATCCCAAACCCACAATGGGAACAGGACCCCAAACCCACAATGGGAACAGGATCCCAAACCCACACTGGGAACAGGATCCCAAACCCACACTGGGAACAGGATCCCAAACCCGCACAGGGAACAGGATCCCAAACCTGCACAGGGAACAGGACCCCAAACCCACAATGGGAACAGGGTCCCAGCCCAGCAGCTGCTCCAGGCCCTGCCTCCTCTGGCTGCTCCCCAGCCCAGTCCCAGCAGTATTTTAATTAAAGGGGTGGCTCCGTGCACCTTTTTCCCATTGATCCGCACTCAACACGAGCCCATAAACCCAGAAATTAAAGCCATAATTTACAGCCCTTGGCCGGGCTGCCTGCGAGCTCTGCTTGCCACATTGCACACGATGGTTTCCTGCCTCTGCCAGGACATCAACAGCTCCAAAAAGAGAAAAAAAAACCCTAAAAAACCTGCTAACCCCGCAGCTGCCAGGCTCCCTGCTCAGGCAGCTCGGGCTCGCAGGGTGTGATGTGGGGCCAAGCTGTGGTTCCAATCAGAGCAGATGAAAGGGCAGCCCTGGCTCTGCCAGGTGTGCCCCTGGCACCGGGGCCCTGCTCCAGCCCAGACATGTCCAGGCAATAAAAGCAAAACGAGGAACATGTGCCTGAAAACAGCCCCTCGCTTCGCTGCTTTCTGAGGAGGCAAAGATCCTTTTCTGTGGCTCGCTGGCACAGAGCAGCACATTCCATAGACCAGGGGTTTGGAGGGAAAAATATGAAAATTAAAAATTAGGAGTAAAAAAAAAAGTAAAAATTTTTTAAAATATAAGAAAATAAGTAAAAGTAAAAATTTTTTAAAAAATAAGAAAATAAGTAAAAAAAAAAAAACTTTTAAAAATAAGTAAAAAAAAAAAAAGTAAAAATTTTTTAAAAATAAGAAAATAAGTAAAAAAGAAAGTAAAAATTTTTTAAAAAATAAGAAAATAAGTTAAAAGAAAAAGTAAAAATTTTTTAAAAATAAAAAGTAAAAAAAAAAGGAAAAATTTTTTTAAAAATAAGAAAATAAGTAAAGAAAAAAAAGTAAAAATTTTTTTAAAAATAAGAAAATAAGTAAAAAAAAAAGTAAATATTTTTTTAAAAAATAAGAAAATAAGTAAAAAACACCACCTGGAACATGGCTCCAAACACACCTGGAATATGGCCCCAAAAACACCTGGAACACGGCCCCAAAAACACCTGGAACATGGCCCCAAAAACACCTGGAACACGGCCCCAAACACAGCCCCAAACTCACCTGGAACACGACCCCAGACACACCTGGAACACAGCCCCAAAAATACTTGGAACATGGCTCCATAAATACCTGGTACACAGCCCCAAACAAACAGGGAACACGGCCCCAAACTCACCTGGAACATGGCCCCAAACTCACCTGGAACATGGCTCCATAAATACCTGGAACACGGGCCCAAACTCAGCTGGAACATGGCCCCATAAACTCACCTGGAACATGGCCCCAAAACACCTGGAACACAGCCCCAAACAAACAGGGAACACGGCCCCAAACACACCTGGAACATGGCCCCAAAAACACCTGGAACATGGCCCCAAAAACACCTGGAACACGGCCCCAAAAACACCTGGAACACGGCCCCAAAAACACCTGGAACACGGGCCCAAAAACACCTGGAACATGGCCCCAAAACAGCTGGAACATGGTCCCAAACAAACAGGGAACACAGCCCCAAACACACCTGGCCCCTGGCAGTGCCCCAGGGTGGGCACTGGGACAGGGACAACCACCCAAAGTGACTTTTCCTGGCTTGCTCCAGCTGCCAGCAGAGCTCAGAGCTCAGATCTGCCCCCAGATGTACCCCCAGGGGGGCTTGGAATGTCCCCCCTGCACAAATCGAGCCCAGACCCTCCCAGGCAGCCCCAGAGCTGGGTGGGGTTTGCTCAGCGACCTCAAAAAGAGAAAGGCAACTCAGTGAGAATGGATAAAAAAATAAAAACAGGCTGAGAATCCCCAGCAGCCAGTGAGTGCTCACAGGCACAGGAGGCTTTAGAGCAGATTGGTTTATTTGTTCCAGGTAATTTCCTCCCCAATGAGTCCCTGGAGTCCCCGTCTCTGCAAAGGGGACCCGGGAAGGTTTTGCTCCTTCCCAACATCCCAATCCAACCCTGCCCTCTGGCTGCAATTTATTTATTCACTTTTAATTGAAGGGCAGTGACATGTAGCAGACAAATGGGGCAGCAAGCCCTGGCAGTGGCAGCCCAGGGTGTCCCTGGATGTGGATTCCCACCCCAGGCAATCCCCAGAACTCTCTCCCTCCATCCTCTTCCTCAGAGAGGAAAAAGTAAAAACACAGCACCTCCAAAATCCCCAACAGCTCCAGGTGCCAGATCCAGGAGATGAGATCCACACACCCAGCTGCCTTTTTTATCTGGATTTTTGGGAATTTGGCAGCTCAGGAGAGGAGAGGGGTCATTCCCTTCCAGGCAAGGAAAACATGGGAGCTCATCCCTGGGATTGCAACCCAGGCTGGAACTCCTGGCTCCTGTAAAAGCAGCTCCTGAAGGATCCTCTGCACTTTAACTCTGCACCAAATCTTCCCTGCAATCCCCTGCCAGAGCCCCAACCCCAATTCCAGATCCCCAATCCCCCATTTCCAGCTCCTCAATCCCCATTTCCAGACTCCTCAATCCCCAATTCCAGACCCTGAATCCCCATTTCCAGCTCCTCAATCCCCATTTCCAGATCCCCAATCCCCCATTTCCAGCTCCCCAATCCCCATTTCCAGATCCCCAGTCCCCATTTCCAGCTCCCAAATCCCCAATTCCAGCTCCTCAATCCCCATTTCCAGATCCCCAATCCCCATTTCCAGCTCCCCAATCCCCATTTCCAGCTCCCCAATCCCCCATTTCCAGCTCCCCAATCCCCCATTTCCAGCTCCCCAATCCCCCATTTCCAGCTCCCCAATCCCCCAATTCCAGCTCCTCAATCCCCCAATTCCAGATCCCCAATCCCCCAATTCCAGATCCTCAATCCCCCAATTCCAGATCCTCAATCCCCCAATTCCAGATCCCCAATCCCCCATTTCCAGCTCCCCAAATCCCCATTTCCAGACCCTCAATCCTTCATTCCTCAATCCCCAATTCCAGCTCCTCAATCCCCATTTCCAGAGCCCAAATCCCCATTTCCAGAGCCTCAATCCCTCATTCCTCAATCCCCCAATTCCAGCTCCTCAATCCCTCAATTCCAGCTCCCCAAATCCCCATTTCCAGACCCTCAATCCTTCATTCCTCAATCCCCCAATTCCAGCTCCTCAATCCCCAATTCCAGCTCCCCAATCCCCAATTCCAGCTCCCCAATCCCCAATTCCAGCTCCCCAATCCCCAATTCCAGCTCCCCAATCCCCCAATTCCAGCTCCCCAATCCCCAATTCCAGCTCCCCAATCCCCATTTCCAGCTCCCCAGTCCCCAATTCCAGCTCCCCAGTCCCCAATTCCAGCTCCCCAGTCCCCAATTCCAGCTCCCCAATCCCACAATTCCAGCTCCCCAATTCCAGCTCCCCAATCCCCCATTTCCAGCTCCTCAATCCCCCATTTCCAGCTCCCCAATCCCCAATTCCAGCTCCCCAATCCCCATTTCCAGCTCCCCAATCCCCATTTTTCCCCCCAGCACCCAGAGGTGCTCCTGGGCTGGCCTGGAGCTCTTTCCAACACCTGCAGGAGGAATCTCTGCTGAATGTGCCACTCCTGTCCCTCCTCCCAGCAGGATCTGGGATCCTGCAGCATTTCTCACTTTTCTGTCCACTGGGACAGAAGTCCAAACCTTCCAACCCCCAAATCCAGCAAGCTGCACAGTGAGACAAGCAGAAATCTCTGAACCCACACTAATTCTTATCCCAGTCCTTAGGCAGACCCCCCTCCCTCTGAAATTCCTCATTACATTATAAAACTGTAACTTGATGCCCTGCTGAGAATTTTTAAATCTTCTCCACTGCATTCTTAAAGCATATAAGCAAAACCCCCATCACTTAATGAAGTGTAAAACTAATTATTATGAAATAAAACTAGCTGCTCACCCAGTGGAAAACCAGCCTGTTTTCATGTCCCATTTTCCTTTGCAATGCATTCCCCCCCCTGCTCTGCAAATGTAAAAATAAATATCCCTCCCAGCAGTGTGCTGCCAGAGGCTGCAGCCCACCAATGAAAACCTGCACAGTTTAATGGCCCCTAAATGCTCAACATCTTTTTCTCCTCCTGTAAAATCCATCTGACCTAATGGCTGTGACAATTACATGTATGGCCTTCCTATTAAAAGGCAATTTTCTGAGTTGGCAGAGCAACACAGGCACGAGATGGCAGAAGCAGCAAACTCCAACTCCCCAGCATCCCCAGCCATTTCCTCAAGACAAAAAGGCAAAATTCCCTTTTCCAGAGCTATTACACCCATTTCCCCAGCATTTACACAACCCACACCTATTAAACCTCAAAACTCTACTGGTGTTTCTTTACCTGAAAAAGAATCGACCATTACAATGCAAAAAAGATTTTAAAAAAAGAAGAAGAAACTATTTTATTAGTGTTATAATATGGGAGAGATTTAGAAAAACATACCTAGAAGTCCCTGGGTAAGGAAATACAGTATCAAAAGAGGCCAGTTAGTACAACAAAACAAATCCTCTCCAATAAAGTTTCAAGTAATGCAATCATAAAAGATATTTGGCTAAAAAGAAACTCTTTGCTCTGAGATGTTTTCTGTACTAATCCTCTAAGAACCTAAAGGGAAGCAGCAGCAGATCTGTTTTACTACAGACATGGATTTAGTAAATATATTAAAGGTATTTCTATATAAAAACTGCCCTGCACATCCATCACTGTCTGCAGCCTCCACGTGGCCTCTTCAGTCCTACAAGACTCTGCCCAAAAAGGGAGAAAAAAAGGAGATAAACACAACAGTGCTGTAAAAACAGGAGCCCAGGGGCTGGAGGGGCAGCTGGGGGAGCCCAGGCAACACCGAGCAGGGAACTCTGACTCCAGCCCTCATTTTTCAGGGATCTGGAGGGGAAGTTTGGCTTTTGTGCATCAGGATGCCACATTCCCCTCGGTGGGGATCAGCAAAAGCTTTTAAAGAGCAGACTGAGGTCAGCACTCACTGGGGCTCAGGTTGAACAGCCCCATTTGTTACCAGGCTCGTTTTTCAGACTCCTCTTTGTAACCAATTTCATGGTTTGGTTTTTACACAAACTTCCATCCTGCAGTTAAAAATGAAGCCTTGTTTCATGGGGAGATCCCAGCAATTAAAAACTCTCATTAATCCTCCCTGCTGACATCTTCCCCCATAAAAAAGATTGAAGCACAGCATCCCATGAGCTGGTGGTTGAAAATCCAGAGCCTCAGGGAGCTGCTCAGTCCCATCCTGAGGAGGAAGGAAATCCTGACCCTGGCAATGGGATCCAGCTGCTCCTGCAGCAGCCAGGATTGAAGCACAATTTAGGGGAGGGACTTTAGTGTTTGGATGGAAAACCTGATTTTTTTTTTGAAGTCTTGTAGAAGCAAAGGCACTAAATCTTCAGCTTATATATTAAATAAAGGCTGTAACTTGGCCAGCCAAGTTACAAGAGACACCAAAAGAGTTTCCTGTGTGTGTCACAGCACATCCTGCTCAGCCAGTGTGACAAATGAGCCACTTTCTCTGATCATTAAGGGACATCCACAGCTACAACACTCAGCCACACTCCTCTGCAGTTTATTTTTAACCATCCCATAAGAGTTCAAGTTCAAGGATCAACTGGAGCTTCTGGGTGTAGGTCCTGCTTTAATAAGTGGTCAATCAGACATTAAAATAATTTAACCCCTATGTCATCATTTTGACAGTTCTAGAAGATGTTCTCAACCTTTTATCCACCTCATGAAGTGTCAGGCCTGAAACACTACTGGTTTAGTGTTGTATGAGAAGAAAGAGCTTCAGCTTGGAGTTGTGGTGTTGGGAGGGTGAGTGCAGCTTTACCACACCAGGGGCTCAACAGCAGCACTGCAGCTGTGTCCCAGCAGCAGCTCAGCACACCAGCCCCTGCCTCATCTGGATGATCTGCAGCAGGGCCGCCTGCACATCCTCATCCATGTGGCCCTGCAGGAGCAAACAGGGGTCACAGCCTGGAGATGGCCAGGCAGGGCCCAGCCCCGGGCTGCCAGCTCACCTGGGCAGCGCTGAGCAGGTGAGTCCTGTACACGGAGATCACCTCCTGGTGCTGCTGCTCGGCGTCCTGGGGAGACAGGGACAGCATCAGCCCCTCGCAGCTGCAGCCCCTGCAACAGCTGCAACACCTGCAACCTATGCAGCCCCTGCAAAATCTGCAGCCCCTGCAGCCCCTGCAAAATCTGCAACACCTGTAACCCCTGCAACATCTGCAAAATCTGCAGCCCCTGCAAAATCTGCAACACCTGTAACCCCTGCAACATCTGCAAAATCTGCAGCCCCTGCAACACCTGCAATACCTGTAACCCCTGCAAAATTTGCAGCCCCTGCAACAGCTGCAAAATCTGCAGCCCCTGCAACAGCTGCAGCCCCTGCAACCCCTGCCAAAATCTGCAACCCCTGCCAAAATCTGCAAAATCTGCAGCCCCTGCAATACCTGTAACCCCTGCAAAATCTGCAGCCCCTGCAGCACTTGTAACCCCTGCAAAATCTGCAGCCCCTGCCAAAATCTGCAGAATCTGCAGCCCCTGCAACAGCTGCAACAGCTGCAGCCCCTCCCAAAATCTGCAACACCTGCAACTCCTGCAACACCTGCAACTCCTGCAACACCTGCAACTCCTGCAGCCCCTCCCAAAATCTGCAACACCTGCAGCCCCCACAAAATCTGCAGCCCCTGCCAAAATCTGCAAAATCTGCAGCCCCTGCAAAAATCTGCAGCCCCTGCAATACCTGTAACCTCTGCAAAATCTGCAACCCCTGCAAAATTTGCAGCCCCTGCAAAACCTGCCCCTTCCAGCCCTGGTTTTGGGCACTGCCAGAGCAAGCAGAGCTGAATTTCCAGCTTGAAGTTTGATCCTCTCCCCTGCCCCTTGGCTGGAAGCTGCCAGGGCTGAGGTGACAATCAGAGTGTCTGAGCTGCAGCCAGCTCCTGGGCCCTGCACACACTTGTTTCAGCAGCAGCTGGTTGGTTAGAAGCACCTCACCTCAGAACTGCCTTGCAGGAACGCCCTGATGGATGTTTGAGTCTGAGCAGGAGCAGCACTCACCTGGCTCAGACACACTTCACTGAAGTGCTCACAAAATCCCACACTCAGGAGGGTCCTGCTCTGTCAGGGCTTCCTGACAAACAACACAGCCAGGGCTTGCAGGCAAAGAGCTCAAAGCACAAAGAATTAGCACCTTGCCCTTGCAGGGTGAGGAGAAGTGCATGGCTGGGTTTCTGTAAGGAGTGACTGAAGCTGAGCTGCACTCACAAATGGCCTTGGCAGGATTACAGCACAGTGTCCCATCAGCACTAACTCCTGCTCTGCTCATATCCTTTTCATCTGGAAAACTGCCAAGTGCTGCAACTCAAACTGAAGAGGAGAGCAGAAAAATTGACAGAGAAGCAAGAACTCAGGGGAAAAAAAAAAACCAAGGAAAGAATGGACAGTGCAGGTGTGAAGTGTGAGGCTGCAGCCAGGGGACATGCAATTTCCCTGTTTACACAAGGAATTAAGCAGTGCTACTGCACATCACACAGCACCTTGTGAGAGCACTTACAGCCAGCTGCTGCTGGAGTGTTTTCACTTGGCTCTGGAGCAGTTCCACCTGCTGGCTGTGCCTCTTGGAGGGGATCCCGGTGGTGTAAGTCAGCTGGGACAGCCCGTTCAGAGCCTGCTTCAGCCTCTCCACGTCGTTCAGCAGCTCTGTGATCTGCACAAGGAAACTCCACCTCAGCATGGCTCACTGCAAGCTGCTCTGGGACATTCTCTGCAGCCTGGTGAAGCCCAGCAAGCACTGGGACAGGACTGGACTTTCCTGGCATGCTGGCACTGGGGTGGGTCAGGTACAGAGCCTGCAGGGCAGCAGGGACTGAGAAAAGGGAGGATCTCAGCATATTCCAGGTCTAACCTCTAGGAACAACAGGGAACTTTTAAAGGCAAGTCAGAGATGCCCAACAAGCACAGCTCCAGTGGAAGGAGGGCTTGATATCCCCAAAAGTCTGAAGATTTAACAGGATTTAAATACTACACAATGCCTAGAATATATAAGGGACTAGAAAAACTTTGCATCATGCAAAATCAGGACTCGAGCTGCTTTGGGCAGCCCTGGGCACCTGGAGCTGAGCACAGAGTGGTGTGGGACAGCTCAGGAGCTGCAGCCCAGCCCCTGGACAGCAGCAGGAGCACGAACCCAGAGCTCACCTTGTTGTCCTTGGCCTCCACCTGCTTTGCAGACTCCTGGATCCTCTTCTGCAGGTCGAGGATGGTGGTCAGGGACTTGTCACACCTCTCCTTCTGGTCCCTGATCTCCTGCTCGATGCTGCAGCTGCGCAGCTGCAGCTGCTCCTTCTCCTCCCGGAGGCTCAGCTGGCCCCTCCTGGCCTGCTCGTACCTGTGGCTCATGCTGGCCAGCTGGCCAGCCATGCTGCTCACCTGGGCCTCCAGGGCACCCTTCATGGAGCTGTACTCTGCCCTGGCCAGCTGCTGCTGGCTCTGCAGCTCTGCCACAGCCTGCTGGCTCAGCCCCAGCTCCTCCTGCAGCCTCAGCACCTCCTGGCTGCTGGCTCTGCTCTCTGCCTCCTTCTGCTGCAGGCTGCACTTCACAGCAGTGATCTCTGCCTCCAGCCCTTCCTTCAGCTGGGTGTATTCCACCAGGGGCACCGAGGATTCCTTCAGCCCAGCCAGCTCCTGCTGCAGCTCCCTGATTTGGAGCAGCTCCTTGCCATGCTGCTCCTCCTTCCTGCTCAGGGCTTCCTGCAGCTCCTGCACCGTGTGGCCCAGAGCCTCCCCCAGAGCCTCCACGTGCCCTGCCAGGACCTGCTGGCTGCCTGGCAGCTCCTCCTGCCCCTCCTGGCCCCTGTGCTTCCTCAGCAGAGCCCTCAGCTGCTGGTTGAGCTCCTCCATCCTGCTGGCACACAGCTGCTCCAGCCGGTGGGATTTCTCTGCCAGGACCTGGTTGTGCTGCAGGTCCTGCTGGATGGACACCACCCCACTCCTGAGCCTCTCATTCTCCTCCCTGCACCTCTGTGCCTCCTCCTGGCTGTGCCTGCACCTCTGCTGCTGCTCCTGCAGCTGTGCCCTCAGCTCCTGCACCGTGGCCTCACAGCTCTGCTCCCTGTCCTGCAGGCTCTTGGCCTGGATGCACTCCTGAATGGTGTCCAGCTCCTTCTTCTGGGCTTCAATCTCAGCATGCAGCTGGAGGATTTCATCCTGCCCCCTCTCCTGCTCTGCCCTGATGGCAGCATTGCTCTCCTGCAGCTCCTGCACGCTCTTATTTAAAGTGTTTACTGTGGTTTCGTGCTCTTTTAAGCTTATATACTCTGTTTGTAATTGGTTCTGTAAGACTTTCACCTTATTTTTCAAAGCTCCATTTTCCTCAGTCACCCTCAGGAACTCTTGCTTTATCTCTCCAATTTTGCCCTTCAGGTCTGACAGCTCCCCATTGGTTTTTCTCCAGGGTGCTGTTCAGGACAGTTTTAACCTCCTCATGTGTGGTGGCCAGCACGTACTGATCCCTCAGGCTCTCCTTCAGCCCCGAGTTCTCAGCCAGCAGCTCGCCCACCCTGGCTTGCTGCTCATCACATTTCCTCTGCAGCTCGGCAAGCTGCTTCTCAAGCTCAATCCCATTCGATTTTAAAGCTTCCACCTCCTTCTTGTGCTGCTCTGGAGACAGGTACACAGCCTGGAAGTGGCTGATATTCTCATTTAAGGAGTTCTTCTCTGCCAGCAGCTTCTCAGCTTCTGCTTTGCTTTCATTGTACTTCTTTGTTATTTCAAAAAGCTTTTTTGTCAGGTCACCCACAGCCAGATCGTTTGTTTTCTTCAACTCCTCATGAATTTTTAAAGGCACATTCTGGCTTTTAATTTCAGTTTTTAGCATTTGGACTTGCTGCTTCAGCACCTTGTTATCAGCCTGCAATCTTTCAAGCTCCTTCTGCAGAGTCTCATTCTTCTGGGAGAGCTCAGCAATTGCCTTGCCCAGCTCCTCCTTCCTCTGCTCAAACCCACTCCTCATCTGCTGGTGCTCCTCTGGCCTCACCCACTGTGCCAGCTGAGCTCTCTGACTCTCACACTCCCTCTGTAAAAGCCCCACCTCTGCCTGCAGCTTCTCCCTGTGCCCCTGCACCTCTGCCAGCCTCCTTGCTTTCTCACTCACCTCGTTTGACAGCAAACTCCTCATGCTCTCAAACTGCTCTGTGCTCACAGACTGGGCCAGTTTGGCTGCAGCCTCTCTGAGCTGCCCTTCCAGCTCTGTGACATCCCTGCCCCTTTTCTCTCCCTCCATCTCCAACCTCACCAGCTCCTTCTGCAACTTCTTGTTCTCCTCCAGCAGCCTGCCCTCGTCCCTCTGGAACTCTGCCACCAGCAGCTCGTTCTGCTTGATCTGGTTCCTGAGCTTCCCCACCTCAGCAGAGGCTCCCTCATATTTGCTCTTCATCTCCTGGAGCTGCTCCTTGAGCTCCTCTGCCACCTTGCTGCCCCCTGAGGCCACCTCGCTGGCCAGGTGCTCCTTGAGGGCGAGGAAGTGGCTCTGCATCTGCTTCACTTTGCCCTCAGACTCGAACATCCTCTTCTGCACGTCCCTGAGAGCATCCTCCAGCTGCCTGACCTGCCCATCAGCCTCTGCCTTGCTCCTCTGGCACTCGGAGGCCAGAGCCCTGCACTCTGAGCACTTCAGGGACAGCTCCCTCTGCAGCTTGCTGATCTCCTCCTTGGCTGCCCCAAGGCAGCTCCTCAGGCTCTCCAGCTCCTGCTTTAAACTCTCCTTCTCTGAGCTGGGGGACTGGGCAGGCAGGGACAGCTCCAGGGGCCTCAGCATAGACCTGGACTGGAGGGAAATTGGCACAAAAAAATAAAAGTTCACAGCTCTGACACATGTGTTTATTACTTATTATTTAATCTGGGGACTGCCACTACTTTAATATGGGGAATGCCATTATTTAATATGGGAACTGCCACTATTTAATCTGGGGACTGCCATTATTTTAATCTGGGGACTGCCATTATTTTAATCTGGGGACTGCCATTATTTTAATCTGGGGACTGCCATTATTTTAATCTGGGGACTGCCATTATTTTAATCTGGGGACTGCCTAAATTCCAGTTGATGTGAGTGTAACATATAGAAGAGATTTCTTTCTTTTTCTTAAAGCCACACTAAGTTAGTTTTGCCCCTATTAGAGAACAGGTGTTTCAGCTTTTAACAGCAAAAATCTCAAACAAAGCTTCACATCAGTGCTTCCCAATCATGGAATGGTTTGGGTTGGAAGGATCTCAAATCCAGTTCCATCCCTGCCATGGCAGGGACACCTCCCACTGCCCCAGATTTCTCCAAGCCCCAGTGTCTAACCTGGCCTGGGACATTCCATCCCAGCCCCTCCCAGGGAACAATTCCTGCCCAATATCCCCTCCAAACCCAGGGTGGGGCAGGTACAATGCATTCATTCCACTTCCCTTGTTCTGCATCCATATTTAATCACCCATCTGCTAGAACAAATTTAATTTATGAAGATACTGCTCCCATCCCACAAGTGTGTGAAAATGATTTTATAAGGCATCAGAGCGGAGGATGCCATGGCTAACAGACCCTTCTGGCTGGGAAAAAGTGAGGAATGCAGTAATTTGGAATTCTAGAAGGTTTTGGGTTGGAAGGAACCTCAAAGACCACCTCATTCCACCCCCAAGGGGCTGCTGGACCTTGCTTATACCCAAACTGGTGCTTGAAAAGGTTGACAGCTCTCAAACAGAATTGTCAGGGAATTATCATACAGCAGGCAGGGAAATTCAATCTTCAAATATTAGCCGAATTTAAATCAGACAAAGTGATGGAGATGAATCCCCAGTCTGCAGAGTGAGTGGGTAAAAGGAGTTCAGGAGAGCCCCTGACAGAGCCAGCAGCTCCCAGCATGTACAGCCCTGCCACAGGCAGGACTCTAGAGGGCACCCACAGCTAAAAACAAACAGGGAAAAGCAAGAATTCCTCAGAACCCCGTGCTCAGAAGCAAAGCTCAACAAACAGACTTTTGTAAGCACATTTAGCTTTCCCAGCACGGCTGTCTCACAGCTCCTTCCAGTGGTAAAATATTTATTACCTGGGATTCCACTGCAAAGCCTTGGCCTTGTTTAAGCAATAAATCTTCTTTCCCTGGATTTTCAAAGCAAACAGTGTTTAGTGTTAAAAACAGTAACACAATCACAAGAACTCTGATTTTCCTGCCCAGCTTTACTCTGCTCACCGGGGTCACACCAGGCTGGTGTTTCAATATTTGTTATTAAAACAATTTCTATTTAATTCCTGCCTGCAGGAAGAGGGGGAGTGGTTTGCCAGGCTGGGTTCTGGTCCTGCAGAAGGGTCAGAGCTGGCAGGCTGCCCACAGCAGGGAGAGCATCCCCTGCACTCCACAGCCAACCCTCCAAATCTCATTTTGTGAGACACCAGTGCCAGGCAGCTCCAGCTCCTGGACATGGCATCACTCTGCTGCCCTGGGCTCCAGATTTTCTATTTTTCACAATCTCTGCTGCTTGTAACTCTGAAAAAATGTTAGGTGTAAGTTCTCCTCACAGGGGAGTTGGACAAAATTCCTTTCTAGTTGGAGAATCAAGAAGTGACTGTCACACAATGGGAGCTCAAAGAGGACCCCAAACCCTCCAGCCTGTGCTCCAACACCCCCATGCACAGCCAGCTCCAACAATTAACTTGAACAATTAACTTGAACAATTAACTTGAACAATTAACTTGAACAATTAGCTGTACTCACTGTTTCCAAAGTTCCCTCCAGACCCTGCAGAGTCACCCTAAAAATCAAACAGAAACACAAAAGTAAAGCTGAAAATTCATTTCAAGGCTCTGCCCTGTGGTAAAGCAGGGGTGAAGGGCAGGGGAAGCTTTTGCAATGAGAGAACCATTCAAGAGTTTCAGCAATTTAAAAAGCTGAAGTATTTCCTGCTGTAAATACCAATTGCTCTATCCCATTTCAAATCACTCAACATACTTCATAATACTTGAGTTTAGCTTTGAGAGCTTCAATAGTCCTTAAACTTTCCTCCTGCTGCTTTTCCTTGGTAGTCAGGATTTTCTTCAGCTCATCTTTCTGAAAGAGAAGGAGTGCCACATAGCCAGAGCCACAAGAGTGGACAGCTTTGTAAGTAACTTTTTTAAGAGTTTAGACAGAACTCCAACCAAGACCAGCACCAAAAGGAATCCAAATTTTTTTGCTTCTGGAGTTCTTCTTCAAGGCTGCTCCTGTACAGGAGGAGTCTTGAAGAATGAGTCAAGAATATGCACCAAAACAACCTGTTACTGTTTAATTAATTCCTATTTGTTAGCCTTGAATTTCAGTAATCCACTACAGAGATGCTTCATATTATCAATGCTGAATATCCTAAATGTGCTTTAAATGAGCCATGGCAATTATGGGAATTATTTGCAGTAACAGAAATTCTGTGAGGCTGCATAAACTGATCCAGAGCAGTCATATTCCATTTTTGGGTAGTTTTTAAGTATTTAAAACTGCAGAGGGAATAAAAGGAATCAAAGGAATAAAAGAGAGTTGCTGCCCCTACTCCCCAGGGAACACCTGCAGGTCACACATCCTACCTCATCCTCAAGATCAGCTGCAAACATTTGCTCCTGCAAAAATAACAACAACAACAAAAAAATCCCCCAAATCATTTCCTCAATGATGTTTAAGAGCTCACACAGTTCATCAGTGACAAATCAGTTTTTAATGCTCCCCTTTCCAGTTTCCATCAGCTTTATGGCTCTGGTTTCTATTTCTCTGGCCAGGGTGTTTGCCAGAGCAATGTCTCTGGAAATTGGAATATTTTGTGTTTTCTACTGAGGCTTTTCAGAAGAAGTTTGCTGATTTTGGGAAGTGACTATTAAGAATTTTGTTTTATAAAAGCAATGCTTAAAACAGGAGTTCAGATAAGCCAGTGAGTGCAATAAGAAATATTCTTTCAATCCAGGGGCTGCATTTAGGAGAAGCTGCATAAAGGCACCTCTACAAAATACAGCAAAGAAACAGCCTCCACAAAGCAAAAAACAACAAAAATCCTCTTTATATTTTCTTTTTACTGGTGACACTTAGATTTCAAAAAAGAGGGAAACTTTTTAAAAATCAACATTTCAAATTTGGGTGAGAAACTGTGAAAACCTTTGTCTTTCTTTTCTTGCCAGCTGAAGGCATTTTATTTTTTTCTTTGTGTTTCCACTTCCAGTAACAGCTGGAAAATCAGCTGATGACAAAGCCCTGCACAATCCACCTGCATTTAATGGAGAGATTTGGGCAGTTTTTCTTGTACTGAGTTGTTTTTCTGTATGTTTTCAGTATTAAAAAAAAAAAAATCTAAAGTTTTATTCTAAATTTTTTTCCTTATAATTTCCAGCAATAAAGTTTATTTTTATACCAATTAAAATTAAGCCTGTTTTACCTTCCTCCTAATCCTATCTCACAACAAAAAAAAATTCGAATTAATAAACCAAAACCACTACAAAGACCAAAAGGGTTTTCCAGCAGAAATGAGTGGCACACACATGGCAGGAATTTTTAATTCCATGTTGCTTTTCCAGATTTCCAGGCTGCTTTACCTCACTCAGCTGCAGCTGCAAGCCACTGATCCTGTCCAGCAGCATCCTCTGCTCCTCCTGCACTTCCCTCACTCGAGCCTTCAAATCTTGGTTTTCCAACTCCAAATCCTTACAAGTAAAATATGGAATTAATAAAAAAAAAAACAATAAAGACACTGAACCAACAGACTGAACAGCTACTGAGGACTCCAAACCCTGCCTAGCTTTTTAAATGACATGGGAATGAGATGGAAAAATTAATGCTGGTTAGTAGAACTATGAGACAGGTTGTTTTTGGTGTGAGAAATGTTAACCTTCTTGAGAATAATAAATAAATAAATAAATAAATAAATAAATAAATAAATAAATGAGATGGGAAAATTAATGCTGGTTAGTAGAACTTTGAGACAGGTTGTTTTTAGTGTGAGAAATGTTAACATTCTTGAGAATAATAAATAAATAAAATAAAATAAATAAATAAATAAATAAATAAATGAGATGGGAAAATTAATGCTGGTTAGTAGAACTTTGAGACAGGTTGTTTTTAGTGTGAGAAATGTTAACATTCTTGAGAATAATAAATAAATAAAATAAAATAAATAAATAAATAAATAAATAAATGAGATGGGAAAATTAATGCTGGTTAGTGGAATTATGACACAGGTTGTTTTTAGTGTGAGAAATGTTAACATTCTTGAGAATAATAAATAACTAACTAAAATAAATAAATGAGATGGGAAAATTAATGCTGGTTAGTAGAATTATGAGACATTTTGTTTTTAGTGTGAGAAATGTTAACCTTCTTGAGACCAATAAATAAATAAATAAATAGATAGATAAATGAGATGGGAAAATTAATGCTGGTTAGTAAAACTTTGAGACAGGTTGTTTTTAGTGTGAGAAATGTTAACATTCTTGAGAATAAATAAATAAATAAATAAATAAATAAATAAATAAATAAATGAGATGGGAAAATTAATGCTGGTTAGTAAAACTTTGAGACAGGTTGTTTTTAGTGTGAGAAATGTTAACATTCTTGAGAATAATAAATAAAATAAATAAATAAATAAATAAATGAGATGGGAAAATTAATGCTGGTTAGTAGAACTTTGAGACAGGTTGTTTTTAGTGTGAGAAATGTTAACATTCTTGAGAATAATAAATAAATAAATTAATTAATTAAATAAATAAATAAATCTTCCTCATCTGCAACTGATGTCACTGCAGAGGCAGAAGGTTAAGAGGTAGCAAAGGTTAAGAGAGGACACTCCCAGCTATCCATCAGCCAAAATGTGCATTTTTTCCCTGAAAAAGCAGCTCAGCTGCACACTTGCCACATCCTGCACTGGTGTGAGCAAGCAGCACGAGCTGCCCTGCTGGGATCCCCAGTAGTTTGTTTTTTCTGACTGTATTGCTGGTTTTTCTGACTGTATTGCTGGTTTTTCTGACTGTATTGCTGGTTTTTCCGACTGTATTGCTGGTTTTTCCGACTGTATTGCTGGTTTTTCCGACTGTATTGCTGGTTTTTCTGACTGTATTGCTGGTTTTTCCGACTGTATTGCTGGTTTTTCCGACTGTATTGCTGGTTTTTCCGACTGTATTGCTGGTTTTTCCGACTGTATTGCTGGTTTTTCCGACTATATTGCTGGTTTTCTGATTATATTGCTGGTTTTTCTGACTGTATTGCTGGTTTTTCTGACTGTATTGCTGGTTTTTCTGACTGTATTGCTGGTTTTTCTGACTGTATTGCTGGTTTTTCTGACTGTATTGCTGGTTTTCTGACTGTATTGCTGGTTTTCTGACTGTATTGCTGGTTTTCTGACTGTATTGCTGGTTTTTCCGACTGTATTGCTGGTTTTCTGACTATATTGCTGGTTTTCTGACTATATTGCTGGTTTTTCTGACTATATTGCTGGTTTTTCTGACTATATTGCTGGTTTTTCCGACTATATTGCTGGTTTTTCCGACTATATTGCTGGTTTTTCTGACTATATTGCTGTTTTTCTGACTATATTGCTGGTTTTTCTGACTATATTGCTGTTTTTCTGACTATATTGCTGTTTTTCTGACTATATTGCTGTTTTTCTGACTATATTGCTGGTTTTCTGACTATATTGCTGTTTTTTCTGACTATATTGCTGTTTTTTTCTGACTATATTGCTGGTTTTTCTGACTATATTGCTGTTTTTCTGACTATATTGCTGGTTTTTATGATTATATTGCTGGTTTTCTGACTATATTGCTGGTTTTTCTGACTGTATTGCTGGTTTTTCTGACTATATTGCTGGTTTTCTGACTATATTGCTGTTTTACCCCACCCACCTGAGCGCTGGGCTGCTCCTGCTGTGCTGCTGGGGCCCTGCCCCGCTGCTGGCAGCTGCTAGGGACCTGCAGGGCACAGAACATCCTTGGCACCTGCAGCATCCCTCCCCTGGGCAGGCCCCCAGGGATCCCCACACCCAGTACCTGCTGCTCTGCCTGCCCTCTGCTCACGCTGTCCCTCCCTGGAAAACAGCCAAAAACAGGAGATCACAGAGGGCATTTCACTCACACTCCTGGAACAATGCCACACACCCAGCTGATTCCACCCATCACCTCAAAAACCAGCTCATCACACCCCAATTAATCAAACATGGGAACCCCAATAAGGTTTTCTATAGGATGAAGGCAATTCAATTCTATAGGATAAAGGCAATTTGATTTCTATAAAATTAAAAATATTTCTATAGGATAAAGGCAATTTATTTCTATAGGATAAAGGCGACTTAATTCTATAAGATAAAGGCTATTTATTTCTATAAAATTAAAAATATTTCTATAGGATAAAGGCAATTTAATTCTATAGGATAAAGGCTATTTAATTCTATAAAATAAAGGCTATTTAATTCTATAGGATAAAGGCAATTTAATTCTATAGGATAAAGGCAATTTAACTCTATAGGATAAAGGCAATTTAATTCTATAGGATAAAGGCAATTTATTTATATAAAATAAAGACTATTTAATTCTATAAAATAAAAGCAATTCTTTCTATAAGATAAAGGCTATTTAATTCTATAGGATAAAGGCAATTTATTTATATAAAATAAAGACTATTTATTTCTATAAAACATAAGCTATTTATTTCTATAAAATATAGACTATTTATTTCTATAAGATAAAGGCAATTTGTTTCTATAAGATATAGACTATTTATTTCTATAAAATAAAGGTTACTTATTTCTATAAAATCTATTTATTTCTATTAAACATAAGCTATTTATCTCTATAAAACATAAGCTATTTATTTCTATAAGATAAAGGCTATTTATTTCTATAAGATAAATTCTGTTTATATGATCAAAGGTAAATAACTCCCATGATCAGTACTGTTGAGGCACCAGAGCTGCAGCCCCTTTAAAAGCTGCTAAACCACCCAAGCCCAAAAGCTGCTTTTCCCTCCCAGAGTGGCCAAGGGGGCAGAGCTCCCTCCAGAACAGCCCCAGGGACACACTCCCAGCCCAAGGAAGGGGATTTGGGCTCCTCCTACCTCTGCTGGAGTCCTCAAGGGCAGCTTTTATCAAAGCCAAAATGTCAATATTGTCCCCAATCCTGGCATAGTAAGCAGAGTCATGGCCAAGGCCATCAGTCAAAGCAGCATCAGCACCATTCCTGAGCAGCACCTCCACAGCATCCCTGCAGCCATACTCACAGCCCAGCATCAGGGCAGTCCTGGGGGGAGAGAGGGGACTGAGAGGGGCAGGGACCCCCCAGCTGAGCCTGGATCCCTGCACCACACTCACAGCCCAGCATCAGGGCAGTCCTGGGAGAGAGACTGAGAGGGGCAGGGACCCCCCAGAGCTGAACCTGGATCCCTGCACCACACTCACAGCCCAGCATCAGGGCAGTCCTGGGGACAGAGAGGGGAGTGAGAGGGGCAGGGACCCCCCAGAGCTGAGCCTGGATCCCTGCACCACACTCACAGCCCAGCATCAGGGCAGTCCTGGGGGGAGAGAGGGGAGTGAGAGGGGCAGGGACCCCCCAGAGCTGAGCCTGGATCCCTGCACCACACTCACAGCCCAGCATCAGGGCAGTCCTGGGGGAGAGAGGGAGTGAGAGGGCAGGGACCCCCAGAGCTGAGCCTGGATCCCTGCACCACACTCACAGCCCAGCATCAGGGCAGTCCTGGGGAGAGAGGGGAGTGAGAGGGCAGGGACCCCCAGAGCTGAGCCTGGATCCCTGCACCACACTCACAGCCCAGCATCAGGGCAGTCCTGGGGAGAGAGAGGGGACTGAGAGGGGCAGGGATCCCCCAGAGCACAGATGTGCTGCCTGTGAAGAACTCCCATAATTTTGGTTTCCTGTAACTCTCAATAAAAATAAATAAAATAAAAATAAAACAATAAAAATAAGTAAATGGAACTGAAATAGTAAAGATACACAGAACTATCCCAACATGTCACTCAGGAGATGGATTGAGAGGCAGGATTCCAGAGCTGAGCCTAGATCCTGCACCACACTCACAGCCCAGCATCAGGGCAGTCCTAGAGAGCAGCAGGGCAGGATCCCCAGCTAAACCTGTGAACAACTCCCATGATTTTGGTTTCCTGTACCAAATAAAAATCCCAACATTCACAAGAGAGATGGGAGCTGAGAGGGGCAGGGATCCCCCAGAGCTGAGCCTGTGAATAACTCCCACGATTTTGGTTTGTTCTACCAGATAAAAATCCCAACAGACACAAGAGAGATGGGAGTGAGGGGTGCAGGGATCCCCCAGAGCTGAGCCTGTGAATAACTCCCACGATTTTGGTTTCCTCTACCAAATAAAAATCCCAACATTCACAAGAGAAATGGGATTGAGAGGTGCAGGGATCCCCAGAGCTGAGCCTGGATCCCTGCCCAGGCACAGGACACCAAGGCACCTTCCCTCTGCCCAGAGCTTCCACAGGTCACTCAGGCAATGCTGAAATATTTGTGAAACAGCAAACAAAACACCCCAAAATCCACCCAAAACGTCCCAAAATTCCCCCAAGATGCCCCAAAATCCACCCAAAACTTGTCAAAATCCCCCAGGACCCCCCAAAGTGCACTGGGTTCAACCCAAAATCCCCCCAGGACCCCCCCAAAGTGCACTGGGTTCACCCCAAAATCCCCCCAGGACACCCCAAAGTCCCTGGGCTCACCCCCAGAACCACCCCCAGGACACCCCAAAATCCACCCAAAACTTCCAAAAATCCCCCCAGGACCCCCCAAAGTGCACTGGGTCCACCCCAGAACCCCCCAGGACATCCCCAGAAATCCACCCCAAAACTTCCAAAATCCCCCAGGACCCCCCCAAAGTGCACTGGGTCCACCCCAGAACCCCCCCAGGACATCCCAAAATCCACCCCAAAACTTGTCAGAATTCCCCCAGGACCCCCCAAAGTCCCCTGGGCTCACCCCAGAACCCCCCAGGACCCCCCAAAGCCCCCTGGGCTCACCCCTAGCACCCCCCAAAGCCCCCTGGGCTCACCCCAGCACCCCCCAAAGCCCCCTGGGCTCACCCTAGCACCCCCAAAGCCCCTGGACCCCCCAGGGCCCCCTGGACCCGGCCCAGCCCACCTGCCCTGCCTGTCCCTGGCGTTGAGGCGCCGGCGCCAGCGCTCCAGCAGCAGCTGGCACAGCGCCGGGCCGGCACATCTGGGTGGCCAGCACCAGCGGGGTCCTGCCGTCCTGGGGACACAGGCACGGGCTGGGGCACGGGGGGCACGGGGGGGCATGGGGGGCACGGCAGGGGGCATGGGGGGCAGCAGGGGGCACAGGGGGCAGCTCCTCACCCCGTCCTTGGAGTTGACAACGGCGCCGTGGTCACAGAGCAGCTGGATGCTGGCTGAGCAGTCAGACATGGCTGGGGAGAGAGCAGGGACAGGCTGACACACTGAGAGCAGGGACAGGTGACACACAGCAGGGACAGAGGGACACACAGCAGGGACAGAGGGGACACACAGCAGGGACAGAGGGGACAGGTGACACACAGCACTGAGAGCAGGGACAGGTGACACACAGCAGGGACAGGGGGACACACACAGCAGCGACGGGGGACAGGGGACACACAGCACTGAGAGCAGGGACAGGGGACACACAGCAGGGACAGGGGGAGACACAGCACTGAGAGCAGGGACAGGGGGACACACACAGCAGGGACAGGGGGGACACACACAGCAGCTGGATTCTGGCAGAGCAGTCAGACATGGCTGGGGACAGAGCAGGGACAGCTGACACACTGAGAGCAGGGACAGGGGGCACACAGCAGGGACAGGGGGACACACACAGCAGCTGGATGCTGGCAGAGCAGTCAGACATGGCTGGGGACAGAGCAGGGACAGCTGACACACTGAGAGCAGGGACAGGGTGACACACAGAGCACTGAGAGCAGGGACGGGGACACAGCAGGGACAGGGGACACAGCACTGAGAGCAGGGACAGGTGACACACAGCAGGGACGGGGGGACACACAGCAGGGACAGGGGGGACAGAGCACTGAGAGCAGGAACAGGGGGACACAGCAGGGACAGGGGGGGACACAGAACACTGAGAGCAGGGACAGGGTGACACTGGGAGCAGGGGACACGGGTGACACTGGGAGCAGGGACAGAGGGGTGACACTGGGAGCAGGGACAGAGGGGTGACACTGGGAGCACTGAGAGTGGGGACAGAGGTGACACTGAGAGCGGGACACAGGTGACACAGAGAGCACTGAGAGCAAGGACAGGGTGACAGAGTGGGGACAGAGGTGACACAGAAAAGGACACAGGTGACACAGAGCACTGAGAGCAGGGACAGGGGGCATACAGCAGAGACAGGATGACACTGAGAGCAGGACACAGGTGACACACAGCAGGGACACACAGGGGTGACACACAGAGCAGGGACACACAGGGGTGACAACTATAAATTATCTATAATAATTATGAATTAACAATTACAGCAGCACAAACCCACATTCCTTAAGCTCGGCTGCATTCATGAATTCCACCACAGGACACTGCCAGTTTGCTCAAGACCAGCAACAAGTCACACAAATAATAAATTTCCATCCAGTTACCAGCAAATCAAAGCCCTTCACCTGCATCATGAAGAGCAGTTCTTCCCTGGAGATCCACATTCTCTGTTGGACAATTGTACTGTTAAAATAAATAATCCCAGTCAGCAATCAGAACCCAGACTGCATTTACAACATCAGGTGTTTGAGGTTTAAATTAAAGCAATCAAATGTGATTCAAATAAAAAATATGCCCAGGAATTGCACAATTCATTAGAATTTTCACAGATAATGAGCTTTTATATCTGCATGGAGACATGCATTTAATAAAAGTTTAAAAGAACCCATTAAAAATAACCAAAAAAAATAAATTCCACACAACCCTAAGACAACCCTCCAAGACTGTTTCATTGATGAGAGTTTGTGGCTATAAATGCCCAGCTTTTGAAGCAAACTCCACTCTGGAGCAGCCAGTTACAGTTTCTAAACTGCATCCAGACAGGGAGCAGCAATCTTTAAAAGACACTCAGCCCCATTTCCAAGAATCACAAATTACAACTTGATTTGATAGTCTATGAAAAGATTAAAAAAAAAAAAGTTTATTTTCTTTATTCTAGCCCTCTTTCAGTCCCAACCTGTTAATTAACACAAAAAGGTCTTTTCCCCATGACTTATTTTTTTAAAAAAGAACCTGATTGGTTAAGAAATAAATCCCACATCCCAGTCTGGGGTCAGGGCATTGAAGGCACCTTTTCCCTCAGTACAAGAATTGTATTTCCAGTACCTGCAGGAGCTTCTGCAAGCACAGGGCGTGGCCATACTTGGCAGCCAAGTGCAGGGCGTTTCTGCCTGGAAAAGAGAACAGCAGCTCAGGCCCTGGGCTGAGGGAATTCCTGAAAACATCCCCAGGTTTGAGATGAGCAGTTCCTGAGTGCCAGCCCCCCAGGAGCTGTCTGTGCTGTGACATCTCCCTGCACCTCACTCTGCACAGCCTTCCCCAATTCCAGTGAATCCTCCATCAAGGATCAGAGTTTAATTGAGGAATTAATCTCAAAATACTGCATCAGACTCCACACAAGCATTTCATAAATAAACTCTCCCATAAGAGAAAGAGGCCAAGTTATCTCTGTAGATTTTCTTGTTTTCAGCTTCACATTAAACATGTACAATTCTGAGGTAACAACTGAAAACCAGCAGCTGTTTTTAAGTCTCTTCCACAAACTCTGCTATCACCCAGGGAAATGTGGAAGGTCCAGATGAGCTGAGTGCCCAAGGCACACAAACACCTCCCACAACATTCCACTGCAATCCTCACCCTGAGCTCATTTAAAACTGTTCCTATCCTGCTGTTCTCACCCAGAGATGCAAACCTCACCAGTGAGTCTGGAGCAATTATAACAACTATAAATCTATCTAGAATAATTATGAATTAACAATTACAGCAGCACAAACCCCCATTCCTTAAGTTCTGCTGCATTCATGAATTCCACCACAGGACACTGCCAGTTTGCTCAAGACCAGCAACAAGTCACACAAATAATTTGGTTTTTGCCAGCCCTGTGGTTGAGTTTAACTTTATTCAGAATGAAACCCAGCTGAGAGCATTTCCAGGCTGCCCTGGGCCCACCTGCAGCATCAGTGGCTGTGATATCAACTCCATGCACCAGGATGGTGTTCAAGCAGTCCAGGTTCCCCTTTGAGGCTACAACATGGAATCTAAACAAAAAGAGAAGAGACCTTGCTCAGGCACAGCTGGTTTGTACACAAGAATGGCAATACTGGCCAGGAAAGGCAACAGCTGGATAAGGGAAATGTTCCAGGGACCAGCTCTGGACAGCAGCCAAAATTAAGGATTCTGCAAATATTGCTTCAAGGAACAAGAAACAATCATTATTTGCCTGGTTCAGTGAACCAGGTGAAACAGCAGCATGGTTTCAGTTTCTCTTTAATATTCAAACCTGAGAGCAAGCTTTTAAACACTCATCTCCATGGAAGTGAAGGTTGTTTGAGAGTTTCCCCTTGCAGCTCAGTGAAGCTCCATTGGGATGAGACCCAACACAGATTTCTGTACTCCAGAAGGCTCCAGAGCACAGAAGATGATTTTCAGCAGTGCCCAGCTCCCACCCCAGCCCCGAGGCACTCACGCAGATCTCCCTTCCACATCCAGCTTGGTGGGGCTGACCCCCTTCTTGGCCAGGATGGAGGAAACCTTCTCCACATCTCCCCTCTCAGCTGCCTTCATCAGCCTGTCATCGTGCTTGGTCCAGTCTGGGTTCAGCTGCAGGGCAGAAGCAGAGCAGGGAGCTGCAGCCGAGCCACAAGCAGCAGGATGGGACACAGCAGAAGCCACCCTGCTCTCCCAACAGTGCTGTGCCAGGATGCCTGGGTTATTTGTGCAGCATCCCTGGCACTTGGTTTTGGTAGTGAGTGTGCAGAGCTCTGGCACAGCCACTTTGGGGCTAAAGGAGACCTTTGGGATCAAATTTCTTTGGTTTTCCTCGTTCTGTTTCAGTTTGTGCAGTTTACATGTTCCCACTACAAACACAGCCCCAGGTCGTGGCTTTTCCTGGTCAGTGGGTCATACACTAGCTAAGTGTGATATTCAAGGGAAGAACATCTACTGAGCTGCAGAAGAAGGAAATATTCTAACCTGATAGTTTTGAATTCCTGCAGAGAAATCCCAAGTCAGTTATAAATAGACCACCACCCATCCAGCCCCAGACAGTCTCAGCCCCCACTCCTCTCTTGTTTACTTCAAACTCAGAATTTCAGGCCCCAGGCCAAGCATCCCACCCCAAAATGCAGAGCTTGTTCTCTTCCCTGCCAAAGCATCCCTGTGGATGGCTCAGGGCTCTACAGGAAACTGCTCTGGGACAGAAACCTCACATCCAAGCTGGACACTGATGGCTTGGTATTCCAGGAGCTTGTAACAGAAGAACAAGGCTTCCAAAGCAGTATTGCACTCAAAATAATTGGGAGTATTATAACTCCAAACAGGAGGAAAACATTCAAATCTAACTCTGCACAGCAAAAGAATTTGCTGGTGAGAGACAAGCAGCCTGTGGGTGCATGGAGTTACTTTTCACAGTGGGTCAGGAATTCTCCAAAACACAAAGAACATGGAACCAGGTAACCCCAGCCCAGGGTTTTTTCAGTAAAAGAGGGTGCACAAAAAAGAGCAATCCCAAAAATCCACTGCCACATGTGCAGGGGTTTATACAAGGCAGCTGCACTCGATCCCACCAATCCATACCAACATCTCCAGGGGTCAGGGGATGATCCCACACTGCTCAGCACAAGAAGCAATGGCCAGGAACTAAAACACAAGAATTTCCACCTCAGCATGAGGAAGAACTTCCTTGCACAGAGGGGCAGAGCCCGGGAGCAGCTGGGTCTCCCTCTCTGGACACTCGTGTGTCACCTGCTCCAGGTGAGCCCAGGCTGGAGGATCTCCAGGTGATTATCTTTGCTCTGCTTTCCCACAAGAAACAAGATTACAGTAATCACGAAGGCTTAGCAGCAGCTCACCCTGCTGGAAGTGACAGGAGTAATAAAAATAGAGCACTAATGAAATTAGCAGCAGTGCTGGCCACTGAGTCATCAAGCAATTAACACATCCATTAGCCTGACACCCAAGGCAGCCCGGCCTGGGAAGTCACTGCAGGGTGACATCAGCAGTGCCATGTCCCTGCCCAGCCTGGACAATGCCACCTCCTCGTGCCAGGCTCAGCTTTTCATGCCAAACACTTAGGGGCTGTGCATTCACAGCACCATCTGCGTGCTCCCCAAACCCTCCTGTGAGAGCTGACCTGGGCTGCTCACACTGCAGTGCTCACTCTGCAGCTGATACCTGCCAGCAAACCCACCCAAAATGGACAGAAAATCCTCCCAAATCCTCCCCAGCAGTCCTCACTCCCATTTCATAAAAGTTCAGATTAACAGAAGCATTACTTTAAAAAAAATCCAACAAACAAAAACCAAATAAATCCATCATCTTCATGTTTTCTCCCTCTGTAACACTTCAGTAACTTGTACCCACAGCCTGTGGTGTACAAAGTTTAAAAGGGGCTGGAGGCACAGGACACAGGGAATGGCTCCCAGTGCCAGAGGACAGGGCTGGGTGGGATTTTGGGAAGGAATTCCTGCCTGGGAGGGTGCCCAGAGCTGGCAGTGCTGGACACTGGGTTTGGAGCAGCCTGGGACAGTGGAAAGTGTCCCTGCCGTGGCAGGGGTGGGATGGGATGAGCTATAAGATCCCTTCCAACCCAAACCATCCCACGATTAAATAATGAAATATTTAACAAACACATTTCACATTTAAGGCAATTTCCTGGCAGGAGGAGCTGCTAAGGAGACACAGCACACACTAATTCAAACAGAAGTACCACACTCACACAACCCAAGCTGCTCACATCCCCACAGCTGTAAATTCCTGCCAGCACACACAACCCCAGCAGCAAGTGTGATACCTACAGAGTCTCTGGCTGCACAGGAGAACCAGCAAATCATGCTGAGCTGGCAGCTGGGGCTGCTGCCACATCAGCCCAGCTCACGGCGAGGAACAGCTCTGCACCTGCCTCTCCATCCTTCACTCAGCTCGGCTCCCCCAGGCTCTGCTCGCCCTCCTCAGCATCATCCTCATCCTTCATCACTCCAGCCACACTGCTGTGCTGCAGGGAAGGACTGCCTGGAGCTGGGAGCTGGTAAACAAGCCGTGGGCAGGCTCATCAGCACATCTATTTTCTGATAAGGCAGTGGTTGATAGAAAGCCATCGCTATTAACACATTCCTGGCGTGCCCCAGCCCTGAGTCAGGGTGCTGAGTGAGCTCAGGGGACAGGCATGGCCCCTGCAGACAGGCAAAGGCTCTTTTTTAAAATAAACACACTCCTCGTGTTCACCCTGCAGCCACACGAGGGAGGGAGGGACCCTCAGCACCACTGAGAACACCCCAGGGCTGAAATAAATACTCCAATAGCACCCCGGGGCTGAAATAAATACTCCAATAGCACCCCAGGGCTGAAATAAATACTCCAATAGCACCCCGGGGCTGAAATAAATACTCCAATAGCACCCCAGGGCTGAAATAAATACTCCAATAACACCCCAGGGCTGAAATAAATACTCCAATAACACCCCAGGGCTGAAATAAATACTCCAATAACACCCCAGGGCTGAAATAAATACTCCCATAGCATCCCAGGGCTGAAATACTCCCTGCAGGAATTTTTTTCCCCTCATAACCAGACTCAGGCTCAGACTTCAGACTGTGCAGCAGATGGAATGCATGATCCTATTTTGACAGAAATGTAACCCATTTTAAATTAGAAAACACACATGCCTCTGCTGTAAAAAAAATTCTCCTTTTACAGCACTGAAAGCCTTCCTGAATAAAAGCTGGTTTCAGCTTACTGCTGCTGCCAGTCTGTCTCCCAACATGTGAAAGGAGAGGAGTCACAGAGGCTGTGAAAACATTAAATAGACAGCACAATGATTAACAGGAGGGACATGGAGAATCCCCTTTCACGAGTTTAAATTTAAATGGAGATCTCCCAAGTGCCATATTTAGAGGAGTAGGTCAACAAGACAAGCAATGCACTGTTTTGTCTGCAGGAGGGAAACCTGGTCCAGGGCCAGGAAAACTTACACACCCTGGAGGACACCCACCAGAGGCTGGAAATAACCTAATAAATGGATCTCAGCAGAGAATTTTAAAATCACTCGCTCAGATTTGGGCAAATTCTCTCATTCTCAGTAAGTTCTGAGGTATCCCCCATCCCCTGTGAGCACCAGCCCTTGCACCAACACTCCCCAGAGAATGTTCCAAGACCTCTCTGCAATGAGCATCCATGTGACAAAGCCACTCCAAAAAAGTGCAGTGGGGTGTTGTCTTCTGAGCACAACCAAGTCTGGCTCCTCAAGCTAAAAATGGCTATTTTTATTGGGGGGGGATAAATACACCTCCCAAGTGGCAGCAACAGAAAAGCCCCACTTCACCAAATTCAGTTTGGTGAGAAATGCAGGTGAGGCTGGGGCTTGCAGGTGTGCAGACTCCTCCAGAATATTCATCCCAAAGGTTTTCCTGGTCTCCATCTGCCTGCAGACATTCTCCCTGAGCTGCACTCCTCCTGCAGCCCCTCTGTGCTGCAATCCTCCTGATCCAGCCACCAGATTTAGGATTGCTGAGCCACACTCCCCAGCCCCAAACCCCAGGGATCAAACCCTCTCCAGGGCAGCTCAATGCAGACAGCTCAGGCTTCCACGTGCTCTGCAGAGCAACCAAAGTGCCTAATTCAGACTTTTTCTCCAAAATTAAGACCAGAAACATCATGAGACCCCAGCAGTGCAGACAGGACACACAGACATCCCCAGAGACAGACAGAACAAACCCCCTGCTCCAAGTGCCCTGCTGGCTCCCAGTGAGTGGCAAGAACTGATCCCCCAGTTACTCCTCAAGGGCAGCCCTGAGCACCAACACCTGCTGCTAAGAAACTGCACAGCTTCAGAGCATGGAGTGCCAGGACTCACACTAAGAGAGGAGCTTTGGCTGGTTTGGAGGAAATCCTTTTCTTTCAGGGTGGGCAGGCCTGGCAGAGCTGTGATCCCTGGCAGCGCCCCAGGCCAGGCTGGGTTTGGTTTGCATCACCCTGGGGTGGTGGGAGGTGTCCCTGGATGAGCTCTAAGGGCACCTAAGGCAGCTCAGGAACACCAGCTGTAAATCCCAGCAGCTCCTGAGCCCTCCACAGGGGGCTGGGATCAAGCTGTGAAAGCGAGCCCAGCTCCAGGGCCAGGCTGGCCCATCCCCTGCCATGCCATCAGCGGGTGACACAGGCACACAGCAGAGCCCTGGTGGCACTGCCAGCACAGCACAGCACAGCTCACACATCCCAGTGCCCTTCCACACACCCCAGGAGGGGCTGCAAGGGGTTAAACCCCCCCAGTGCCACCCCTGCCAGGGCAGGGACACCTCCACTGTCCCAAACCCCATCACACCCGGCCTGGGGATCCCTGTGCCACGGCCTCACCCCTCACCTGCAGGAATTTCCCCCCAAAATTCAAACCAAACCAGCCCTTCCAGAGCCAGGCCCAGGCTGACACATCCACTTTGAGCCCCTGCTCTTTCTCCAGAGGGCAGAGTACATTTGTCATCAAACCCGTGTGGACAGACACACCCTGCCCTCTCAGGGGCACAAAGTGACAAATGCTTCTGAAGTACTTTGAATTGCTTTAAAGCTGCACGGACAGAATGGTAAGTAAGTTAGAAAACTGGTTTTTAAAAATGTTCCCAGGTGCAGCTTCCCCTGGAGTGCAGGGGCATTTCACTCATCCCACCTCTCCTGAAGAATTTGGCTTACCTGTCTGAAAAAAATACTGCTCACCCTGGGTTAAACCCCATTGGGGTGAGCACAAATGGCATTTTAGATTTCTATTTATATTAGATTTTATATTTATATTTATATTTTCCTCCCTGTCTCCACGTGTAAATGCTTTGGAGTATCCGACTGCAGGAGTGGGATGTGGGGTTTAGTCTGTGCAAAGGAAATTCAGACCCAGCCTGAACACAGGGCTCTTGTTCCAGGCAGCACTTTGTGTCAGCACCTCATTCACCAAAAACCCTTCAGAATAAAAAAGCCATTGAGGGCCACAAAGTGGGCAAGGCTCGGTGCAAACTGGGATCAAAACCAGTTCCCTTAGGCCAGCTCTGGTGTGGTGAAAACACTCCTGTCAAACTCTCACCTGAGCAGCTGTGCTGTGCCTTAAATGTGTGTTTAAATTGAGTGCAGCCTGGCATGAATGCAGGTAACAGTGCCCAAACAACCTGCAACTAAACCCCTCATGAACATTCCTGGGTTTACCCTGTTCTGAAGGCATTTTCCTCCCAAATCAGCACAAGATAAATTTATTAAGAAACAAGAAATAATTCAAATCGACTTCTAACTCTGTTGCACGTCAAAAAATCCTCAAAAATCAACATTTCCCTCTACAAGGAGTGAGATCTCTCACAGCAGTGCCAGTTTCTCTCTTCCAAACAAAAATCCACCACAGGAGCTCAGAGGCCACACTGGAAGTGTCAGAGGATTCTGCTCCAGCCCCTGCAGGAGGCAAAGCTGCCCCAAAGGAATAAAAACAGTCCCAGCTTTGTTCTGAAACAACCTTCCCATGTCTCATGGCCAGCACACAACTCCAGAGCACTTTCTAGATAAAACAGCCTCAGACTGCCTTGGGCACCAATAAAAGTGATCAGAGCTGCTGGGACACTCAGGGCACAGAGAATTGGCATTTCCAAATTCTGCTAAGAACATTTCAGAGCACCTGGGACACTCAGGACACACAGCAGTGGCATTTCCAAACTCTGCTGAGGAGATTTTTGGTACCTGGGGCACTCAGGGCACGAAGAATTGCTATTTCCAAACTCTGCCAAGGACATTTTGTGTACCTGGGGCACTCAGGGCACACAGCAGAGACATTTCCAAACCCTGCCAAAGACATTTTTGGTACCTGGGGCACTCAGGGCACAAATAATTGCCATTTCCAAACTCTGCTAAGAACATTTCAGAGCACCTGGGACACTCAGGGCACACAGCAGTGACACTTCCAAACTCTGCTAAGGAAATTTTGGGTACCAGGGGCACTCAGGGCACAATGAATTGGTATTTCCAAATTCTGCTGAGGACATTCTGGGTACCTGGGGCACTCGGGGCACAGCCTGGCTTCACCCCACAGGTGCCCAGGATAAATATTTCCCCTTTAAACAGGCAGGAGCAGGGTCAGAGTCCAGCTGCCTGTGCTGCCAGGGGGAGCAGCTCCTGCCTTCCCAGGACTTCAGGCACAGCATCAGCTGGAATTTCTGAGCTCTCAGGCAAGGCCCCATTGATTTGTGCACTTCCATTTATTAAAAGCATCAGGAAATATCAGGGGTGATGAAACCTGATGTGGCTGTTGCATGCAGCACACAGGGAAAGGAGGAATAAATCCCAGCCATGGTCAGTTCAGCAGTCATGAAAACAGCATCAGCCTCAGATGTCCAAGCATGTGCTTGCTAATATCAATATTTAAATACAAAAGTACTCCATAAGTTGCTTCTACAGAAAAGGTCACATGAACTCCAAACAGATATGCAAAGAGCTTATCTGTGTAATTATGTCTGCAAATAACTCAGAATATTGAACTCCCAGGCCCACACTGAACTCCACTCTTTTAAATATTTTTAATTGCTACATTCCAAAGTGATAAAGCATTAATGCTCCTTTCTGTGGAGCCTGAAAATTACAATGCACCTGTAAACAGGCTGCACCACAAATTGCCCCTTGTGTTCCTGCAGCTTCACCCCAAACATCACACAACCAACCTCTAATTCCAGTTAACTAAATGCAAATGAATCACAAAGAGATTTTTTTTTTCCCCAAGAACAAACACATTAGCACGAGCCTGAATAAATCTTCCTGGAACCAAACCTGCTCCAAGGAACAACCCCAGGAATGCCATTGGAATATTACAGTGCTGTGGCTGCTTGGCTGAGGATGCCACAGCAAAGTCACCTCAGGGGAGGGGACAGAACTGCTCCAGCAGCAGCAAGGCTGGAAAAAATTCTGCTGCTGGGTCAGGGCACTGGGAGCCAGCCTGGCTGACAAACTGCTCTGTGTCCTTGCACAGGACACAACGACACCAAAGTCTTGGCTGTGTGCAAACTCCTGTGCAAACTCCCAGCAGCACCAGCTCCTTCTCCTGCAAATGGTCACAAAGGGTTACAATTGGGTTGTCAAACACCTATTTTTCACTTCAGCCCCTTCAGTTATTAATGTTTTTGACAGCACACTGGGGGCACAAATCACTGCTAACACCCATCCAACAAGGTGCTGCTGCTGAATTATGAGCAGATTCAAGCAGCATGATAACAAATGATCACAAAGGGTTAAAATTGGGTTGTCAAGCACCTATCTTTCACTTCACCCATTCAGTTATTAATGTGTTTTTGACAGCACACTGGGGGCACAAATCACTGTTAACATCCATCCAACAAGGTGCTGCTGCTGAATTATGAGCAGATCCAAGCAGCATCATAACAAAACAGGGAACCCAGGGGAGGAGGTGGGGACTGCTGTCTGCTGCTGGCAGGGCAGGAGCAGATGTTTCATGGTGTCCTGGGTCACCCCACACAGCTCCACTGCTTTCCCAGAGGAAAAGTCAACTTAAAACTTAACCCACTTAACAGAGCTGGGCAGGGAAAGGAGCGTTGGCACAGCCCTGAACAGGCTCAGCTGCCACTAACTTCAGATATTCATCATCAATAATCACAGCTCAGCACACCAGGGCAAGTGCTCAGGTGTCCCTTTGTTCCTTGCACAATGGTTTCCCCTAATTACACGCCAGGTTCGGTTTCTCTTAATTAAACAAAACCCCAGCGCCACTTTTCCCAGAGGAGAAAGGATTGGTAGGAGTTTCCACATGGTTTTGGGTCTGCCCATCCCCTGCTGGTCCCTGAACCATGGGGATCCCACACTTTGGGGTGCAGCTCCAGCTCTGCTCAAGGCAGAGAACTCTGAATTTCCCAGCAACTCCAGGTGTCCCTTCCCTAAATTCCCCTCACCCCAAGGGACAGCAGGGTTAAAAGCCACCTGAGGAGAGAACACACCTGAGACTGAGCAGAACCTCCCCCAGCTGTTTCCCCAGAGGTGCAGCAATAAGTCAGAGCTCACCACTGAAAGTTCATTTTTGCACAGGTCTGAGCCAGAGACAACTCTGCAGAACAAACCAACCCTTCCCAACTGCCTGCTCAAGAGAGTCCAGCCTGGGAGAGCCTCACTGGTACAGACACAATTTCTAACTCTGCCGGAAGAACACATTCCCTGATCACAGTCCAGGTCCCAAACCCCCATTTAGGGTGTCAGGATGCATTCTGGAACCTCAGGAGCAGTGGGAGCTGCTGCAGTCCCAGTGGGGTTGAATACATTAATTAAGATTTTTCCTGTAAGTGCCTGCCCTGACCTTTGTGCCCCACATCCAAGTTTCCAGCCTGCCCTCCTGCTAACGACAGGCATTTGTCTCACTATGCAGGGCACTGAACAGGCTGCTCAGATGATTTTCCAAGCACCACCAGCCAGCTGGAGTTGGCAAAACCAGGTAATTCCACTTTCAGGCACTGGATAATCATGGAATTTATAATAGCTGACACTGTTTTTTGCTTTCTGCTGCTTTTTGTGGCTTCCCTCTGTGACAAATCAGTAACAGAGCCAATCCCAACACGTAACTACTACCTCCACCTGGAGGAAACCGTCCAAAAGCAGGCTGGGTTAGGTTTCCCTCCACCCCCCAGGAAATAGCACTGGGTGGGGAGAGGAGAGAGGGATGGGGTTTCTCAAACAGGCAGCTCTTGTCACTCCTTTCAGGCAGGATGTGTGAAGCTGCTGCTGGCAGGGCTCCCACCCATTTCCCCTCCTTCCAGCAGGACACAGACCTGGCTTCATCCCCCCGCCAACACCCACCCCTGGGGATGGACCTGTCCCCCACAGAGAAGATTAAAAGTTGCTATTTGATGAGATGGTGCAGTGATCACACAGCCAAGCTATGTAATAAACAGGGGAAATAAGTTTACTGTGGACAAAAATCCCTGTTTTTACAGGATCCTGCTGAAAGCAATTTTCCTTCGTGTATTTTAGTGTAACCTCAGCTCTCAAAGGTATTAAACTGCTCAAAGCTCCTCTGAAGAGAAGGTTTACTGGACGTGAAAAATCTCCATGCCTATTCAAAACCAAACCCAGGTGCTGCCACTCTTTGTTTGCATTTAATTACTGGGCTAATTTGAGAATAACAAACAGCTCTAAAGTACAGGGCAGCTAATGAACACAGAGCAGTGCCAGCCCACACATGACAAATGCCCATAACGTGAATCACGGCAGTGCTCCGAGGATGCTGGGGATGGGATGGGACGGATCTGTCATCTGCCAGGGAGTGCTGTCAGCACTTTAGGGCAGCTCCAGCTCCTCCCCACGAGCTGCTGTTGTCAGGTAACAGCCTCAGAAGCAACGTGCAGGAGGGTTTCAGACAGCCAATATCTCAAAGGGCAGCTGATAAAAGCAGTGTCTCGTATTCCCCTCCCTGTCCCGCTATTCCACACGGCTCAGAGGAGCAGGGATGGATTTACTGAACGGGCACAATTAAAGATGATTTAACGAGCCAAGCAATTTCCGAACGCGGCTTTCTCCAGTTACAAAGACCTCCTCCCTCCCTCAACAAAAGTCATCCGCGGGGATGAATGAAGGAAAAATAAAGACCAAGAAAGCCGGTTAAAGCCAGCTAAAACCAGCCTGAAGTTTGGGGGGCGGACAAGAAGACAACTGCGCTATCACAAAGGTGCATTTCCAGAGGTTCTGCCTCCCCCGGCTCTGCATTCCAGACTGGATGATCAGCAATCACAGCTGCCCGGCCACCGAGCTGAAAGTTTCTGCCACTTCCTAAGCAAATCCTCCTTAGGATCGCTGTGGTTTCGCCACGTTAATTCCTAGCGCAGAGCGCGCTGCTGCCCGTGCCCCGCGCACGGCTCCCGAGCCTCTTTGGGGGGTGAAAAAAGCGTTAATTAGTGCGTTAATTAGGAAGCAGCAGCCAGGCGGAGGTTTAGGCTGCTGGGCAGCCGGAGCGAGCGGCCAGCCCGGGTTCTCCTTCCCCGCTCTCTGCCCTGCCGAGCCCCCGCTCCTCGGGGAGCCGGGATCCTCCGTGCCCTGCCCGCCGGGACCGGGACCCCGCGTTCTGCTCCTCCGAACACCGGGACCCCCGTATTCTGCCCCTCCTGGGACCGGGACCGGGAGCCGGGACCCCCGAGCTCTGCTCCCCCGAACACCGGGACCGGGAGCCGGGACCCCCGAGCTCTGCCCCTCCGAACACCGGGACCCCCGTGTTCTGTCGCCCCAAACGCCGGGACCCCCGTTCTCCGCCCTTCCAAAAACCGGGACCCCCGTGTTCTGTTCCTCCAAACGCCGAGACCCTCGTGTTCCGCCCCTCCAAAAACCGGGACCCCCGTTCTCCGCCCTTCCAGGAGCCGGGACCCCCGAGCTCTGCCCCCCCGAACTCCGGGACCCCCGTGTTCTGTTCCTCCTGAAACCGGGACCCTCGTTCTCCGCCCTTCCAAACTCCGCGACCCCCGTTCTCCGCCCTTCCAAAACCGGGACCCCCGTTCTCCGCCCCTCCAAAAACCGGGACCCCCGTTCTCCGCCCCTCCGAATACCGGGATCCCCGTTCTCCGCCCCTCCGAATACCGGGATCCCCGTTCTCCGCCCCTCCAAAAACCGGGGACCCCCGCGCTCTGCCCCACCCCGGGAACCCGCGGGGGGCTCCTGCCCCGGCACCCACCGCGCTGCCCCCGATCACCGCTTCGTGTTTCTTCAGGCGGGACTTGAGGCTCTTCATGGCGCGGCCGCGGGCGGGGGGCGCGCACCGGCCCCGTCGCGCTCCCGCCGCCGCCACGGCCGGGACGCGCCGGTCGTGCCCCGCCCACCCCCACCCGCAGCCAATGGCCGCCCGCCCTCGCGGGGGCTGCGGCCAATCAGCGAGCGGGGCGGGGCGGGGGGGAGGGACTTCCTCGTGTTGGAGGGGCGCTGGCGGCGCGGAGCCGCCCGGCCGCCAGGGGGCGCGCTGCCGGCGGGGCGGCGCTCTGGCCCCGCCGCGGCCCCTCAGGGCGCCATAGAGAGGGCGGGGCTGCGGCTGCTGAGGGACAGCGATAAGAACAGGGAAAAGGACCGGGAAAAACGGCCGGGACAGGTGCTGGGGAACCCGCCTCTGTCCTTCTCCGTGTCTGAGCAGGAAGCTCGGAGCCGTCCCATTTGCAGCGGGAGACACGAACCAATGGCCGCCGTGCAAATAGTCCCTGTACTAAACACATGTGTGCACAAAGGAGTGAAGAGGTCACACAGCAGAGGCCCGAGCTGGGCATAGGCAGCGTTTTAAACAATTAACTCCAGCCTCGGCACGAGCGTGTCCGACTTTGAGTTCAGTTTTGCTCATCCCAACTCTTATTTACTGTCCCCTTGTCACCCCGTTTTCCTCACAGCCCCGTCACACTGCACTGATGACGGAAGGTTTTAAAACTTATCTGAGACGTTTTTAATGACAGCCCGTGGGTTGAGTTTAAGACCTTGCTTATTAGAGCTGGAACGGGGCTGTTTGATCAATGGATCTCTAATATAAGCAAGGCCGGAGGTAAATGTCAGCACCTTTTAATCAATCTGCCCAAAGGCTGTTCAAACACTTGGGTTACTCTATAGGTGGCTTGTTTAGAAAGAGAGAAAGAAAATGGTGCTGTTAAATATGAACTCATTTTGTGCACGGCAGGGCGGCTGGGGCGTCCAGCGAGCTCCGAAATGGAAATCTTCCCCTGGGCACTAACCCCTCACCCAGCAGGACTGATCCCAGCTTTGGGCTCTCTGGGGACACACTGCTCATGGCCCAAACGCCGTTTGAAGCTTGTGGTGCTTTTTCTCCCTGAAGAGAGAAAGGTTTCCAGGGCACCAGCAGAGCTCCAGCGTGTCCTGGAGCAGAGCAGCTCCGGTCACCTCTCAGCAAAGTTCACCAAAAGTTTCAGCTTTACAAAATACTGTCACATTCTCCAGCACTTTCCCCTTTTCCCACCAAATCTGTGCTGTTTGGAAGGAAGCTCCTTCTGACTCATTCCAGTACGAGGGAAAGCAGAATCTTAAAAATAACTCCTTGCTTGGAGTCGGTGCCGAGAAGCTGCGGGGAGCAGTTCCAAGGGCTGGGCTAATTCCCCGATAATCCCACACAGCCACACACTGCCCTGCTGTGCTGAGAGGATCCCTCCAGCTCGGGATCCATCCCCGGGCAGCGGGGCCCAGGCACACCGTGCAGCCGAGCAGCTGGAGCAGAGCCTTCCCATTTTTCCCCGGCTGTCAAAGCAGGAAGTTCCCTATCTGAACACCATCTCCCAGCCCCGTGTGTCAGCGCCAGAACAAGATGTTTCACGCTGGATTGCTGCAGCCTGACTTGTCGGGGTGAGTGGCAGCCCTGGGAGCCTCACAGTGCCCAGCCAAGCCAGGCTGTTCAGTGCAGTCCAGGCAGATTCCATGCCTGGCCCTTCCCTGACCACACTGCCAGCACTGTTCCCTCATTCTGGACACTTCTACACTTTTTCTCCAGATCTCTCACTTTGCTCCTCAAATTAATTCAGGCTGCTGCTGTTAAGATTCCTGGCGTGTAGCTCCCACTGCATCACCCCTCTGCACATCCCATCCCCTCTAGATTATTAGCTAGATGATCTATTATGGATCATAAAATTCTGGAGTGCTCTGGGCTGGAAAGGACCTTAAACCCACCCAGTTCCAGCCCTGCCACTGGCAGGGGCAGCTTCCACAGACCAGGTTGCTCCAAGCCTCTTTTTTGTTTCTGGTCCCTGGTTTTTTTGCTCTTGCCATTGCTCCATTCCTGGTTCTTGGCTCCTGTCCCTCATTGTCTGGCCAGACATTCTCCCAGCTCTCCTGGAAGTGAGACGAGCCAGGACAAGCCAGCCCTCTGTGGTCTGTGCTCCCAGTGCGTGGGCACCACGAGCAGAGCACAACCTGAGGCTGCTCAGATAAGGTCACTTCGTGCTTTCCAGACAGAAATCCAGAGCTGGGGATTCATCCTCTCCTCTCCCCAGCCCCGTGGTTTCTCTGTCTGTGATTTTACCCTTCAAAGCAGAGGTTTCCTTGGAGCAGTGGCTGACACTGCACATCTCTGTGCACTGACTCAGGGCTCGGGGGATGCTGTGCCTCAGCAGTTCTGTGTCTGCACTGACACAGTTATTGCCATCCCCCTGACCAGGGCTGACACACACACTCAGTGCCATCCCCCTGACCAGGGCTGGCACACACACTCAGTGCCATCCCCCTGACCAGAGCTGACACACACTCAGTGCCATCCCCCTGACCAGGGCTGACACCACACACACACTCAAGTGCCATCCCCCTGACCAGGGCTGACACACACACACTCAGTGCCATCCCCCTGACCAGGGCTGACACACTCAGTGCCATCCCCCTGACCAGGGCTGACACACTCAGTGCCATCCCCCCTGACCAGGGCTGACACACACACACTCAGTGCCATCCCCCTGACCAGGGCTGACACACACACACTCAGTGCCATCCCCTGACCAGGGCTGACACACACACACTCAGTGCCATCCCCTGACCAGGACTGACACACACACTCAGTGCCATCCCCTGACCAGGGCTGACACACTCAGTGCCATCCCCTGACCAGGGCTGACACACACACTCAGTGCCATCCCCCTGACCAGGGCTGACACACACTCAGTGCCATCCCCTGACCAGGACTGACACACACACTCAGTGCCATCCCCCTGACCAGGGCTGACACACTGCCATCCTGACCAGGGCTGACACACACTCAGTGCCATCCCCTGACCAGAGCTGAGACACACACACTCAGTGCCATCCCCTGACCAGGACTGACACACACACACTCAGTGCCATCCCCCTGACCAGGGCTGACACACACACTCAGTGCCATCCCCCTGACCAGGGCTGACACACACACTCAGTGCCATCCCCCTGACCAGGGCTGACACACACACACTCAGTGCCATCCCCCTGACCAGGGCTGACACACACACTCAGTGCCATCCCCCTGACCAGGACTGACACACACACTCAGTGCCATCCCCTGACCAGGGCTGACACACTCAGTGCCATCCCCCTGACCAGGGCTGACACACACACACTCAGTGCCATCCCCCTGACCAGAGCTGAGACACACACACACACTCAGTGCCATCCCCTGACCAGGACTGACACACACACTCAGTGCCATCCCCTGACCAGGGCTGACACACACACACTCAGTGCCATCCCCCTGACCAGGGCTGACACACACACACTCAGTGCCATCCCCCTGACCAGGACTGACACACACACTCAGTGCCATCCCCCTGACCAGGGCTGACACACACACACTCAGTGCCATCCCCCTGACCAGGGCTGACACACACACACTCAGTGCCATCCCCCTGACCAGGACTGACACACACACACTCAGTGCCATCCCCCTGACCAGGGCTGACACGCTCAGTGCCATCCCCCTGACCAGGGCTGGCATCTGAGCTCAGCAAACAGCTCATGCAGCTCCCAAGCCACCACCCTGTGTCTGCTCAAACAGCTCATTTTTGTGACAACCTTTGCTTGCAGCAGCACAACAAAGGGGAGATTTATCCCGACAATGTTTGCCTGATAAGTGCCGAGTTAATGGCACACGAAATGTGCTGGCTGGTCCTCTGCAGGCCTGGGATCTAATTAATCTCTGGCAAGTCCCTCTGAAATAGAAGCAGTGTTGGCCTGCACACGTAGCAGTCGAGACCAACTAATTGGAGCCAAACTGCACAGCAAGGCAGGAGGAAGGAATTGCTGCAGCACGGTGGGATTTCCAGAGTTACAGTGCCAGAGCCTGTGTCTCTGCTCCATTGGAAGAGCATTTGTGCCATTCTCTTACCCCAGCCAGAGCTCAGAGAGCTTTTGAATCAGTCACAAAAGCACAGAGCTAGGTGGCCACACACTCCACAAAATGGGGTGGTGCCAACTGTGTGAGTGGGTGAGGCCCATGTCCACAGGGATGTGACTCCAGGGGCTGCTCCTGTGCTCAGTGACCTTCCTGCAGCCACACAGGAGATGGCAGCCCCCTCTGTGCCCCAAAAAGAGCCTCAGCAAGCTCTGCTTCTCAGCATACTGCAGAGAAGCACATCAGTGTGAATATATTCCACTCCTCCAGGGGGTTCATTTATCAATCCATTTGTAACAGGACATAAAAATCAAACCCCAGCACGACTGAAAGGGAAACACGCTCTTGGCTTTCCATTTCCACCTGGGTCATTAAATTACCCAGCCACCTCCTGCATCACTTGCTGCCTTAATCATCCAGATAAATGAATCCCCACACCAGGCACACACACACACACACACAGAATTTTATCTCCCTTTCTCCTGAGCACAGGAAGAATCCCAGTCTCCCCAGGTGTGCACAAACCTGCACAGCTGGATGGTGAGGGGACACGGCCTCAGGGATGTACAGACAAGCAGTGGGAAGGTTTAACAACACATAGCTAAACCAAACCAGTGTGCAGGCTCTGGAGAATCATGGAATTACAGAATTAAGGCTGGAAAAGACCTCTAAGTTCATCAAGTCCAGCTGTCACCACGCAACAGCACCATGCTCAGCACTAAACCTCGTCCTTGAATGCCATATCCACGTGGTTTCTGATGATGATTCACCTCTTCCCTGGTCAGCCTTTTCCAAAGCTTGATAACCCTTTCAGTGAAGAAATTTTTCTTAATATCCAACCTAAAGCTCTGCTGGCAGAACCTGAGGCCGTTTGCTCTTATCCTGTGTGCTGCAGAGCCCGACACCATCACGACAACCTCCTTTCACCCTGCTCTTGTCCCAGAAGGGAACACGCTCAGACCGACCTGCTCTCAGCACTGTTTGCACACTGAGCTCCGAGCCTGCCTGGCCCCAGGCCCAGCTGGGCAAAAGCAAAAGCTGTGCCAAGCTCTGGGTGCCAGCTTGGCTGCTGGCCCTGGCTGCTCAGGGCTCCTGCTCCCGGCGGGCACGGGCAGCGCGCGGGGCCGTGCCCAGCCCAGCCTGGCAGCAGAGCCACGGGCTGCAGTGCTGGCAGCAGGAACAGCTGGGGACAGCCTGCCCAAAGCTGTGCATCAGCTCAGAAGTGGGTGTAGAAAGCAGGGCTGCTGCCTGCTGAGAGAGCCAGCAGAACACGCCGTGCTGCGGATTCAACACACCCCAGAAGGAGAAAACGCCCCACAGGAAGGGAATCTGTTTTGGCAGCAAAAGAGGGTAAAGTTCAGGTTGTGGATGAAGACTGAAAACAGCTCCTTGGTTTTTCCTCACTCACACGTGCTTTCAGGGGAGTGGTGAGCTTAATTTTCTTGGCTGCAGTAAGTTCTTGTTCCAGATGCCAGGAGAGAGGTTTGGAATGTCACTGGGGAAGGTGTACGGTGAGGGCACCTTTTCTTGCTGAGCACCCCAGCTGCTGAGAGAAAGCAAATCCCCTCTCAGAGAAGTGGAATTGTGCTGAGGCACGGGAGGCAGCCAGCAGAGCCGTGTTGACTGCACTCACAGTATCTGTGTGATAAGTGGTGTTAATTAGGCAGCACGCTCCAAGTGTGAGGGAGCTGAGCTCCCAAGTGAAGCAAGGCAGAGTGCCCCACACAGACTGACCTGTCACACGTGCTCTGCTCCTGCCAAGGGTGGGAAGTGCAATTGGAAACAGAAGTGGCTGCAAGGGCACACCAAAAACTTCTCACGTTCCCACCAGGATGTTGGTGCCAATAGGTTCTGGTTCTCCTCACCTCAAGTGGGGTTTGCTGCTGCCTTGGTTTGTCAGCACGAGCAGGCTTCAATGGGATTATGCAGCTCCTGGAACAGGGGAGCAGAGGCAAAAGGGACCTCAGACCTGCACCAGGGGACAGAGCAGTGGCAGGAGAAGCCCTGATCTCCCCTGGACTGGCTTGATCCTGGAGATAAACCTTACCATGGACTATGGTAAATGGGAGGACAGACAAACAGCAGGGATAAGAAGTGATAAGGATCCAAGGGAATGTAAAGATCCAAAGGAATTTAACCAGAGCTGAGTGCCTTCCTGCACAGAGCAGTCTGGCCAGGGAGTGACCAGGCTGCATTTAACTGTTCGATTTGCAGCAAAAGAGAGAGAAAAACGGGACTCTGTGGCAGCAGGGTGTGCAAATCCACCAGAGCAGAGCACTGGCAGAGCTGCAGACAGGTCTTCAGGGAGACAATGCTGTGTCTGTGGGGAGCCAGCCCAGCTCAGGGAAAGCATCTCAAACATGTCCTCAGCACATCCTCCTCCATCCCCACAGATGAGCTCCCGGGCAGCCACACGCCCTTCCCAAAGCTTCAGAGCCAGTAGCAAAGGCAAAGCTCCTCCCAAGCTTCTTATCCTTGTGTGCGTGGTGTCTGGGCTTGGACCATCAGCAGCTCGGAGCCTTGGCTGAGCTCAAAGGGATCAGGAGTGAAACTGGAGCCTCCTGACCTTCAGTAGCTGCCTCTGTCTGTTCTTGGAGCTCCTGTCAGCACCAGAGAGATCCTGGCTTCATTTTTAGGTCGGTGAGGAGCAAAGCAAGCAGGGCCCCAGGTCAGCAACCATCCAGGCATGCAGGATTTGCAGTGTAATAATAGCAAGCCCAGCATGTCCCACAGTGATCCCAACCAGCAGCCGCCAGAGAAGCCCCACACAGCTCCCCGAGCCTCACAGAGCAGCTCCATTGTCTCGGCCCTGCCTTCCCTGCTCTCCATCTGCTCTGAGCAGTGGGAAAGCAGCGGGGTGTGAACTGCCTGCTCAGAGGGAGCAGTGAGCCTGCAGCAGCCCAAGCAGCCTGGGCTCAGGGAGCAGAGAGGCTGGGGCACAGACAGCACCAGGGTGGCACAGGGGAGCAGGTGAGCTGAGGCTGGCACTCCCAGCAGTGACTGCAGCCTGAGCTCATGGCACTGCTGCAGAATGAATCTGTCTCTGCTGCTACTGCTCTCTCCTGGATGCTGGCCGATGGCTGAGTTTCCTGGGAATGGGATTCATCCTGGCAAGGAGCTGGGGCTCCTGCTAGGCAGCAATCTGTGCACAGACCCAGGAGTGAGCTCACTGTGGAGCAGAGGCCTCAGCCCTCGCAGCAGTCCTGGGGAAGGGCAGCACACTGTGGCCTAATTCCACTGGCACCCCACAGCTCTCTGGACAAAGCCCCAGGCTGCCCAAAATACCTGCTGGGGGGTTGGGCAGCTGGGAAACCTGAGCTGCTCCCTGCAGATCTGTGCTGCCCCAGCTATTCAAGGATGGGTTTTCTCAAAGTCTTGTCATTTCAAGGGAAGGGAAAAAATACCCATGGGCAGAGCACCCAAACAGCCTGGGAACCTGTCTGGGAGTGCTGAGCTGAGCTCTTTTGGACCTTTTTTGCCCTTTTGTCCCGACATCAGCTTCTCCAGCACGCCAGGATGGTGCCTGCCACGGGGCATCCCAGCTGGGAGTGCTGCCTGGAACTGGGCAGCTCCTGCTCCTCAGTCCAGGGCTCCTTTAGCTGCTGAGACTCAGCCCTGCTAATCACTGGCAGTGCCCTTCACTCTCAGATTCTGCTGTTTGGACACACTGGGCTGCTCAGTCTCTCAAGTGCAGTGAGCAATCTGCAAACTCCGTGGAGAAAATAACCTGTGTCCTGCCCCAGGGCAGCTTCCACACTCAAATCCCACCTCACATCCAGCCTGGGATGCATTGCAGAGTGGTCTGTGCTGCAAGAGCCTCTGGAGCAACCAGCTGTACCGGAGATCACAGCGTGTGTGATGGCACAGTTCTCTCCTCTCCATCCCCTGCAGGGCAGGGCAGCCCTCCAGGAGTGTGCAAGGGGGGGAAGAGGCACAGCCAAATCCAAACCAGTTCCAGTCCTGCTGGACTGGGGTGAACTCTGCCCCAGGGCTTTCCCCTGTGTCAGACTCCACAGCTCCACGTCCTGCTGCATTTCCAGCTCAAGTGAGAGCACAGGATCACAGAATCCCAGGCTGGTTTGGGTTGGCAGGGACCTTAAAGCTGTGTGAAGTCATTCCCCCTTGGCCTGTACCTCCAGTCCTTCTCCAGGTCTCTTGAAGCCCCTCTAGGCACTGGAAGGGGCTCTAAGATCTTCCTGGAGCCTCCTCTTCCCCAAGCTGAGCACCCCCAGCTCTCCCAGCCTGGCCTTAGGAGAAGAACAGGAGGAACCTGAGTTACTTCAGAAATATGAACTCTGAAAACTTGGTAAAAAAGAGCCAGGACAAATCAAGCAGGGAAAAGTTCTGAAACCAGGGAGCCAAACACAAGGTGTCATTGGGTGTTAAAAACCCAAAAGCTCAGGCATGAAAAACCAAAACCCCAAGAAATGTCCTTCAGAGTCCCCTCACCTGCCCAGCCTGGCAGAGCAGTGCCAGCAGCAGCTGCCAGGGGTGTTGTGCTCACACTGAGCTGCTGCTTTGCTGTGTCCTCAGCAGAGCATTCCAGGTTGCTGCACACCCCATGTGCCACTTCCAGCTGCTCTGCACTTGGACATTCTGGTGTTTGCACTGAGGAGGGAAAGAAAATGACTTGTATTTTAAATAACAGCTGAAATCCTGGAGCACCAGACCCAAACTTTGGGGAGGGCAGCCTGTTGCCAGCCACCCTAATCCCAGCCTTTTCCTTCTCTTTGTTTAGCATTCCTCTAGTGGAATTTGGACTACAGCTAATGCTGATTAACATTTCCATGTTAGTTATTTCACATAATCTCTCCTCCAGCTGTGGCAGAGCCTAGAAATGCACCATTTATCCTTGTTCAGTCTCTGCTTCCCAAGCTCTTCCCAACCAAAGCACTGGGACTGAAAGGCTGCTCTGTTTAGCTGCCCCTAACTCAGATCAATTCCTGAATGCAGGAATGGTGTCCTTTCCCTCTAACCCTCCACCTGGGTGAGAAGGTTGGTTGCAGGCTGACCCAGGGCTGCTGGGGAGCAGCAGCACAGACACATTTCTGTGATGGAGCACTGGTAACCGTCAGCCCAGAAATAATCCAGCTAATTTTACACCTGCACTCATTTTTCCCTGCAGGAATTCAGTGCCAGGCACCCGTGCCTAAAATTAGGGCAGGTTACAGACAGGATCCTGAAGGTGTTAAAAGTGGAAACATGGCAATGGGTGCAGTGCTGTCATCCCAGTGCTCCAGCCACGGGAACATTCCGGGCACCACTCTGTCTGCCTCAGTTCCCTGCTCCTGGAGCACTGATCCCATCTCCTCAAAGCACTGCTGAGGCTCCAGTTTGGGATTATGCTGGCAGAACTGTTAATTCCCTCATTAAAAAAGAATCCATTTTGGTGATACACCTATTGTTAAGCAAAATTAATTTTTTTTCTATCAGTAATTCTCCAAGGGTGAAAAAAATATCACAGCTATGTGTGTCTGCATCTGTTTGCAAGATGAAACCAGAGCCTCGTGTGATGGTGACTTTATGGAGGGAGCAGCGATTTTCTTTTGCCAGACCTGCGGGCAGGTGAGGCTGCAGCTGCCGCACAGGTTCAGCCGGGGCAGCGACACTGGAGAGCAAATCCCGGGAGCAGCTGCTGCTGGGAAACTCGGAGAGACAAAGGAGCACGAGAGGGGCTCCTCCCCGGCCGCTCCCAGCGCTCACGGCTGAGCCGGACCGAGAAGCACGCCAGGATGGCCCGGCTCGGTAATTACCGCAAATCTCCTCCTCCTCCTCCCCGGAGCATCCCCAAGCTGCGGCCGGCACAGGTGTGGGTGTGGCGGCGATACCTGCCCTGCCCTGGGCGCCACAGGGATGCCACGGCAGGAGGGGCTCGGCCAGCCCCGCATTCCTCGCTGCCGGCACCGCTGAGCAGCCGGGAGCGACAGGGCAGCGAGGGAGGGCAGGGCAGGGCCAGCCCCTCCCTGGAGCACGGAGCATCCTCTCAGGCCGGGAGGGCGCAGCTGTTTCCCTGCTGAGCCCCGCGGGGATGATGCTGCGATCAGAGCAGATGGGGAGGGCTGGGAGCTCCGGCGCTGCGATTCCCCGGATAACGAATCCCCGCTGTTCCATGCGGGAAGGGTTTCCACTCCCCAGCCAGCTCAGGAACACAGCAGCGATGGTGGCAGCGGGAGGGAGGCCCCAGGCAGCTGCCGCCCTCTGGAAAAGCCGCTGCCCCGTTTCTCGGGGTGTGTCCCGGGGAGCGGCAGCCGCAGCGCTGAGCACGGCGCGGCCTGCGGGGTTTGTGTGCCCCGGCTCCATCCGCTGCCCTAACGAGGTAATGACACCCTGCTCCGGAAAGGCTGTTTCGGAGATAAACTAATTAACCAGCACCTCCACTCTGCGTTTAGCAACCCCTCGGTGCCAATTACGGGTGCCAAGCACAGGGACTGCATCCCGTGGGACCGACACCTCCACCCACTGGGCCGGGCCTGCCCCCCAGCAGCTGCTGAAGCCACGGGCACACCAGGGGAATGGAAACCTGACGGTGCCACCTGCAGCAGGGCCCTCGAGGGGACACACTGGTCCTGGCAGCCCCTGGCACGCCCTGCTCACGGCCCAGGGCAGCTGCAGAAAGCTGCTTTACTCCAGAAAAGCTGATTACAGCTCCTGACACCCAGGAAAGCCACACAGGCAGCAGGACCCATGGTGGGGCTGCAGCCTTGGTGCCCCCGGGGACACCAGCACGTCCTTGGGGTGATGGGACAGGGGAGCATCCTCTGTGCTGCTCCCTGCATCTCTCCACCCTTCATCTCATTAATTCCTGTTAATAATTAACAGGAGAGAGTAGGGCAAGGCCTTGGCATAACCCCAGTGTGGCACTGGAGGCACAGTAAGCCCAGTGAGCACGTGCCCACTGCAGGTACCAGGAGCCCTAATGGGCTTTGGGACCTGTTAGCTCCTTATCCCCTGCAACAAGCTCTTTATCCCTTGCAGGGAGCTCCAGAACCCCCAGCAGCTCTGGGCTCCATCCCACAGGGCTGAGCCCTGAGCCAGCCCCATGGTCACACACAGTGCCACCCCTGGGCAGGGCACAGCTCCCAGAACAGCCTGAGGCACTGAGACACGGCCAGGACACAGGGATGTGGTTATGGGGACACAAGCAGGACAGAGGGATGAGGTTATGGGGACACAGGCAGGACACAGCCAGGACACAGGGATGTGGTTATGGGGACACAAGCAGGACACTGGGATGAGGTTATGGGCACACAAGCCAGGACACAGGGATGAGGTTATGGGGACACAAGCAGGACACAGGGATGTGGTTATGGGGACACAGGCAGGACACAGCCAGAACACCAGGACATGGTTATGGGGACACAAGCAGGACACTGGGATGTGGTTATGGGGACACTCACCTGTGTGGATGCCATGGCTGAGCTGGGCAGTGCCACCAGGAGCACTCTGCTCTCTCCTCTCCTCTCCCAGGCTCCAGGACCAGCCCTGGGGATGGAGGAGGGCTGGGATCACATCTGGCACAGGCACTGCTGTGCTGGGCAGGCTGGGAAGGGCAGCAGGAAAAGAGGGGAGGATGGAGCCAGCCCTCCACACCCCCAGCACAGGAAACCAGCCTGACATGGGAGCAAAGGAAGGAAAAAGGCAACAGCACACAGGGCAGGATGCACAGCTGGAATGCTGGAATGGCACAGCTGGAGCAGCCAGAACAGCAGGACCCCAGTTGATGACAGCTTCCCCATGCAATCATTTTCATTTATGTAAAAGCACCTTTGCCAGGAGGGAGCCCAGGCTCTGCCACGTCGTGCTGTGCCAGGGACTCCATTTCCAAGAGCCTCCCTTCCTGGGCAGGGGGCTTGGCCTCCAGCTGTCCATCCTGGCAGAGGTTTCATTTCCTGCTCTACAAACTCCTCAGCTTCTCCAGGGGGTAGTGCCCTGTCTGAGGAACCACAGCCATGAGCACAGCCAGCCTCTGTGGGGAGCCAAGGATTCCTGCCCCAGGCCAGCCTGGAAGAGTTCACCCTTTCCAGGAAGGGCTGGAAGGAGCAGAGGCTCCCAGCTCAGAGGGGCAGCAAAGCACCAGGTGTTCTCTCCCCAGGAACCAGCAGGAGCCCACATTAGACAGAATCAGCAGAAGATCCCTGCAGGCCTTAGGTACAAACCCTGTTCTGTGCACACCAGCACTGACAGCACAAGGCAGTTTCACTCTCGGGGTAGTTGGCAGAGGATAAACCCATTGTTCAGACTGGAACATGACCCTGGCTGGGGGTGATGGCCAGGATAAATAATGAGAAGTGGCTAATGAGCAATGCTGAGGTGAGCAGGCAGTGATGGAACAGCAGCAGGAGCCAAGGAGCTCCCAGAGCTGGGCAGGAAGGCTCAGTGCCCTTCCCTGAGCAGAATCCCCAGTGAAACTGCCCTGGGGAGCCAAGGCTGCTCCAGCCCTGCCTCATTTCCATGCAAACTTCCCCTCAGCCCATTGCTCAATATTTTTCCATGTAACAGCAGATCCTGCTGCTTTTTCAAACAGCTCCTCATCCAGCCAGACCATCCCAGCCCCACTGGGGCTGAGCTCATCAGGAGGGCACAGGGCAGGGTGGGACAGGACCCTGCTGGGATGGGCTCCCACCTTCCCTCAGCCCCAGCAGGTGCTGGGAGGGCACAGCCCATGCTGGGGACACGTGTGGGACCCTCAGCAAAGGCTCAGTCCCAGCCCAGAGCAGCCCTGGGGCACAGTGGGCCCCAGATCCCTGGCCACTGTGGCTTCCTGCAGTAACATCTGGATTAAAACCTGGTGTTGTGCCTGCAAAGAGCAGCTACTCACAGCCAAGTCATGCAATGCCTGTTAGAGATCCAAACCCTCATTCCCCTGACCAGCCTGGCCAGCACACTCTCAAACACAAACATCAGAAACCACATTTGAAATTAAAAAAATTTATTTGCAGATCTGTAAAACAGCTCTGCCAAAGACCAACATTTCCAAACACTACGAGATGAGAATGCATTTTCCTATCATTAGAATATTAAAAAAAGTCACAGTCCTTCAACTACCCCATGAAAAGCAGACATTTATGAACCAAACATTGAACTTCCAACACCAAGAAGTCACTGGGGGTGAGACAGTCAATAGCACCAACACAGGTGACACAGCCCTCGTGGGTCTGTCATGACTATGGAATAAAGCAGGTTAGTGAGGCCAGGCCTCGGGGGAGCAGCCCTAGGAGCACTGAGTGCAGACAGTGACACAGCAGAACACATTCCTCTACACCCAGAGGTGCAAACACCAAGCCAGAACCACCACAGGGGCTCCTGGGAGCTTCCACGTCGGGACAAGCAATTCCACTGGACAAGAACTCTTGTGGGCTTGGCTGGCAGCTCCATTTCACAGCAGCTTCACTCACTCCGTGCTCCCAGAGCTGTGTGGTGGGCAGGGAAGGGCAGGGTGCAGGGGGCAGTGAGCAGCAGCCAGCCTGGCCCGTGGCCACTGGGCTCACACTGCTTTCCGGTGGTACTCGGGTGGGGCCACCTCGTAGTCACTGGCACTGAACAATGCAGAGGAATTCTTTGCTAAGTATCTACAAAAACAACAAAAAACATCACATTGCTTCTTGCCCAAATCCTCTGTTGTGCAGTGAGTCTGTGAATCGGGAGGTGTTTGCCCAGACACACAGCAATCCCATGTCAGCTCAGCCAAAAATCCACTCCAAACTTGCTGCCAAGCACCTCTGGCTGCAGGTGAGCTCTGGCAGCTCAGGATTAGCAGGATGAAGCTGTTGCTATCCGAGGTTCAGGCAGCTGCTGTACCAAGAATGGATTTGGTACTGCTCTACCCAAAGGAACAGGGACAAGGAGCAGGACATCAGGCACCTCTGTCTGCACAAACTCGAGGGCTGAGTGAAGGATGGCAAAACGAGGAATGGCCAAAGGTAAGGAAGGGTTGTGTGCCAGTAATTCTCATGGAATAGGTTTCTGGTCACTGGGTTCACATTTCTGCCTCACAGCCAGAGCTCTCAGCACCTGCATTCACCTCACCAGGGCTATCCCAGGGCAGGATTTCCCTGGCTGATTCTGCCAGAGCCATCCTGGATTTACTGAGGGTTTTCCTTCACCTTCCAAATGATCATAGAATGGTGGAATGATTTGGGTTGGAAGGGACCTTAAAGCTCACCTCATTTCACACTGAAGTGTTTTATTATTATCAGGATGTTTTTTTCCTAAAACATTCCATGGCTACAGGGTAGCAGAGCACAGTAAAGCCCTGGTGACAGTCTATCCCAGAAATAACATTCCTAAAGTTCATCAGTTTTTAAACATTTGCTCAATTGTTGTTGAGTAACTGTTGTGTAATTTAATAGCTTGCTGGGATTATCATCTGCTTTTTTTAGCAGCTATAAATAAATGTTGAAGCACTTATTTTGCAACAAGGAGCAGATGGGACAAGGTAGGAGTGCAGATTAACAGAACCAGAGGAGTGGAGTCTGAGAGGAAGATCCCACACAGTTACACAACAATGCACTGCAAAGGCTCAGCCTCAGCAGCCTGAGCTCCAAGTACTCACTTTAAGAAGTCATGCAGGTAGTTCAGGAGCAGAGCCAGGCTCTTCTCGTCCAGGGGCGTGTAGGCCAGCATGGCTCCGATGCGCACTGCCCGGGAGGGACACGAGTCACAGGCTGCTCAGCTCCCGGGGGCACCCACAGCTACAGCAGCACAGCAGCACAGCATCCATTGCAGCATGCTGCACCCAAACCAGCCAGCCTCCAAACACTCACTGCCACCCCAACCCCAGAGTGGCTCCGAGCCCTTTGGATACACGGATGGGGATGAACCCGCCCTTGGGGATGAACCCACACTGCAGAGCTGCCTGCCACAGGCTCAGGAGAGGAAAACAAGCACTTGCATCCCTCCCAGAGCCCCTGGTGGCCCCAGTGACTCACCGAAGAGCCTGAGGAGGTGTGGGGCTCCGTACACCTGGGACATGGGGGCGTCGGGGTGGTCGGCCAGGATCTCGGCGTACTGGGGCCTCTCGAACTTGTAGAGCAGCTGAGTGCCCAGCATGACATTGAAATACTCCTTGATGCCAGCCACCACCTCGTTGACAGCATATTCCCTGGGGACAGAGAGCTCTGCAAGGCCTGCTCCAGGCACCAAGAGCAAGGCTTGGCTTGGGAGACCACCAAAAATAGGGAGGGTCTTTTATGGGTGTTCATATCCCACAAGGAAATTTGTCTGGAGACCTTAAAATCTCCAGCCACAGGGAGGGATGCAATTCCAGACCTCCCTGCACAGTGGGCTGCTCTGAAGTGAGCCAGGATTGAGGCACAGCAAGAGCAGCAGTTTTCAGGAATCCTCTCCAAGAGAGGGACTGGGAGCAGCCCCAGGCAGCACTGGGGACACCCAGCAGCTTCTGGGACACCCAAAGCTCCTCCCGGCTCACAGGACAATACTGAAATCACTGCACTGCACAGGGGGACAGCCCCAGGGCTTCAGGAGCACCTGCTGCCTTCCTGCAGCATCTCCTGCAGACTGCAGCCTCACCCTCCTCCGCAGGGGCTGGCAGGGACACAACCTCACCCCACCCTGCCAACGAATTTAGAACAGGCACCAGGACAATTACATCAGATGTTTGAACCTAAACACCCTGACAAGTCAACAATCTGCTTCCTCTTCAATGGAAGAAAATTACCTCCCCTTTCTGTTCTCCCTTTCAAAACAGGAAAGTTTCCTTGCAGAGTAAACACACCTTGTTTTGCTCAGGGCTGATTGCTGGGCTAATTACAAACAGTAATTGGCTTTGCCCATCTGAGTATTTACAAGTCGTCGTGCACCTCCCTGGCCTCCAGCCCTGTGAGCCCCGGGGCACTGGGCTCACCTCACACAGCTTTTCTGGGAATTTCTGTCAGCTTCCTTCAGGAAAAGGCTCAGGCCACGTGGGGAAGCAGAAATCACACCCAGAAAGCAGAAGTGCAGTTTGGAATGGCTCCCTCAGGATTTCTGACCACCACCTTGGGCTTGGAACAGGGACTGGGCATGGGGCTGGGTCAGGTTTCACAACTTTATTCCATTTTCCATGGAATCCAAGTCCAACAACAGCAACCAAGGAGGTGTTCAAGGCTGGCAGGGAGCACTACTCACTTGTTATCAGTATTTCCTCGGGATTTTTTGTAGTTTGCATAATCCTCTAAAATGGAGTCCACATTCTTCTTGGCAGGGAGGTAGAAGAGCTACAAATGCAAAACACAAGTTTGTCTCATTCCTGCAAACATACCTGGAAGCTGAACTGAAACCCTTTCCCACCAGGACATTTTAGGGTGAAATCAGCAGGTTAAGGTGGTACAGGTTAGGAAGGGAACTCCTCCCAGAGTTTAGCTGGCCATTAAAAAAACCCAAGCAAGCTGGGCAAGCTGGCAGAGTGGAAGGTGGCCCAGAGCTGGGCAGGGTTTGCACAGGTACCTGCTTCTGCCTGGTGATCAAGTCCCAGTCATCCACCAGCCATGGCTTCAGCTCCTCGGGGATCTTCACCTTCACTTCAACCCTGTTCATAAACGTTTCCTCCTGAGGAAAGCCAAGCCAGGCTCATTACTCTCAGGCACTAACTGGGAGCACAGCACACCCAGAATCCCTGGGGGGGATGGAGAATACTCACACTTTCAACTGTGGGGTCCACCCGAGCCCTCTTCTTCCTGGGAGGCTGGGGGGTCTCACTGGTGCTGCTGCCCTCCCCAATGCCTGGAGCTGTGCACAGAGGCAGCAAAAAACAGCAGGCAACATTTACTGAGCAAAGGAAGGCTCAAGATTTTTCTCAGGTCCCCTTTGCACCTGTTGGGTTTTGTTTTTTTTATTGTTTTAAGTATTACTTGTGTTCTGGGAGTTCCCCTGTTTGTGCCAGTTTGAAGTGCTGCACTGGATTATCTGAGGGATAGAACCATACCAGCCTGATGTATTTTTGGGGGAGAATCTTTGGACCCAGCAGCTCAGCTCTGCAGCTGTGTCACATCTCCATCTCAGCAAGAAAACCTACGTTTGACTTGGGAAATTATCTCAGCAGATCAGCTTTGCTTCTCCATTGCAAGAGCTCAAAACCCTGACAGACTGAAATAAGCAGATTTTGAAGCAACCAGGAAAGTGTGAACCTTCCCCCTCCTGAGCAGGGAGAGCCCCAGGAGCCCAGCAGGGACAGCACAAGGTGTCAGTGAGTTATTGGGGCAGGCTGAAAATCTGATTTCACCTACAAACCCTTCACTGCAGAGACCCACTCAGATGTAAAACTAAAACACACTTACTTTTCTGCTTGTTCTTCTTTTGTTTTCCTGCAAGAAGAACACAAATTATTGCACAGAGTGGCACTTAAGGCAGGCACAGCAGAGAAAATGTTTCAAGTATCCAGCACAGGGAGCAGATCCTCAGGGGCTGTGTTTAGCTGAGGACACACAGAGGAAATACAAGTTGAACTTGGCTTCAGAGCTGTGGTACCACGAGATTCTCCATGGAACAGGTCAGAATTCACCATTTTGGGGAAGTTTTGTCCTTCCCAAGTGCTTTTGGAGGGCTACATGAGGTCTATAGCTCTTTTATTTCAGACAGAATATGGCACAAGGAAACACGAGTGCTGGGAATTCCCAGAAAAATCTCACTCAACTGAATTAACTTCCAGTAAAAGATTGAAAAACCCTCCAGCTTTACCACTGCAGCAGAGGGAGGATTCAGGAGCACTTTGTCCATTTACCACCCATTTTCAGGAAGTTTTAGCTGGAGTACCACTACTCATGCTCAGTTTGTCCTCTGGATCCACTGCTCAAAAACTGGGCACTGGGTGAGTCCCAGTCCAGCACTGATCCCTCAGAAATCCAGAACTCTCCCAAGTGACTCCTGCTCTCTGAGCTGGGTTTATCAGGGCCAGGAAGCAGGCAGAGCTCTGAGGAAGGGCTAGGAGATAGGCAGAGCAAGGCTTTGCTTAAAGGAAAAGCAGCTGAAATGAGGCTGGAAAAGAAAGGGGAGGAAAGCAAAGCAGGGAAAAGGAGGGGGAAAGCAAAGCAGGGAAAAGAAAGGGAGGAAAGCAAAGCAGGGAAAAGAAAAGGGGGAAAGCAAAGCAGGGAAAAGAAAGGGGGAAAGCAAAGCAGGGAAAAGAAAGGGGGAAGGCAAAGCAGGGAAAAGAAATGGGGGAGAGCAAAGCAGGGGAAAAGAAAAGGAGGGGGAGAGGCAGGTTAAAGGAAGCAGGAAAGGAAGAAGGTGGGCCCCAGGGCAGCCCCCAGGCCAGCCCCACTCACCGTGTGGAGATGGCCGGGCTCTCCAGGCAGCACACGGTGTGGGCTCCATCCCTCCTGAAGAACCTGGGGACAGGGCACACACAGGTGTGAGCAGCCCAGCACCCCAGGACCTGCCTTCCTGGCAGCACTGGGCACTGCTGGGGGACAGGCTGTGCTTCCAGCAGTGCCACCACTGCTTGCTTAGCTGAGGAATACATTCCAGAATATAAATTCCTTTTCCCTCAGATCTCCAGGGCTGCTACAAAAGGTGAATTGAGGCTGACACTGCCACCCTTTCAGAACAGCTGTGTGAACAGTTTCCCCCCTCCCCACCACCAGCACTTTGTGCATCTGCAATGAGCTCAGATGTCCAAGGGGACAATCCACAGGTTTGATTTTGGAAGTGTATTTTGGGAAGTGTTTACTCACACACACACAGCTGAGTCAAACTCACACCTACAACCAGCCCCCCCCACCACTCACACGGGAGACAGGGTGAAACAGCCCCTCAAGCAGCCTAATTACTGCTGGCCATCGCTGAGACCTGCTTTAATTAGATTTTAATGACTCTCATTACCAGCTGCCTACACAGAGTTGGGCTGGGCTTTGTCTGACCCCACATGAGGACAGGCAGTGACTGATTCCTGGGGAGGAATCACAGAACTCACCTGGCCTGGAGCACCTGGGCACAGGGGGGATCCAGCAGAGCCAGGGGAGGGAAAAGGATCCTGCAGATCCAGGGGGAGGGAAAAGGATCCAGCATATCCAGGGGGAGGGAAAAGGATCCAGCAGACCCAGGGGGATGGAAAGGATCCAGCAGACCCAGGGGGAGGGACAAGGATCCTGCAGACCCAGGATGGGAAAAGGATCCTGCAGACCCAGGGGATGGGAAAAGGATCCAGCAGACCCAGGGGGAGGGAAAAGGATCCAGCAGACCCAGGGGGATGGAAAAGGATCCAGCAGATCCAGGGGGAGGGAAAAGGATCCTGCAGACCCAGGGGGAGGGAAAAGGATCCTGCAGACCCAGGGGGAGGGAAAAGGATCCTGCAGACCCAGGGGCTCCCCTTCCCCCAGACAGGAGCCAGCTCCAGCCCTGGCCAGGTCTTGGCCAATCCCAAAGTGAAACTGCTCCAGGACCCAGAGCAAACCCCAGCTCCTGTCCCTCCTCAAAGCCATGACTCACATTTCACACCAAAGCTGCCCCTGAATCAGACATGGAACCTCAGGCTGCTGCCAAATCCACTTCTGAAGAACTGGTGGCATTTCAGCAGCTTCCTTATGAGGGCCAGAATCACAAATGAAGTCAGGGATTCAAAACATCCCATTAGTAAAGGCCACATTCATCATTAAGTGAAACCCTTAGCAGAAGATGACAAATGAGCAGAGCTGGGCTGGTTGTCTGAAAATCTACCATAAAACACCCTGGAACACCAAAAGGGGGGAGTGAAGGAAATCTGGCAGTCACAGCTCAAATGAAGTTTTTCTAGTAGGTGCCTGAGCTTGCTTCTGGTCTCTTAGGATGCAAACTCATTTTTATTTGTGTATTTATTGGTTTAGTTTTGTCAAAACCAGCCAGAGAAAGGCTCTTTAAATGCAGTTTTGACAACTGTACCACAGCAGGAGGCAAGGCATTGTGAGGGTTTTATTCCAAAGTGCTTGGAAGAGCTGGGAAACTCTACAGAGAAACTGATTTTACTGAGACATACAAAAGTTATGAGGAATCACCACTCTGAGTCACCAACAACAGAGTGCAAAAAATGCAGAGTGTGTCTACTCAATTCAACATTAACTCTGCACCACCTAAAAGGCATTTTTAATGAAATTCTTGAACAAAAGCCTTTTGGTACCATTAAACTGCTTTTAAACAAGAAATGGAGCTGAGCTGCAGAGCCCTTAAAAGTAAAACTGAGCAGCCAAAGCCTGGGAGGTGTTTTGGGCAGGGTTTGGGGTGAGTTGTCTTGTTTGGGTTTTTTATTTTTAAATAAAAGGAATCTTACACTTCAACGTTCTTCTGCTGCAGACCAGAAGTCTTCTTGCCTGGAGCAGCTCCTCTCATCTTCCCCTCTGCATACTGTTCCCTTTGGACAGAGCATATTCACAAATCAGATTTTGGTGGGAAAGGAGCTTCTGTGGTTCTGGTTTGAAACTCAGTGACTTCCCCTGATCCCTTTGGAGTGAAGCTCTGTTAACCAAATTTTCCCAGCCCAGCCCTTCCCCCCCCACTACTCACTGGTTTGCCTTCTGGAGTTCCTTTTGTTTCTGCAGGTTGGTATCCACGTATTTGAGCACTCTGCTTTCTGGAACCCATTCATCCCAGCTGGAAAAAACCCAGAGGTAAAGAAATCATCACTCCAAACCATCCTGTGTTTGCCTTCTACACACAGCACTCAATTAAAAGCTGCACAGAATTTGGGGCCAAACTCTTTGTGTCATGGACTGGCACAACTGGAGGCCAGAGTTAGCAAACCTTCCCCACTGACTGGAGCTGGGATGATTTCTCTAGGGAAGTGTAACCCTCATTTCCAGCTTCCCAAACTCAAAGGATGGGCAATTCAGGAGGGAGAGAACAGTCTTTAATTCAAAAGAAGCATCACAGGAAAATAAAAATCCTCTATGCTTACAAAACTATGGGATAGCTGTAGCCATAGTATATTACTGGGAAAGTTTCATTTATCTATTCCAACATTTTATAGGTTAAATTCAGCAAGAGGATCTTACTGTAAGGAGAAGAGCTCTGATTTCTGTCTGTGAAGGAAACCAAGATGATATGAATATTTGCAGAATTAAGTGAATGGTTCAAGAGAACAGGTGCTGGGGAAACTGCCATTACCAGCAGGAATTCCACTTCAACACAGAGTGGCTCAGCTGAGCAATCTGACCACTTATCTCAAATAAAACACATTAAAAGTGGCCAAGGCATTCTGAAGCACATCAGCTAAAGCTCTTAAGGAGGAGTTCTGTGCCATTTTCCAGCAGCTGCCACTCCTGGAGCATCGTGTGGCCAAACCAATCCTGATTCAGAGGGTGGAGAGAAGGCAAGGGCAGCTCCAAACTGCAGAGAAACGTCTCCAGCTGTGCCCAGACACTCTGGGCTTTGAGCCACTGTTGGAGCCACTTGTCCCCCTCCTGCCTGCCCACCTTCCAGAGGTGCTGTGTGAGCAGGTGACACCTCTGTGCCCCACAAAGGTGTTCTGACTGCTCATATTGGCAAAACAATTCCAAGTCAGGCCCTTCCAGCTGCACAGGTGAAGGTTGTGCTGCCCTGGCTCTTGCAGCAAAACCACTTTTAACATCCTTAACTGAAAGCTTGAAGGCAAAAAAAATAAAATCTCAAAGAGTGCAAGCAAGAAAAGAGGGATCAGGACACAACTTTGGCCCCTCCATGGCACAACCAAGGGAAGGAAGGGCCCAGCTGAGGCTGCACCAAGTGGTTTGGAAGTGTTGTGTTTACACTGAGACATCCCTGCCCCTCTGGCAGCAGGGGGAGTGGGTGCAATTAAAAGTCACAGCTGAACCACCAGGTTCAGCTTTTAGTCACATCACAGGGATTGTTGTGACTCAGTCTCCTCAGCACTGAAATAAAACCAAATCAAACAGGAAACTGCTCTCTGAGACTTCTGGTTCTGAAGAGCTGAGGTTTTTAATCACTTAGAAAAAACCTGCTCTTTTTCTGAATTCAAACCAAGAGGTAGAAAACAAAACAACAACAACAAAAAAGATAAAAATACATCAATGTAACAACCTTTCATCTTTAATGGGCACAACATTTATCTCAGAGGTGCCTCAGCCATCTCCCACCTGGAACCCTGCCAGTTCTGCAGGAGGGAAAAGTACCTGTAAATTTATTTTCAGCTGAGAGGCTGGAACTGAAGCACAGGCTACACCTGCTGCTAAGCCAGCCCTCAGCAAGCTGGGCTCCAAAACCCCCTGCCAAACCTGGCCTGAGAGGACCTAAGTGGTTTTGCCCCACCTCAGCAGGAGCTGCCTCTCCTCCTAAGGGGTAACAAGGAAGTTTTCACAGCAGACATTTCTGCAGGGAGGAATTCCAGTGTTTCCCAGCCCTGAACAAGCAGGATGCACTCAGCAGCCTCCTGCAGGACATTGGCAATGGTCTGTGTGTCACACACATCCTGCTCCATCCCAGAGCTGCTGCCCCAGCCCACACTCACAGCATCTCCCTGCAGAGGAAAGAGAAATCCTGCTTTTATTCCATGCACTACTCACTTTTTATTCCAGCCACTGTAATGGATGAAGTATTTCACTTGCTTGTCCTTTATGGCAACCTTTACACACTGGAACAGAGAAGAAAGGTCAGTCAGTCCCAGGGAAAACAAGGGCATTTCAGGGAATTTGCTGCTTTAGCTTGCACAGTTTTCCCTGCCCCTGAAATTCTTGGCTGTACAAATCAAATCCACCAACTCAACACTTCCTCCAGGAAGTTCAAGCCCTGCTCTGGAGGTGCTGAGATTCAGCTGCCACTGAAGCACTGACAGAATGAGGCTGCTGCAAAACCTGCAGGGCTCCAGCTTCTGGTCTCTTTAAAAGGACTTTTTCTTCCACTGAAGCAAAAACTACTCACAGAAGTTATAATTGGTATTTTCCAGATGTTTGAGAGGGCAGAACCTTTGGCTGCACAAGACTTTCTCCAGACCACACCAACTACAAAACACTGCCAGAGAGGAACCTCCTGTTCCAGGAAAATCTGCAAAATGCCACACATGGGACTTAAAGCCAGGCCCAGGTGAGCCTGGGGCCAGGACTAAGGTTGTGCTGCTCCTGCTGGATCCTCTGCTGCAGTGGCTTGTTCTGACAGCCTGGATTAAAGCCAGCCTGTCCCTGCTTGTTTTGGAGAATAAAGGGCTGAGCACCAAGTGAAAGATGACTCCAACACAGTTCTGTAGCAAAATGTTTTCCCTGCTGGAGGTCAGAAGGGCCTGGAGTGAATCTCCTTTACTCTGTGTGGCAGAGATGCACTAAACAGCTGCTGTTTCCCACAGAGCTGCTCTGGCACCTTGTGGGACACTGAGGATGTGGTCAGAACAAAAAACTGCTGGACTGAGAACCACGGGAGAAAAACACATCAAAGGAGCAGCAAGAAAGCCAAGGTTGTTACTCATTACTACTGACAAAGCAGCTTTGAAAATTAAACTCCCTAAAATAAACAAGCCAAACCTTTTTAAAATTATCCTTGGAGTTCACTGTGCCAGTGCAGGAGCTCAGGAGGACCCAGTCAGTACAAAGCAGGCACAGACCAGTGGTGAGCTGGGGAATCCCTCCAGCACCAGGCTGCTGCTGCAGCACTCATTCTGCTCTGGAACAGCAGGGACACAGCCAAGCACAGCTCGGGGCTGCTGCAGTGGCACTAAGTGATTTCCTCAGAACCTGAAACCTCCCTCACCCTCCTCTCTGCTGGCACAACAACCACAAAGAGTGGGGATTGTCACACTGCCAACAACCTCACCCTCCTGTTCCAGGGACAGCAAAGAGCAGGGCAGGAACTCTAAAAACCTGGGTTTAGGAGCAGCCCAAACCCTCCCTGGGTGTGATTTTAGCATTGCAACAACTCTTTCTCCTGAAGAGAGAAGTTTCTGCTGCCTCCCTGAGTTAACCTTTACTGACACCAGACCCTGAAGGATTTAAATCCCTGTCTGAGGTGCCCCAGGAATTTCTGCAAACTCTCCTGAGCCCCACAGCTCCATGAGCCCTTTTCTTCCCTTTCAGAGGCAGTGGGAGCACTCAAACCAGAGCTGTGCCTGAGGGAAAGGGTCACAAATCTGCAGTGCAGAGATTGCCAGTGCTCTGGGATATTTCTGCTCACCAGAACAGCTGCATGGTGCCACTGGGCTTCCTGAAATCACTCTAGAATAGAGCTCCAGGGTTTAAAATTGATTTCAGGCTGGTTTTTGTTTAGTTCCAGTCCTTGGTCCCATCTAGAGGCACAGCAGATAAAAACATTTCCTTGTGTTCCTGGGGAGCAGCAGGAGGCACCTGCAGCCACACACACCTACCTTGGCTTCATAAAGGAGAGGTCCATGGAAACAAAGCACCCGCTCACCTGCAAGGGAAGGGCAGAGAAACAGCTCAGAGCTGCATGTCCATCCCCAGGAACAGTCAGAGCTCCATGTCCATCCCCTGTGGCAGCTCAGAGCTGCATGTCCATCCCCAGGAACAGCTCAGAGCTCCATTCCCATCCCCAGGAACAGTCAGAGCTGCATGTCCATCCCCAGGAACAGCTCAGAGCTCCATGTCCATCCCCAGGAACAGCTCAGAGCTGCAGAGCTCCATCCCCAGGAACAGCTCAGGCTCATGTCCATCCCAGGAACAGCTCAGAGCTGCAGAGCTCCATCCCCAGGAACAGCTCAGAGCTGCATGTCCATCCCCAGGAACAGCTCAGAGCTCCATGTCCATCCCCTGGAACAGCTCAGAGCTCCATGTCCATCCCCAGGAACAGCTCAGAGCTCCATGTCCATCCCCTGTAGCAGCTCAGAGCTCCATGTCCATCCCCAGGAACAGCTCAGAGCTGCATGTCCATCCCCAGGAACAGCTCAGAGCTCCATGTCCATCCCCAGGAACAGCTCAGAGCTCCATGTCCATCCCCAGGAACAGCTCAGAGCTCCATGTCCATCCCCAGGAACAGCTCAGAGCTGCATTCCCATCCCCAGGAACAGCTCAGAGCTCCATGTCCATCCCCAGGAACAGTCAGAGCTGCATTCCCATCCCCAGGAACAGCTCAGAGCTCCGTATCCATCCCCAGGAACAGCTCAGAGCTGCATTCCCATCCCCAGGAACAGCTCAGAGCTCCATGTCCATCCCCAGGAACAGTCAGAGCTGCATTCCCATCCCCAGGAACAGCTCAGAGCTCCATGTCCATCCCCAGGAACAGCTCAGAGCTCCGTGTCCATCCCCTGTGACAGCCCAGAGCTCCACTCCCATCCCCTGTGACAGCTCACAGCTCCACTCCCATCCCCTGTGACAGCCCAGAGCTCCACTCCCATCCCCTGGGACAGCCCAGAGCTCCACTCCCATCCCCTGTGACAGCCCAGAGCTCCATGTCCATCCCCTGTGACACCAGGGACAGCCCAGGGAGCAGCAGACTCACTCTCCCACCCAAGGGGGTCAGAGCTGGCATCATCTGCAGCCCAGATCCCTGAGGATCCCTGTGCAGGAGCAGCTGCACACAAACAGCAGGGCTGCTGATTTTGGCACCAAACTCCCCATTGCTGCCCCTCCCTGAGTACCAGAATGCTTAAGTCTGAAGTGAAGCATGACACTAAGGAAAGGAAAATATATGATTAAGTCATTTTGTTTTAAATCCCCCTGTTATGAATATTATTTTTAAATTAAGTTATATCTACAGACAGCTTGCAAAACAAGGTTTTCGCACAGCCCAGCAGATCCTGCAAAATCAGATTTCCAGATTTGCAGCCTATCCCTGAGACCAGGCTGCCTGACTTCTGCCATTCCTTATTTCCCCAGACTGGATGGTTATCTATGGACTGACAAATAATCTAGAGACCCACGGACCACCACTGCTTACCTGGCAGAATTATGACAACAACACAATATCAATTATTGATGAGTACAGGGAAAACCATGGTATAAAGGGAGCTGCAAAGCAAAGCTGGGTGGAGCTTGGAGTGGGCTGTGGCCCCTCTGCCTCCCCAGCTCTGCTTGCTCTTCTATATAAAATAAAGCAATCTAAATTCTGCTGGATATCGAGATTTTGTTTCTCAAATAGAACATCCTTCAGCCTGGTTTTGTCTGCTCCCGTGGGGTCACACCGCGGGAACTGCAGAGTGCTCAGCACACCTGCAGTGCCTCACTCTGGGGAGATGAGCTGCAGAGGTGTGAAATGCTGCTGGGATCAGCAAAGACAAAGGCTCAGAAGGTTCTCCCCGAAGTGCCCGCGCATCACAGACTCGGTATTTTATTTAAAAATGTCCCTGCAGACAGGGCTGACACCCAGAGGTGACATTGCCACCCTCACTGTCACAGTCAGCTGGCCTTGGACAGTGCAGGCATGGGGAATCCATCTTACACTGCACTGCTGCTTTTATTTGTCTCATTTTGTTACTCTCAACCACAAAACCATTACCCAAAAATCAAAACATACACAGAAAAATCCTGCTAAAAATTACACAGAAAAATGCTGTTAAAAAATAACACAGAAAAATCCTGCTAAAAATTGCACGGAAAATTCCTCAGAAAAATCCTGCTGAAAAAATTACACAGAAAAATCCTGCTAAAAAATAACACAGAAAAATCCTCAAAAAATTACACGGAAAAATCCTGCTAAAAAAATTACACGGAAAAATCCTGCTAAAAAAATTACACGGAAAAATCCTGCTAAAAAAATTACACGGAAAAATCCTGCTAAAAAAATTACACTAAAAAATCCTGCTAAAAAAATTACACGGAAAAATCCTGCTAAAAAATAACACGGAAAAATCCTGCTAAAAAATAACACAGAAAAATCCTGCTAAAAATTGCACGGAAAATTCCTCAGAAAAATCCTGCTGAAAAAATTACACAGAAAAATCCTGCTAAAAAATAACACAGAAAAATCCTCAAAAAATTACACAGAAAAATCCTGCTAAAAAAATTACACATAAAAAATCCTGCTAAAAAAATTACACATAAAAAATCCTGCTAAAAATTACACATAAAAAATCCTGCTAAAAATTACACATAAAAAATCCTGCTAAAAATTACACCAAAAAAAAATCCTGCTAAAAATTACACCAAAAAAAATCCTGCTAAAAATTACACATAAAAAATCCTGCTAAAAAATTACACATAAAAAATCCTGCTAAAAAATTACACATAAAAAATCCTGCTAAAAATTACACATAAAAAATCCTGCTAAAAATTACACCAAAAAAAAATCCTGCTAAAAATTACACAAAAACATCCGGCTAAAAATTGCACATAAAAAATCCTGCTAAAAATTGCACAGAAAAATCCTGCTAAAAACGACACAAAAAAAATCCTCTTCAAAAAATGACACAGAAAAATGCTCCCCCAAAGCCCAACCCATCCTGTCTCAGCCGACCCCGGCGCTGCCGCAGATGTGGATTCCAGCTGTGGATTCCAGAGGACAATAAATGACAGCCATCCCTCGATGAAAATGAAACCCGCCAAACCAGGGGGCTGCAGCAGTTTTCATGGCGAGGAAAGCGAAGGATGTTTGGGCTAACAGGGTGGGCAAGGCCCGCGTGCTGCCGGGAGGGAAAAGGAAGGACAAGGGGAGACAAAGGCTGCGGGAATTCAGATTTCGCCCCTCAGCGCTGAGGGAGCGATGAGCGCAGAACCCGCGCAGCGCGAGCAGCGGGCCCAGCGAGAGCCGGAACCCCCGAAGCCCGGAGCCCCCCGAACCCCCGAGCCCTGCCGGCACTCACCCTCCTGGAACTTGGGCTTGGGGTCCTGCTTGGGCGCCATTTATAAGGGCCGGTCCCTCCTCCGGCCGCTCCCCGCGGGGCCCCGGCGCTGCCCGGCCCGGCCCGGCCCCGCCGCGCAGCCGCGCCCGGAGCATGCCGGGACATGTAGTCCTGCCCGCTATGCTCTGCGCAGCCGCGCCCGGGGCATGCCGGGACATGTAGTCCTGCCCGCTATGCTCTGCGCAGCCGCGCCCGGGGCATGTCGGGACATGTAGTCCTGCCCGCTCCGCCCCTGTAGCGGCTCCCGGAGCATGCCGGGACATGTAGTCCTGCCCGCTCCGCCCCTGCAGCCATGCCCGGGGCATGCCGGGACATGTAGTCCTGCCCGCTCCGCCCCTGCAGCCGCGCCCGGGGCATGCCGGGACATGTAGTCCTGCCCACTCTTCCCCTGCAGCCGCACCCGGAGCATGCCGGGACATGTAGTCCTGGCCGCTCTGCCCCTGCAGCCGCGCCCGGGGCATGCCGGGACATGTAGTCCTGCCCGCTCCGCCCCTGCAGCCATGCCCGGGGCATGCCGGGACATGTAGTCCTGCCCGCTCCGCCCCTGCAGCCGCACCCCGGGGCATGCCGGGACATGTAGTCCTGCCCACTCCGCCCCTGCAGCCGCGCCCGGAGCATGCCGGGACATGTAGTCCTGCCCACTCCGCCCCTGCAGCCGCGCCTCGGAGCATGCCGGGACATGTAGTCCTGCCCGCTATGCTCTGCGCAGCCGCGCCCGGAGCATGCCGGGACATGTAGTCCTGCCCGCTCGCCCCCTGCAGCCGCGCCCCGGAGCATGCCGGGACATGTAGTCCTGCTCGCTCCGCCCCTGCAGCCGCGCCCGGGGCATGCCGGGACATGTAGTCCTGCCCGCTCCGCCCCTGCAGCCGCGCCCGGGGCATGCCGGGACATGTAGTCCTGCCCTCCGCCCCTGCAGCCGCGCCCGGGGCATGCCGGGACATGTAGTCCTGCCCGCTCCGCCCCTGCAGCCGCGCCCAGAGCATGCCGGGACATGTAGTCCTCGGCAGGTTAACCCGCTCCGCCCCGCTGCCTGCCGGGTGGAGGTTGATCCTGTCGGTGAGAAGCCAATCTGGTATTATAAATCAGAAATAAAGTCTCGATATTCAGCAAAATTTAGATTGCTTTATGTAGACAGAGCAAGCAGCGCTGGGGAAAACGTGAGGGGTCACCGCCCACTCCACGTTTCCACCGAACTTGGTTTGCAGCTCCCTTTTTATAGTCTGGTTTTCATTGTAGTAATCAATAATTGTTATGGTTTTGTTGGAGTAATTCTGCAGGGTAAGCAGTGGTGGTCAGAGAAACTTCCATCCTTCCGTGGGACAGTTCTTGGGAACAATTGGTCATGTAACCATCTGGTCCTTGGTAGATAAAAATCAGAAGTGGGAATTTTGATCTTTAGCAGATAGTTTGTGATTGATCACACAAAGGCAGGAAATCTGATTCTGCAAAAAAAACCTTTCAGACTTATGGAAAACCCTTTTTTATTTTTTATAAACTGGTGTACACAATATTCATAACAGGGGATTTAAACAGAGTGGGTTTAATCATATATTTCCCCTTATCTAGGTCCATGTTCTTTTCTTATTTGAAGTATTCTGGTTTATACAAACTCCAAAACTTCTATGATTAACACGAATCATTTATCAATTATCACACTGGTGAGTAAAAAAAAAAATTTTAAAAGAAGAGAAAAACGCAACTCGCCCAACGTGGGGCTCGAACCCACGACCCTGGGATTAAGAGTCCCATGCTCTACCGACTGAGCTAGCCGGGCGCCATGCACTCCCTGTCGCAGCCGCGGGTGTCGGCAGCGGCCCCGCGCAGTCCCCGCTCCGCCCGCCAGAGGGCGCGGCCGCGGCTGGTTTGTGTATTTAATACTGCCGCTTAATTAAACGTTAATTAAATATTAACCCAAAGGCTGCGGGTGCGGAGCGACGGGGGATGCGGCGGTCCCGGGAAAGGTCTGGGGTGCGAGGAGCCCCCGAGTAATCCCGCGGGTTTGCTCCCGGCGCGTTTTCACCTGGGAGAAAATAAAAAAACTAAAACGAGGCAGCCCCGACTGAGGAGAGAGGGGACATGGCGGGATCAGCCAAGCACCGTTTTTAAATTTTGAGCGAAAATTCGCTGAATTTTGGTGATTTTTTAACCGCCATCCTCACGGCGGGGCGGACGAAGCACAGCGGCAAAGGAGCGCCAGGGGGCGCCATGGGCCAGGCGTGAGGTAAGCCCCGCCCCTGATGTGCGTAACCCCGCCCACTGTGTGCGTAACCACGGCCGATGATGTCATAGCCACGGCCATGTAATTTACATAGACACACCCATCTAATGTGCATAACCACACCCATCTAATGTGCATAACCACACCCATCTAATGTGCATAGCCACACCCATGTAATGTGCATAGCCACACCCATGTAATGTGCATAACAACGCCCATCTAATGTATATAGCCACGCCCATCTAGTGTGCATGGCCACACCCGTCTAATGTGCACAGCCACACCCATCTAATGTGCATAACCCCACCCACATGATATACATAACCCCGCCCATCTAATGTGCATAACTACGCCCAACTTAGTTACATAACAAACCACACTTGATTTACATAACCCCGCCCTTAATATGCATAACCCCACCCATCTGATATGCATAACCACGCCCGCGCAGTGCACACAATCCCGCCCATCCAACGCGCCTAACCCCGCCCCTGTGCTGCTGGCCCCGCCCCCCGTTGTCTCTGGCCCCGCCCCCGCCGCCCCTCAGCGCCCCTCAGCCATGGCGGCCCGGGCCGCGCTGCGCCCGCTGCTGCCGCTCGTCCCCGTGGCCGCCGCGCTGGCGCTGGCTGCGGGCGGGGGCCCGGCGGGGACAGGTCCGTCCGAGGGGACAGCGCGGCGGGGACCGCGGGAGGGGCGTGCGGGGGGTCCGCGGGGCGCGGGGGGTCCGTGGGGATACGAGCGGGATGAGGGGGATGAGCGCGGGGTGACGGCGGGATTGTCCCCGGGATGAGCTCCGGGTGACGGCGGGATTGTTCCCGGGATGAGCGCGGGGTGACGGCGGGATTGTTCCCGGGATGAGGGGGATGAGCGCGGGGTGACGGCGGGATTGTCCCCGGGATGAGGGGGATGAGCTCCGGGTGACGGCGGGATTGTGCCCGGGATGAGCTCCGGGTGACGGCGGGATTGTCCCGGATGAGGGGATGAGCTCCGGGTGACGGCGGGATTGTCCCCGGGATGAGCTCCGGGTGACCGCGGGATTGTCCCCGGGATGAGCTCCGGGTGACCGCGGGATTTTTCCCGGGATGAGCTCCGGGTGACCGCGGGATTGTGCCCGGGATGAGCTCCGGGTGTCCGCGGGATTGTTCCCGGGATGAGCTCCGGGTGACGGCGGGATTGTCCCCGGGATGAGCTCCGGGTGACCGCGGATTGTGCCCGGGGTGCTCGGCGGGGCCGGGACCGGACAGCTCGGTGGCCCCGCTGCTGCCGCGCTCGCCCCCGGGTTGGGCAGGGTCGGAGCCGCAGCCCCGATCGCGTCTCAGTCCCTCCCGCTCCCATCCCGGTCCCGTCTCGGTCCCTCCTGATCCCTCGCGATCCCTCTCGGTCCCGTCCCGGTCCCTCCCGATCCCTCCCGGTCCCATCCCGGTCCCGTCTCGGTCCCTCCCGATCCCTCCCGATCCCTCTCGGTCCCGTCCCGGTCCCTCCCGATCCCTCCCGGTCCCATCCCGGTCCCGTCTCGGTCCCTCCCGATCCCTCCCGGTCTCTCCCGGTCCCATCCCGGTCCCGTCCCGGTCGCGTCTTGGTTCCTCCCGATCTCTCCTGGTCCCGTCCCGGTCCCTCTAGGTTCCGTTCCGATCCCTCCCGGTCCCTCCCGCTCCCTCCCGGTCCCCGCGGCCGGGGATGTGCTCCGGCCGCTCCGTGCCCGGGGATGTTTTGCCCCTAAGAAACTGCGTCCCGACACCGCCTCAAAGTGTAGATTTGATTTTTTTGGGAGTTTTTTTTTTTTCTCGTTGTTTGTTCGGTGGTTTTTTTTATTTTCTACTGGCATCCGGAGTTTATCAGCGGGATCGTGTGCGTGCTTAGAGCCGAGCTCCGGAGCTGCCCTAAGCCTGACCTGGCGCTGTCCCCGGCAAAGCCCAGCCCTGAGCCCGAGGGCAGCAGGGACAGACGGGGACAGGAGCTGCTGTAGGGACAGGAGCTGTTACAGGGACAGGAGCTGTTATAGGGACAGGAGCTGTTACAGGGACGGGAGCTGCTATAGGGACAGGAGCTGTTATAGGGACAGGAGCTGTTATAGGACAGGAGCTGTTATAGGACAGGAGCTGTTATAGGGACAGGAGCTGTTACAGGGACAGGAGCTGTTATAGGACAGGAGCTGTTACAGGGACAGGAGCTGTTATAGGACAGGAGCTGTTATAGGACAGGAGCTGTTATAGGGACAGGAGCTGTTACAGGGACAGGAGCTGTTATAGGACAGGAGCTGTTACAGGGACAGGAGCTGTTATAGGACAGGAGCTGTTACAGGGACAGGAGCTGTTATAGGACAGGAGCTGTTATAGGGACAGGAGCTGTTACAGGGACAGGAGCTGTTATAGGACAGGAGCTGTTATAGGACAGGAGCTGTTTAAGGACAGGAGCTGTTATAGGGACAGGAGCTGTTATAGGACAGGAGCTGTTATAGGACAGGAGCTGTTACAGGGACAGGAGCTGTTATAGGGACAGGAGCTGTTATAGGACAGGAGCTGTTACAGGGACAGGAGCTGTTATAGGGACAGGAGCTGTTATAGGGACAGGAGCTGTTACAGGGACAGGAGCTGTTACAGGGACAGGAGCTGTTATAGGGACAGGAGCTGTTGTAGGGACAGGAGCTGTTATAGGACAGGAGCTGTTACAGGGACAGGAGCTGTTATAGGGACAGGAGCTGTTATAGGACAGGAGCTGTTATAGGGACAGGAGCTGTTACAGGGACAGGAGCTGTTATAGGAACAGGAGCTGTTACAGGGACAGGAGCTGTTATAGGACAGGAGCTGTTATAGGGACAGGAGCTGTTATAGGAACAGGAGCTGTTGTAGGACAGGAGCTGTTGTAGGGACAGGAGCTGTTGTAGGGACAGGAGCTGTTATAGGGACAGGAGCTGTTACAGGGACAGGAGCTGTTACAGGAACAGGAGCTGCTGTAGGGACAGGAGCTGTTATAGGACAGAAGCTGTTACAGGACAGGAGCTGCTGTGATGGGATGTTGGCAGCAGAACAGGAGGCAGGAGCGAGGAAAAGGGACCCTGCTGACCTGGGGTTTCTGGCTGTGCTCAGAACAGACCTCAGGTTCACAAAACCACACTCTTGTATACAACGATTATTATTTTACACAAGACTATTATTATTTCACAAGCACCATGCCCGATCCTGCTGCAGTCCGGGTGTCCCAGCAGGCACAGGGCTGGGAGGAAGGTGAAAAACCCCGCAGGTAACCCCTGCACCCCCTTTTCCAGACGGCGACATCGTGCACCCCATCAAGGTGGACGAGCGCGGATCCTTCCTGTCCTACGACCTGTCGCACCGGGCGCTGCACCGGCGCTCGCCGCTCTCCCGGAGCCAGCTGCCCGCCTTCTACCAGCTGCACTACCGGGGGCAGCCGCTGCACTTCAACCTGAGCCTCAACCGGCACCTGCTGGCGCCGGGCTTTGTCAGCGAGAGGCGTTTCGGGGGCATGGCCGGCGCCAGGATCCAGCCCCGCCCGCACAACCCGTGCCACATGCTCGGGGAGGTGCGGGGCGGGGGGCGGCGGGGCGGGCTGGCTGCGCTCAGCACCTGCGATGGGCTGGTGAGTACCGCCCCACCCGCGGGAGTGGCAGCAGCTGGCAGGATAAAGCTTTTTTTTCTGCCAAAAAGTGACACCGAAATTCCCGGCGGCAGCAGTCTCATCACGCGGGTCTGGATGTGACATTCCCGTGGGTTGCAGTGGTTTGGGGACTCTCTGGGGCTGGGTTTGTTTGTTTGTGTCCAAACTCCCAAAATGAGCAATTCTCAGCCTTCTGCTGCATAAATGGGATTGTGAGGAGCACGTGTGGAAACGAGGGAATGGGAGCTGGAGTGCTGTTGGTGGCACAGCTGGCACTGGAGCTGTGTGAATGGGAGCTGGAGTGCTGCTGGTGGCACAGCTGGCACTGGAACTGTTTGAGGGAATGGAGTGCTGCTGGTGGCACAGCTGGCACTGGAGCTGTTTGAGGAATGGAGTGCTGCTGGTGGCACAGCTGGCACTGGAGCTGTTTGAGGGAATGGAGTGCTGCTGGTGGCACAGCTGGCACTGGAGCTGTTTGAGGGAGCTGGAGTGCTGCTGGTGGCACAGCTGGCACTGGAGCTGTTTGAGGGAATGGAGTGCTGCTGGTGGCACAGCTGGCACTGGAGCTGAGGGAATGGAGTGCTGCTGGTGGCACAGCTGGCACTGGAGCTGTTTGAGGGAATGGAGTGCTGCTGGTGGCACAGCTGGCACTGGAGCTGTTTGAGGGAATGGAGTGCTGCTGGTGGCACATCTGGCACTGGAGCTGTTTGAGGGAATGGGAGCTGGAGTGCTGCTGGTGGCACAGCTGGCACTGGAGCTGTTTGAGGAGCTGGAGTGCTGCTGGTGGCACAGCTGGCACTGAGCTGAGGGAATGGAGTGCTGCTGGTGGCACAGCTGGCACTGAAACTGTTGAGGGAATGGAGTGCTGCTGGTGGCACAGCTGGCACTGAAACTGAGGGAATGGAGTGCTGCTGGTGGCACAGCTGGCACTGGAGCTGTTTGAGGGAATGGAGTGCTGCTGGTGGCACAGCTGGCACTGGAGCTGTTTGAGGAGCTGGAGTGCTGCTGGTGGCACAGCTGGCACTGAAACTGAGGAATGGGAGCTGGAGTGCTGCTGGTGGCACAGCTGGCACTGGAGCTGTTTGAGGAATGGAGTGCTGCTGGTGGCACAGCTGGCACTGAAACTGAGGAATGGGAGCTGGAGTGCTGCTGGTGGCACAGCTGGCACTGGAGCTGTTTGAGGAGCTGGAGTGCTGCTGGTGGCACAGCTGGCACTGAAACTGAGGGAATGGAAGCTGGAGTGCTGCTGGTGGCGCAGCTGGCACTGGAGCTGTTTGAGGAATGGAGTGCTGCTGGTGGCGCAGCTGGCACTGGAGCTGTTTGAGGGGCTGGAGTGCTGTTGGTGGCACAGCTGGCACTGGAGCTGTTTGAGGGAATGGAGTGCTGCTGGTGGCACAGCTGGCACTGAAACTGAGGGAATGGAAGCTGGAGTGCTGCTGGTGGCACAGCTGGCACTGGAGCTGTTTGAGGGAATGGAGTGCTGCTGGTGGCACAGCTGGCACTGGAACTGAGGGAATGGGAGCTGGAGTGCTGTTGGTGGCACAGCTGGCACTGGAGCTGTTTGAGGGCTGGATTGCTGCTGGTGGCACAGCTGGCACTGGAGCTGTTTGAGGGGCTGGAGTGCTGCTGGTGGCACAGCTGGCACTGAAACTGAGAGAATGGGAGCTGGAGTGCTGCTGGTGGCACAGCTGGCACTGGAGCTGTTTGAGGGGCTGGAGTGCTGCTGGTGGCACAGCTGGCACTGGAGCTCTCTCTGTTTTTTGCCTCCTTCCACTGTAGGTATTTCCCAAGACAGCAGTGAGCTCGAGGTGTGGCACTTTTGGGGGAAAGGGCTCAAAACCTCCTGTGGGGCTGCAGGAATGGTCCCACAGAACTGGTGGAGCTCATGTCTCACTTTGGAGGGAGGACAACTCCCTCAGCTCCTCCACGGCTTCCCACTGCTGGAGGGCAGGAGTAGATGGGATTTTGGGAAGGAATTTTTCCCTGGGAGGGTCTCAGGGGTTGGGATGGATTCTCAGAGCAGCTGTGGCTGCCCCTGGCAGTGCCCAAGGCACTTGGACAGGTTTTGGAGCAGCCCGGGCTGGTGGAAGGTGTCCCTGCCGTGGCAGGGGTGGAGCTGGACGAGCTCTGGGGCCCCTCCCCACCCAAACCATCCCGTGCTGCTGTGATTCCTGTCCCGGTCCCTCGGGGTGCAGGTGGCCCCACGGTCTGTCTGTGTCTCCCTGGCAGAAAGGCGTGTTCCAGCTGATGAACGAGGACTATTTCATCGAGCCCGTGTCCAGCAGCCCTCGGCAGGAGGGAGCAGCTCAGCCCCACAGGATCTACAAGCGCCAGGTGCCCGAGGGCAGGGCTGGGCAGGGCAGGAGCCCGCCGGGCCCCGGGCAGGCCTGCGGGGTGCCAGGTACTGTCCCTTTGTCCCTTTGTCCCTTTGTCACTGTCCCTTTGTCCCTTTGTCCCTTCTCTGGCTTTGGGCAAGCTGTGACCCCACAGAGCTGCACCTCCCATCTTCTGCTCCCGGGGGGATGATGTGGAGACAGAGCATTTGTTTCATTCCCATGAAAACTTTGCTCTCTGAGCTGGAGTTTGGGAGTGAACTCGGCCGTGTGTGTGGGTCCCTCCCTGTGCACAGCAGATGGGTTGCATAAACTCCCAAAGCCGGGATTTCAAGTGCTGAGGAATCCAGTGCATTCCCAGGAGCTCCTGGGCACTTTTCTCCCCGATGGAGCTGCAGTTCTGTACGTGCTGCACATTTCCTGGAGCTCTCTGCTGTCACAAACTGGGCTTGGCTTCTGTGATGGGGTTATCTTCAGGCATTCTTCTGATGATCTGAATTAATTATTCAATCTGTGGCAATAATCTTAATGGCTTCCTCTAGGTTTTGAAGCCTGTTCTTGACTCAAGTCCATTCTGGACTTTGAAGTCTGTTCTTGAAAATTAATTTCTCTGGGTGTACCATGGCCTGTGTGTAGCTCACATGGATCTCAGGGCTGGTGGGGTGGATGTGCTGTGCATGCCCTGCAGAGGAATCCCACAGTCTGCAGGATTTCAGTGGCTGCTCCCCTCACTGAGGGTTGCTTTTGCTGTGCAGATGCTGCTGGTGGTGCTCAGCTCCTGCCAGGGCACAGGGCTCAGCTGGGTGGGGTTTGACAGGGCTCATCCCGAGGGGAAATGCCCCCGGGCACCCCCAGCTCTGCAGCAGCCTCAGCTCCCAGCGGGAGCTCAGCAGCCAAGGACACAGTGGGGATGCTCCAAGGAAGCTGCTGCCATTAAACTGTCACAGTGGTATTAGCAATTCATCAAGAGGTTCAGATAGTTGGGATTTTTCAGGCTGGGGGATGAAATGCGCTTTCACAGCTAACCCAGGAAATGTAGGAGTGCATTGTTAGGGAAGTGAGGCTGAGCCCCCGTGGAAGAGATTCCCAGTGTGTGGGATGAGGTTTGTAAAGCCTTCACCCAGCTTGGGGCTGACCCTGACCTTGCCCTTGGAGCCCTGTCACAGGAAAAGTCCCTGCTGGAGAATTCCCAGTGGCTGGGGAGCGTGAGGAGCTCCAGCCCAGGGAACATTCCCTTGTTTCCCCTTGGGGAGGAGCAGAGCCTGGCTCCTGGGCCCCAGGGAATCTCTGTGCTGCCTCCAGGCACCAGTCCAGCCTTGGGGACACTGAGTTTATGGTGATGGGAACTGTCCCTTCCTGGAAAATTCGGGTTTGGGATGACCCAAAATGTTGAGCCCTGGGGTTTTTTCTCAAGCATCTCTGCAGGGTTGTCTGTAAATTCCTAAACACTAAGACTCTGCTTTGGGAGTCTCCCTGCTCCTTGTGGATATTGCAAACCCTGTTCTGGTCAAAGAAATTCCTTCAAATGCTTTGTTTATTTTTTTTTTTTTGTGTCCTGCTCTTGGGCAGCAGGCTGAGCTCTGAGTCCTTTGGGACAGAGCACAGCAAAATCCACACGAGTTGTTGAGTTATGGGCTTGGGTTATTGAGCTTAGAGTATGAGACTGGTGTGAGCATCAGCCAGAGTGTGCTTATACTCCTGTGGTTTAGAGGATGTGAAGTCAGATCCCTGCTGTTTGCAGTCTGTTAGATTTCAGTGTTGAATAGCTCATACTTGTGCTGGAATTGCATCCTTGTGCTTTGAAGGATGGAGCAGTAGGCACTGAAGTCGTTGAGGTGGCACTGGATGAGATGAGTATGACACAGCTTGTGTGCACAGAAAGGAGATTCTTCAGATTAGTTTGTGAAGACTGTAAGATTTGGGTGGTGGGAACTGCCCTTCTGAGACTTTATGGGTCTAAGAGACCCTTAGGGGTTAAGTGTGGAGCCTTCTCCACATCACAGGTGACTCCTTTGAATTAAAAAAAGAAGATATTAAAATTGCAGGTGTTTTATGAAGGAAAAAAAGTTGTCACGGCCCGAGGTGTCTCCTCAGCCCTGAGCTCACCTCTGGGACATGCAGGTGGTTTGAGCCCAGCTCTTTCCATGAGAGGCTGCAGGGGCTGTTCTCAGAGGTTTCATGGCTGTTTGTTCTCCCTTATCTCAGGATTGCTCTGCCCAGCACGTCCAGGGCAGAATCTGCCTGGCAGAGGCAGGACTGATCTTTTATACTCTAAATTACCTACTAGGGATTTACAATTATTTTCCAATCCAATACAACTTTGTTAAACGGTCCAGCTCTGACCCATCCAATCTAAAGTGCCAGCATGTCACCCAGCATGGATGGCACGGAGGAGAAGGAGGAAGAGGTATCCACACCCCAAATTCTCCATCTTGGCCACGTGTCCCTTGTCACAAACATCCCCAAAAGTCTGTTTATCTACGTTCTAACAACCTAATTTACACTTTACTGATTTTGGTGGCTTGTTCCCATTCCCTCTGTGTTGGTGATTTTCCCCAGGGGTTTGAATTCAGCACTGAGACACCAGGGGTCTCACTCAGGGAGTCTTTGGGGGGTCTTAAACCTCCCAGGGAAGGCAGAGAACACTCTGGGCTCCCACAAAAAGTCTTTTTTTTCCCCCTTGGCTGGTCAGAGTCTGAGGAGAGCCTGGGGCGCTGGGAGCGGCGCAGGGAGAGGTGGCAGCAGAGGCAGCCCAGCAGGAGGAGCAGCAGGAGGATCCAGCCACGCTCCACCAGCAGGGAGAAGTGGGTGGAGACCCTGGTGGTGGCAGACACCAAGATGGTGGAGTTCCACGGCAGTGCCCACGTGGAGAAGTATGTGCTGACCGTCATGAACATGGTGAGTCTGCCCAGCTGCTCCTGGGCTGCAGGGGCAGCAGCAGCTCCTGGTGCCTCTGAAGTTCTTTGTTGCATGAATGCATCAGTCTCCAAGGCAGAGAGTTCAGGTTACACTCCATGCTAAGGTTTTCTGGCATAGAGCCCCAAGTAGCAGCAGCTCCCTGGAATTTCTCCTTCTTTCTTCCTCCTCTTCCTCCTCTTGTTCTTCTTGTTCTTGTTCTTCTTGTTCTTCCTCTTCTTCTTCCATTTCTTCTTGCATTCCTTCTTCTTGCATTCCTTCTCCTCCTTCTCCTTCCCCTTCTGTTTCTTCCATTTCTTCTTCCTCTTCCTCTTCTTCTTCTTCCATTTTTTCTTCCTTTTCCTCTTCTTCCATTTCTTCTTCTCCTCCTTCTCCTCCTTCTTCTTCTTCTTCCATTTCTCCTCCTCCTCCTCCTCCTCCTTCTCCTCCTTCTTTCATTTCTTCTTCTTCTTCCATTTGTCCTTCTCCTCCTCCTCCTTCTCCTTCTCCTTCTTCTTCTTCTCCTTCCATTTCTCCTCCTCCTTCTCCTTCCATTTCTCCTCCTTCTCCTTCTCCTCCTTCTCATCCTCCTTTCATTTCTTCTTCTTCTTCCATTTCTTCTTCTCTTTCTCTGTGTGTGTCCCCCCAATACAGGGGATTATATTCATAAATCATCCCATGAGCTAAAGACACGAATCTAAAACACTCTTTCCAAAACCACAAATTCTTTGTACACCTATTAAGTCTTGCTGTGAACCAAGCAGGTGAGGAGGTGGCTCAGCAGCTGCTGGCATTGCAGAGGAAAGCTTTGGCTGATGCCAGCAAGGGTGGGGCTGGGCAGAGGACCTCAGGTAACATCCCTGGGGTTCTGGGGGGTGGTGGAGGCAGCAGAATTCCTGTGAGCTGTTAAACCCATCCCACAGGAGGGAGGGCAGGGGTTCCTGGGGCGTTTCTGGCTGGGCTCCAGTGTGTGTGCACAGCTCCTGTCAGGTGTGCTGGGGTTTCCTGGTCCACCTCACTCCAGGTGTCTGTTCTTGTCCCCCCGTGGGGAATTGCTGAGCTGCTGTCACAGCCTGCAGCACCTCCCCTGCAGTGTCCTGGCTGCTCAGTGTCCCAGCTGTCCCCATGGCTGTCCCTCTGCAGGTGGCAGGGCTGTTCCACCACGCCAGCATTGGGAACCCCATCAACATCGCCGTGGTGAGGCTCATCCTGCTGGAGCACGAGGAGGTGAGAGCCCCGGGGCTGGGCTGGGGCTCCAGGATCCCCCCAGGGCTGGGCTGCAATTCCAGGATCCCCCCAGGGCTGGTCTGCAATTCCAGGATCCCCCAGGTCTGGGCTGGGCTGGGGCTCCAGGATCCCCCAGGGCTGGTCTGCAATTCCAGGATCCCTCCTGGGCTGGGCTAAGCTGGGCTGGGCTGGGCTGGGGCTCCAGGATCCCCCCAGGGCTGAGCTGGGCTGGGCTGGCTGGGCTGGGCTGGGGCTCCAGGATCCCTCCAGGGCTGGTCTGCAATTCCAGGATCCCTCCCAGGGCTGAGCTGGGCTGGGCTGAGCTGGGTTGGGCTGGGCTGGGCTGGGGCTCCAGGATCCCTCCCAGGGCTGAGCTGGGCTGGGCTGGGCTGGGCTGGGCTGGGGCTCCAGGATCCCTCCAGGGCTGAGCTGGGCTGGGCTGGGCTGAGCTGGGCTGGGGCTCCAGGATCCTCCAGGGCTGAGCTGGGCTGGGCTGGGCTGAGCTGGGCTGGGGCTCCAGGATCCCTCCAGGGCTGGGCTGGGGCTCCAGGATCCCTCCAGGGCTGGGCTGGGGCTCCAGGATCCCTCCAGGGCTGAGCTGGGCTGAGTTCCAGGATCCCTCCTGGGCTGGGCTGGGGCTCCAGGATCCCTCCAGGGCTGGGCTGCAGTTCCAGGATCCCCTGCTGGGCTGGGCTGCAGTTCCAGGATCCCTCCAGGGCTGAGCTGCAGCTCCAGGATCCCTGCTGGGCTCTGCTGGTGCCTGCCTGAGCCTGGCAGCAGACAGAAATCCAGGTGCCCACTTTGGCTGCTAGAGGCAGGGATGGGCAGAGGGGCTGCAGAGCCTGGTTTTTTGGGGTGGTTTGTGTGCCAGTGAGGTGGCAGAGGGCTCTGGGGCACTGGGGGGTCGTGTCCAAGCTGCCAAGGTGGTTTTGGGGGCCTGAGCCTTGTCCTTCACCCTCAGCCAGCACAGGGGATTTTCTTAACCCCTGGTCCTGGATGATTGAGTGTTTTGGTTGAGCCACAGATGGAAAGAAAGCAGGAAAAGGGCTGTCCTGCCAGCCAGCCCACAGGCTGTCAACATGCAGCAGTTCCATCTACATGTCCCTCCCAAGCCCACTGAGGTGTCTGGGGTCAGGCCTCTCCCCTCCCCACCCCAAAACCCAGCCAGGTCTCCCTTTGTGTCTGCAGGAGGAGCTGAAGATCTCCCACCACGCAGACAACACCTTGAGAAGCTTCTGCAAGTGGCAGAAGAGCATCAATGTGAAGGGAGACTCACACCCCCTGCACCACGACGTGGCTGTGCTGCTCACCAGGCAGGTTTGGGGCTGGGGACTCACCTGGCTGCAGGTGGGGCAGGCAGGGAAACACCTGCTGGGGCTGCTGGGGTCTCACTCTCCCTGCCTGGGCACTGTAAGGTGTGTGGTGTGGAGTTTGGGGTGTCTCCTCCTGGCTGGGGTGCTGTGGAAGAGGGTTGGAATTGGAGATCTTTAGGATCCCAAAGCTTTCCATGAGTCTGTGGTTCTGTGGGCTGGGCTGATCTCAGCTTTAAACCTGGGCACAGCTCCCAGCTGAGGTTTCCAAGGCAGGTTTTCACCAAAGCCCCAGGAGGGCTGGATCCTGCCAGGATTAACTCTCCTTCTCCCTGCTAGGCTGGGCTTGGCAGGGGATTCTCCCCTGGCAGCAATTCTGCTCGTGTGCCTTGCACCAAAGCCTGCTCTGAGGCTTCCAGGCTGCTGTTTTGGGCTCTTGTGGTGCTCTGGGTGATGATTCACAACCCACAGCAGCTTCATCTTCCCTGGGAGGTTGCTTTGTAGCAGAAATGAGGCACTTCAGGCCTTGGGCTGCTCTTCCTGGGTGGCTGGGGCAGCACAGCACCTCTGGGATGTGCTTCCAATGTTTGATTATCCCCACAGCAGCTGTATTTACACAAGGGGACAAATGCAGCCAGGCTGGCCAGCAGCTGCCATTAATCAGAGTTAGCAATGAGCTGGGGATGCTGGCAGAGGGGAGGGGGAAGCAGAGGTCAGGAGTGCTTCCCCTGTGGAGGGACGTTGGATGTTCCACCTCACTCCTGTTTGGCTGCTGTCCCCGTGCCGGGTGCCAACGCCCTCTCTGCTCTGTGTCTGTGTGTCTGTCCGTGCCTGCTGTCCCTGGGGAAGGAAGGAAGGACATCTGTGCTGCCATGAACAGGCCCTGTGAGACCCTGGGGCTGTCCCACGTGGCTGGGATGTGCCAGCCCCACCGCAGCTGCAACATCAACGAGGACACGGGGCTGCCCCTGGCCTTCACCGTGGCCCACGAGCTGGGACACAGGTACCTCCCCCTCCCCCTCCTCCTCTCCTGGGGCTGGGAGGTGCTTCCCAAGTGCTTCCTCATACAAACACTGCCTTGCTCCCTGAGCATTTCAGTCCAGAGTTAAGTGTTGGGTTTAATAAGAACCACTAATGCAAGGCAGCCACGTTTTGGGTTATCCCAGGTTTAATAATGCAAGGCAGCCTGGAGAGATTGCACTCTGTGTGGGTTGTCCTGGGGTGGTTTGGGAAGGTTTTGGAGCTGGGGTTGCCCACTGAGAAATTTTAAAGTAAGATCTGTCTGTAACATCACCAACAGAATTGTGCTTGCCCCAGTTTCAGTTAAATTTCCACAAGGTCACAGTTCCCAGTAGCAGCCCTGTGTGGGAAAACACCCTGTGGAATATTCCTGAGTTTTCAGTGGGAAAGCAGGGATGGAGGCCCAGGACAAGGGAGGGTTTTGGAGCTGGGGCTGCCCACTGAGAGGTTTTAAAGTAGATCTGTCTGTAGCATCAGTGACAGAACTCTGCTTGCCCCAGTCTCAGTTAAATTTCCACAAGGTCACAGTTCCCAAGAGTGGGACATTGCCCAGTTTTCAGTGGGAAAGCAGGGATGGAAGCACAGCCAGAGCTCAGGGCAGTGAGCAGCAGCTCCCTGGGCCCCTGTGCGTGGTGGCTGTGCTGTGCTGCTGCTCGTGGCTCACCTCCCCTCTGGGGCTGTGCTCTTACACAGTTTTGGGATTCAGCATGATGGAAGCAGCAATGACTGCGAGCCAGTTGGGAAAAGACCTTTCATCATGTCTCCACAGCTCCTGTATGACACCTCCCCCCTCACCTGGTCCCGCTGCAGCCGCGAGTACATCACACGCTTCCTCGAGTGAGTGCCCCTCCCTCCCCTCCTCCTCCTCCTCCTCGTGGGAGGGCTTTTGGACAGCAAACCAACATGATTATGCACAAGTTGTTTCATTGGTTACTTTCTACCTTTAATTACATTTTAAATCGGTGTCTCTATGCTGCTGCACGAGTTTTTCAGGTGGCTGTCCAGAACTTCACTGCCCACCTTTATCTTGGCCCTTCTAATCTCAGTTTTCTGTTTTTCAGCTGCCTCTCTCCCCATTTAGCACAATTTATGTTTTAGTGGCCTTGAAGGGTCTTAATAAGTTGCAGAAAAAAACACTTAAAATGGCTCATTTGTGGACCAACAAGTTGTAGAAAAAAAAACACTTAAAAATGGCTCATCCCTTGCACTTGTTACAAACATTGGTCTAAACTAAGAAATATACAGAAAAACAGCTAAGTGTGTTTTTACACAGCAGAAAAGCAACTAGCCAGCAAAATGTGGAGAAAAGCAGCTAAATATGGTTTGGCTGATACAGAGCAGGGCCTGGGGTGCCTCACTGTGCAGTGAAGGGGGTTCAGGAGCCTTTTTGGGCTGATAAAACCAGAGAGTTTTCCCTCCACACTCCCTGCAGGTTCTGCAGAGTCTCCTCCACTCTCTCTGCCTCTGGGCCAAGCAGACCCAGCCAAATTCCTCCCTGCTTTGTTTATTTTTAGCACCCCTGGCTGGTTTTTCGGGCTGTTGTTGGGAAGTTCCAAGGAGCAGAGGCCAGGGTTTGGTTTCTCAGCCAGGGGCTGGCACTGCAGGAAGGTTTTCCTCCCTGCAAACAGCAAGGAGCAGCGAGGGGAGAGCTGGGCCAGGCATTCCATGGTCCCAAACCCAGCCTGGCCTGGCCCCACACGTGCAGGGGGAGTTATTCTGATTTATGGGCTGCAGAGCAGTGGAGATTTCCTGCATCCACAGTGCTCTTGGCCCTCTGCTATAACCTTCCCTTGGGGATGGAGAATTTCCTGCTGGGGATGAGCCCGAGCTGGGATGGGGGAGACAGAGCAGCTGGGAGCTCCTGTGGTGGGGTTTGGGGCTGTGCTCCCCCTGAAGGAGCAGCTCTTCCTTGGGAGCTGTTACAGGAACAGGAGCTGTTATAGGGACAGGAGCTGTTATAGGGACAGGAGCTGTTATAGGGACAGGAGCTGTTGTAGGGACAGGAGCTGTTGTAGGGACAGGAGCTGTTACAGGGACAGGAGCTGTTATAGGGACAGGAGCTGTTATAGGGACAGGAGCTGTTGTAGGGACAGGAGCTGTTGTAGGGACAGGAGCTGTTGTAGGGACAGGAGCTGTTGTAGGGACAGGAGCTGTTTAAGGACAGGAGCTGTTACAGGGACAGGAGGTGCTGTAGGGACAGGAGCTGTTATAGGGACAGGAGCTGTTATAGGACAGGAGCTGTTACAGGGACAGGAGCTGTTACAGGGACAGGAGCTGCTGTAGGCACAGGAGCTGTTATAGGGACAGGAGCTGTTACAGGGACAGGAGCTGTTATAGGACAGGAGCTGTTATAAGGACAGGAGCTGTTATAGGACAGGAGCTGTTACAGGGACAGGAGCTGTTATAGGGACAGGAGCTGTTATAAGGACAGGAGCTGTTATAGGGACAGGAGCTGTTATAGGACAGGAGCTGTTACAGGACAGGAGCTGTTATAGGGACAGGAGCTGTTACAGGGACAGGAGCTGCTGTAGGGACAGGAGCTGTTACAGGGACAGGAGGTGCTGTAGGGACAGGAGCTGCTATAGGGACAGAAGCTGTTACAGGACAGGAGCTGCTGTGATGGGATGTTGGCAGCAGAACAGGAGGCAGGAGCCAGGAAAAGGGACCCTGCTGACCTGGGGTTTCTAGCTGTGCTCAGAACAGACCTCAGCTTCACAAAACCACACTCTTGGATGACAATGATTATTATTTTACACATGATAATTGTTATTTCACAAGCACTGCTGAATGTTGGAGCATCTCTCAGGGATTTCCAGCTCTGTGCTCAGTCAGGGTCTGCCTGGACAGAGGGGACACTGCAGAGGTCCTGTCCCCAAGGAAGGTGTCCCCTTGCCCAGGCCAGTGTGGGATGCTGGCTCAGGGTGATGCTCTGGTGCTGGAGGCTTTGCTCCACATCAGACAAACCTTTTCAGCCTCTTTCCATAGTGCTGGAGCTCTTCCTCCTTCATCCTGCCCTTCCCCTGCCCGTGCCATCCCTCCCCAGCTCATTCTTCCCCAGCCCCAAGCTTTGCCTTTTGTTTTTGTTGAATCCTGTCCTGGCTTTTTTGGACCCTTCCTCCAGTTCTCTGGGAGCTTTTTGGAATTTTAATCCTGCTCTCAAATGTATCTGCAGATCCTCCCAGGCTGCTCACAGATGGGGATTTAATCATTGTTCCATCCTCTCCATCCTCCAGCTTGGTCAGGAATGGGCTGGAGCAGGCAGAGCAGGGCAGGCTCTGCATCTTCCCCTGTGCACTGGGATTTACTGCAGATCCCTGCAAGCCAGAGGGAAACTCAGGCCAGCTTCTCCCTGCTTGGAGATGTGTTTTGGCCAATTGAACAGACCAGGAGAATGATTGTAAATATTTAACAAATAAATAGATTGTGGAAAAGCTGGAATGTTGAGGCAGATCCCAATCTGGACAGGGACCCCTGTGTGAGCTGGGGCAGGACAGGGAGGGCTCCAAGAGGAACAGGGGGCTGGGGACAGTGTAGGGGGGGCCTGAGGGGTCCCTTCACCCCAAACAGGCAGAGGGTGAGGGCGTCCAGAGCAGCACGAGTGCCACACCTGGGGCTGATCCAGCACCAAGTGCTCCAGCCTGGGCTTTTTCCAGTGGGGATTCCAGGGTTCTGTATTCAGTGGAAATACACAGAGAGGTGCCAGGCTGCACCAGGAGCTGCCCAGTCCCTGCTCCATCCATCCCAGCTCAGCCCCACAGCACCCCCAGGGATCCTGCCCTTCCCTCTGGGCTGGGGGCAGTGGGATGCTCCTGATGGTGGGGGTTTGGAAACAGAGACTTTGGAGCCCCTGGGCTGCTGAAAGCAGCTCATTTCCTGCTTTGTCCCGTTGGGAAATGCAAAATCTATTGCAGTAGGGATGCACATGGGGCTGTCCCCAGCCAGGGGGGCTGTGTGCAGGTGTGCAGTGGGAGCTCAGAGGGGTGGGGAAGGCAGGAGGGGGTGCTGGCTCTGCTGGCATCACCCCTGGCACTGCCATCCCCCAGAGCAGGAGCTCTGCTGCTCCAGCCCTTGTTCCTGTGCTGCTGCTTTGGGTTCAGAAGGAATCTCGGTGCAAGTTAATTCAGAGTTCCCAACCACAACAAACCCAAGTAATCTGATCCAGCACAGCCCTGCCAGAGGCTTGGCCTTGCTGGGAAGGAGTTTGTTTAAATCAACACCCAGGGCTGGGCTGGAGACAGTTCTGTGTGAGTTTGGGAAGTGTCAGAGCCAAAGCAGCTGGAGCAGAGGGAGGCACTGCTGCCTTGGCCTCTGCACTGCCCCTCTGCTGCAGGGAGTCTGCCCAGCCTGGCCTGAGCCCTGCTCTGGTGGCTCTATGGGGTGAGCACGTTTGGCTGCTGAAAATCCCCTTTGTTGCTGTCAGCAGGGTCTGCAGGGACAGCTCTGGAGGGTGTGGGTACACCAGGGCATTCATGTTGTCCCTTCTGTCTTTGTCCCTTCACCCTCCCCATGTGTGCCACGCTGGGGGGACTGGGGGATCACTGGGTACCCAGGGGTTGCAGAGCCAGCCTTGTGCCAGGGGGAAATGCTGCTCCTCACCCTGGGCACTGCCCAGCTGCTGGGGGACCCCTGGGGTGACTGTGCTGCCTCCTGTCTGTTGCAGCCGGGGCTGGGGGCTGTGCCTGGACGACCCCCCAGCCCAGGAGGTGCTGGACTTCCCCCTGGTGCCCCCGGGAGTCCTGTATGATGTGAGCCACCAGTGCAGGCTGCAGTACGGCCCCTACTCCACCTTCTGTGATGACATGGACGTGAGTGGGGCCCCGGGGGCTGGGGGGGCTTGGGGGGCTGTGCTGGGGGCTGTGCCCAGGGATGGATCTGATCTGTGCCCCAGGGGTGGATCTGATCTGTGCCCCAGGGGTGGATCTGATCTGATCTGATCTGTGCCCAGGGGTGGATCTGATCTGATCTGTGCCCAGGGGTGGATCTGATCTGTGCCCTAGGGATGGATCTGATCTGATCTGTGCCCCAGGGATGGATCTGATCTGATCTGATCTGATCTGATCTGTGCCCAGGGGTGGATCTGATCTGATCTGTGCCCCAGGGATGGATCTGATCTGAGCCCTAGGGGTGGATCTGACTGACCTGTGCCCCAGGATGGATCTGATCTGTGCCCAGGGGTGGATCTGATCTGATCTGTGCCCCAGGGGTAGATCTGATCTGAGCCCCAGGATGGATCTGATCTGAGCCCCAGGATGGATCTGTGCCAGCTAACCCTGTCCCTGCTCCCCAGAGTGTCTGTCACACGCTGTGGTGCACCGTGGGGACCACGTGCCACTCCAAGCTGGACGCTGCTGTGGACGGCACGGCCTGTGGGGACAGCAAGGTGAGGGGACCCCCTGCACGGCCCTGGGGACAGCAGGGGCTGTGCAGAGGTCCCAGTCCCCAGCAGGGGCTGCCCTCGGGGAGGGTCACTCACTTGGGATCGCTGGAGTCACCTGGAAGGTGGCACCAGCCTGGCAGGAGCAGGGCTGGCTCTGTGCCATGGTGGGTGCTGCTCCCGGGACCTTCCCCACTGCTGGAGCAGCTCTGAGCCCCTCTGGGCTGTGAGTGCCCTTGCTGAGGGGTCTCTGTGGAGCTCCTTTGTTCCCTCCAACAGCACCTCTGAGTTTCCCACTGTCCAGGCTCTGACCTCCCTGCAAGCAAAGCAGGATTTCCAGGCCCCAGTGCATGTGCTGGGCCCCCTGCTGCCCATCCCTGCTGTAAGGAAAATTAACCACAAACACCTGAGGTTTCATGTCCAGAAAGGAGACAGAGGAGTCCTTTTTGCTTTATTCCAATAAAGGGAGAGGCCATGGGGTATTGCCCTGGGATCTCTCAGAGTTTTGGAGGATGCAGCCTCCTTTTATCCCAATTTCCCATCTGCTTTTCCCCTCTCTCCCTCCCCATGGGCTGAGGCACTTGAGAGGCACAGACTTCCCAAACACCTGACACCTGAGATTCCCCTCTAATGTACAACCCTCCCTTTTAATTTTTAATTCTTATAGAATTCATAGTTTCCCCCCTGTTGATTCTTTCATCTTCTGTTACCCAGTTTCATTTACCAGCAAACCCACAGTTTGTTTGTAGAGGCAAATCTCTTTTCCCATTCATCAATCAGTGGAGTCCCTCCCATTGTTTCTTTTATCTCTAGGTGCTAACGTTTAACTACCAACAGATCTACAGCTTGTTTGCAAAGGCAAATGGAACACGCTCTCCCTGCTAACCCTGTGCTCTGCTGTCCCTGCAGTGGTGCTTCAACGGCGACTGTGTGCCCGTGGGCTACCGGCCCCAGCCCATCGCCGGGGGCTGGAGCCCCTGGAGCGCCTGGGGCTCGTGTTCCCGCAGCTGCGGCGCCGGAGTGCAGAGCGCCGAGAGGCACTGCAGCCACCCCACGTAAGGCAGCTGTCCCCGGGTGCCAGAGCCGGGGCTGGGGCACAGAGCCGGGGCTGGGGGTACAGAGCAAGGGCAGGGGGTACAGAGCCGGGGCTGGGGGCACAGAGCCCTGACTGGGGCACAGAGCCCTGACTGGGGCACAGAGCTCAGCCTGGGGGCACAGAGCCCTGACTGGGGGCACAGAGCCCTGACTGGGGGCACAGAGCCAGGGCAGGGGGCACAGAGCCGGGGCTGGGCCACAGAGCCGGGGCTGGGGCACAGAGCCCTGACTGGGGGCACAGAGCCCTGTCTGGGGCACAGAGCCCTGACTGGGGGCACAGAGCCCTGACTGGGGCACAGAGCCCTGAGAGGTCGTGGCTTGGCTTGGGGGGGGGTACATGGTTCCATGCCCTGCCCTGGGCTCGAACAAAGGGCAGAGACTGCAGGCTGGGAGGTGTAAAACACACCCAGGGTGCTTTAGAGGCAGAACAGCAAAGCAGGCATTCCTGGGGCACAGATTCAGAGCTGTTTGGAGAAGTGCTGCTGCAGCTCATCCCCCTGCTGCAGTTGTTCATCCCCCTGCTGCAGTTCTTCATCCCCCTCCTGCAGTTTTTCATCCCCCTGCTGCAGTTCTTCATCCCCCTGCTGCAGTTCATCCCTCTGCTGCAGTTTCTCATCCCCCTGCTGCAGTTTCTCATCCCCCTGCTGCAGTTTATCCCTCTGCTGCAGTTCATTCCCTGCTGCAGTTTATCCCCTGCTGCAGTTCATATCCCCTGCTGCAGTTTATCCCCCTGCTGCAGTTTATCATCCCCCTGCTGCAGTTTATCCCCTGCTGCAGTTCATCCCCCTGCTGCATTCCATCAGCCAGAGCTGGCTGGAAGTGTCCAGGCACTGCTGGGGGAGCTGCCATCTCCATCCTGGGGTTTCTGCTGGCCCATCTGCTCCCCACGTGTCCCCAGATCCTGCTGCACTGCATTCACCAAAACCCCCAGCTTGCCCTGGTGTCAGAGCAGCCTGGGGTGGGAGGAGAAGGAAAAAGGAGAAGGGCTTTTAGTGGAGTCCCGTTTCCATGGCATGGGGAGCTGGACAGAGCTCCTGACCCTTCCCAACGTGCTCTGCCCATCCTCTGCCTCGCGTGGGTTTGGCTCCTGGGGGAGGTGTGCTGTCACCTCAGCCCCGGATTTGTGTTTGACATGAACTCTGTGGTGGTTTGTGGAGTGCTCCAGACACAGCTGGGGCCAGGCAGGAGAGCAAACACCAGGAATTCCCCGGGCAGTTGTTTGCTTTGGCCACTGGAGGTAAATCTGCAGCTTTGCCCTTGGGACCGAGTGAGAAAATGTGTGCTGGGCATCCCCCCCTCCCACAGCCGTTCCCTCAGGGCAGGGCATGTAAACACAGCCCTGAAATAATCAATAGCTCCGTTCTCTTCAGCACAGTGTGCTCAGGAGAAGGAGGTTTCGCTCCAAGGAGGGCCCTGGGACACTGGTGTGACCATAGGAAAAGGAGATGGTGGTTTTGCTGCATCTGAGAAAAGCATTGTGGATGCTTCTGCAGTCACCCGTGCTTTAAAAATCCCCGTGTGAGCTTTGCCATTCCCTGGGGAACAGAAGGGCAGAGCCAGGAGGAGTCCCTGGGGTGGGGAGCAGCTCCTGCAGAGTGTGTGCGAGGGGGTGGGACAGGGGTGGGCTTTAACCACCCCAAACCACGGCAGAGCTGTGACTCTGAGTGACTCTGAGTGACTCTGAGTGACTCTGAGCCCTGTGCCCCCTGTGCCCCCCGTTTCTCCCCAGGCCCAAGTACGGGGCGGGTTCTGGATCTGCAGAGTGTGTGCGAGGGGGTGGGACAGGGGTGGGCTTTAACCACCCCAAACCAGGCAGGGCTGTGACTCTGAGTCACTCTGAGTGACTCTGAGTGACTCTGAGCCCTGTGCCCCGGTGCCCCCTTTCTCCCCAGGCCCAAGTACGGCGGCCGCTTCTGCTTGGGCGAGCGCCGGCGGTTCCGGATCTGCAGCGTGTGTGCAGGGGGGTGGGACAGGGGTGGGCTTTAACCACCCCAAACCAGGCAGAGCTGTGACTCTGAGTCACTCTGAGTGACTCTTGAGTGATTCTGAGTGACTCTGAGTGACTCTGAGCCCTGTGCCCCCGTTTCTCCCCAGGCCCAAGTACGGCGGCAGGTTCTGCCTGGGCGAGCGGCGGCGGTTCCGGATCTGCAGCGTGCGGCGCTGCCCCCCCGACACTCCCTCCTTCAGGCAGCTCCAGTGCAGCCTCTTCAACCCCAGGCCCTACAAGGGGAAGCTCTACAAGTGGACTCCAGTGCCCAACAACTGTGAGTGGAGCTGTCTTGGTCAGAAGGACAGGTGTCTGACACTTGTCAAAGATTCTCTTTGAAATGGAGAATGTAAACCCCCCCCCTCCAAATTATTGTGATTTTGAAATTAAGGGGCTCTCAGGCAAGGATATGGGAATTAGGAATAACAGTTCTTGACTAGGAAAATTAAAATAGAAATGCAGCATTACAAAGAACAATCCCAACACTGCCAGAGTCAGAATCCAAGATGACACCCGTCAGTCAGTCAGGGTGTTGGCAGCAGTCCCATTCAATGGTGGCTGCATCCTCCTGCAGTGGCAGATGTGGTTCAGCTGGAGCAGTGCTCCTGGAGAAGGTGCAGTTTCCTCTGAAGCTCCAGGGATGGTGTGGAAAGGTCCACCAGGGAGCTTTTCAACCCTGGACACGCAGTTTGATGTGTGTGAACCCCTGTTCAGTTTGATGTGTGCCCTGTCCCAGTGAACCCCTGCGAGCTGCACTGCCGGCCCGAGCGCGAGTTCTTTGCCGAGAAGCTGCGGGACGCGGTGCTGGACGGGACCCCCTGCTACGAGAGCAGGGACAGCAGGGACATCTGCATCAATGGCATCTGCAAGGTGGGCACAGGGACACCCTGGGGCACAGGGACACCCTGGGATGGGACACAGGGACACCCTGGGGCACAGGGACATCTGCATCAATGGCATCTGCAAGGTGGGCACAGGGACACCCTGGGATGGGGCACAGGGACATCTGCATCAATGGCATCTGCAAGGTGGGCACAGGGACACCCTGGGACACAGGGACACCCTGGGATGGGACACAGGGACATCTGCATCAATAGCATCTGCAAGGTGGGCACAGGGACACCCTGGGATGGGGCACAGGGACATCTGCATCAATGGCATCTGCAAGGTGGGCACAGGGACACCCTGGGGCACAGGGACACCCTGGGGTGGGGCACAGGAACACCCTGGGGCACAGGGACATCTGCATCAATGGCATCTGCAAGGTGGGCACAGGGACACCCTGGGATGGGGCACAGGAACACCCTGGGGCACAGGGACATCTGAATCAATGGCATCTGCAAGGTGGGGCTGAGACACAGGGACACCCTGGGATGGGGCACAGGGACACCCTGGGATGGGGCACAGGGGCACCCTGGGGCACAGGGACATCTGCATCAATGGCATCTGCAAGGTGGGGCTGGGGGACAGGGACAGCCTGGGATGGGGCTGAGACAGGGACACCCTGGGGCACAAGGACTCCCTGAGGCACAGGGGCATCTGCATGAATTGCATCTGCAAGTTGGGGCTGAGGCCTCTGCAGGACTGTGTGAGTGCCCTGGGGAGGGAGCAGTGAGTGACTGGCAGTGCTGGGGGGTGTGTGAGTGCCCTGGGGATGGAGCAGTGAGTGACTGGCAGTGCTGGGGTTTGGGTGAGTGCCCTGGGAATGGAGCAGTGAGTGACTGGGTGTGTGAGTGCCCTGGGGATGGAGCAGTGAGTGACTGGCAGTGCTGGGGTTTGGGTGAGTGCCCTGGGAATGGAGCAGTGAGTGACTGGCGGTGCTGGGGTTTGGGTGAGTGCCCTGGGGATGGAGCAGTGAGTGACTGGCAGTGCTGGGCTGTGTGAATGCCCTGGGGAGGGAGCAGTGAGTGACTGGCAGTGCTGGGCTGTGTGAATGCCCTGGGGAGGGAGCAGTGAGTGACTGGCAGTGCTGGGTGTGTGTGAGTGCCCTGGGGAGGGAGCAGTGAGTGACTGGCAGTGCTGGGGTTTGGGTGAGTGCCCTGGGGATGGAGCAGTGAGTGACTGGCAGTGCTGGGGTTTGGGTGAGTGCCCTGGGGAGGGAGCAGTGAGTGACTGGCAGTGCTGGGGTTTGGGTGAGTGCCCTGGGAATGGAGCAGTGAGTGACTGGCGGTGCTGGGGTTTGGGTGAGTGCCCTGGGGATGGAGCAGTGAGTGACTGGCAGTGCTGGGGTTTGGGTGAGTGCCCTGGGAATGGAGCAGTGAGTGACTGGCGGTGCTGGGGTTTGGGTGAGTGCCCTGGGGATGGAGCAGTGAGTGACTGGCAGTGCTGGGGTTTGGGTGAGTGCCCTGGGAATGGAGCAGTGAGTGACTGGCGGTGCTGGGGTTTGGGTGAGTGCCCTGGGGATGGAGCAGTGAGTGACTGGCAGTGCTGGGCTGTGTGAATGCCCTGGGGAGGGAGCAGTGAGTGACTGGCAGTGCTGGGTGTGTGTGAGTGCCCTGGGGAGGGAGCAGTGAGTGACTGGCAGTGCTGGGGTGTGTGAGTGCCCTGGGGATGGAGCAGTGAGTGACTGGCACTGCTGGGGGTGTGTGAGTGCCCTGGGAGGGAGCAGTGAGTGACTGGCAGTGCTGGGGTTTGGGTGAGTGCCCTGGGAGGGGGCAGTGAGTGACTGGCAGTGCTGGGGGTGTGTGAGTGCCCTGGGGAGGGAGCAGTGAGTGACTGGCAGTGCTGGGGTTTGGGTGAGTGCCCTGGGAAGGGAGCAGTGAGTGACTGGCAGTGCTGGGGGTGTGTGGAGTGCCCTGGGGATGGAGCAGTGAGTGACTGGCAGTGCTGGGGGTGTGTGAGTGCCCTGGGGAGGGAGCAGTGAGTGACTGGCAGTGCTGGGGGTGTGTGAGTTCCCTGGGAATGGAGCAGTGAGTGACTGGCACTGCTGGGTGTGTGTGAGTGCCCTGGGGAGGGAGCAGTGAGTGACTGGGTGTGTGAGTGCCCTGGGGATGGAGCAGTGAGTGACTGGCAGTGCTGGGCTGTGTGTGAGTGCCCTGGGGATGGAGCAGTGAGTGACTGGCAGTGCTGGGTGTGTGTGAGTGCCCTGGGGAAGGGGCAGTGAGTGACTGGCAGTGCTGGGGGTGTGTGAGTGCCCTGGGGAGGGAGCAGTGAGTGACTGGCAGTGCTGGGGTTTGGGTGAGTGCCCTGGGGATGGAGCAGTGAGTGACTGGGTGTGTGAATGCCCTGGGAGGGAGCAGTGAGTGACTGGGTGTGTGAGTGCCCTGGGGAGGGGCAGTGAGTGACTGGCAGTGCTGGGGTGTGTGAGTGCCCTGGGGATGGAGCAGTGAGTGACTGGGTGTGTGAGTGCCCTGGGGAGGGGGCAGTGAGTGACTGGCAGTGCTGGGTGTGTCCCTTGCAGAATGTGGGCTGTGACTACGAGATCGACTCGCGGGCGGTGGAGGATCGCTGCGGGGTGTGCCGCGGGGACGGCTCCACCTGCCACACCGTGCACAAGACCTTCGAGGACAGCGAGGGGCTGGGTAAGGGCTGTTCCCACAGCTGTCCCCACAGCTGGGCTGCTGCTGCTCCTTTGGAACAGGGGTTTAATTCCAGCTTGTTGGTTTTTTGGGTAAGACAGCAGGGAGCTCAGGTGGGCTCAGGTATTTGGTGTAAGGATTGGCACAGTGCTGGCACCCAGCACCCACCCAAGGACCAAAATCACCTCTGACACCTCTGAGTGTGTCATAGCCTGAGGTGTGTCCTCAGCCCTGAGATCACCTCTGGGACATGCAGGTGGTTTGAGCCCAGCTCTTTCCATGAGGGACTGCAGGGGCTGTTCTCAGAGGTTTCATGGCTGTTTATTCTCCCTTATCTCAGGATTGCTCTGCCCAGCACGTCCAGGGCAGAATCTGCCTGGCAGAGGCAGGACTTGATATTTTATAGTCTAAATTACCTACTAGGGATTTACAATTATTTTCCAATCCAATACAACTTTATTAAACAGTCCAGCTCTGTCCCCATCCAATCTAAAGTGCCAGCATGTCACCCAGCATGGATGACAGGGAGAAGGAGGAAGAGGTATCCACACCCCAAATTCTCCATCTTGGCCACGTGTCCCTTATCACAAACATTCTAGAAATCTGCTAATTCTACATTCTAACAGTCCAATTTACACTCTATTTATTTTTGCAGCTTGCATTTCTTCTCTCAATGTTGGTAAATTGTTCCAAGGAGCTGAATCACCTGGGTCTCACTCAGGGGTGTTTGGGGACCCTCCAGGGGGGTCTTAACCCTCCCAGGGCAGCCAGAGGAGCACTCAGGGCTCCCAGCTGAGTGCACAGGAGCTGGTTGTGTGGCAGGTTACGTGGACGTGGGGCTGATCCCGGCGGGGGCGCGGCAGATCCGCATCGAGGAGGTGGCCGAGGCCGGGAACTTCCTGGCGCTGCGCGGCGAGGACCCCGACAAGTATTTCCTGAACGGGGGCTGGACCATCCAGTGGAACGGGGACTACCGGGTGGCAGGCACCACCTTCACCTACAGGAGGACGGGCAACTGGGAGAACCTCACCTCTCCAGGGCCCACGGCGGAGCCCGTGTGGATCCAGGTGGGATGGAGCTGCCTGCCCCTGGGGCTGCCCTGCTCCAGGGATGGGCTCTGCACCCCCTGGGCTCTGCTTTTCACACTTCCTGGGGAGTGATTCCAGCCCACAGCACTTCCAAACCCTTTGCAGCGTTCTGCAAATTATTGGCAGAGGAGAGGGAGTGTGGGGAGAAGGAGCCATTTCCTGAGCTTGCCTGTGTCTTATCACGAGCAGGGAGAGAGCCCCAGTGCTGCTGGCTGGGCTGGGCAGGCAGGAGACAGGGAGCTGCAGAGATCTCGGGAGTCTGTTCTTGTGACCATGAGGCCAAGCCTTCCTCTGGAGAAACCAGGGGGAGTCACCCATGGATGGTGATGAAATCCCTGGTGGTGCCAGCTGTGGGCCCCAGGATCCCCCTGCCCCATGCACTTCCCAGAGCATCCCTGCCTCTGCAGGGATTGAGCAGCCAAAATCTCCTCCTGCCTTCCCTGCAGCAGCAGCTGGGGCTGGGATGTGAGATCCTGAGCCAGCTGCCACCAAGGGCTGCTGTTGATGGGAATGCTGCACCACAAATCTCTTTCTGGGATTCATAACCTAATGAAAACCTTTGCACAAAACGTTTCGATATTCGTGGAGAGGTTTTTGGAAAGATGCCCTGGCTCCTGCCAAAGCTCCAAGAACAACAAAGCTTTGGCAATAATGGGAGTGCTTAGGCTAAGAAAAACAGGGATGAACTCCTGGCCCCTGCGAGCATGGGTGTGGGAGGTGCTCTGAGCAGGGCGTGTGCCAACCCCAGGAGCAGCAGGAGTGAGGGGCAGTTTAGGAAATTCCACCCCTGGGCAGGGACACCCTCCACAAATCAGGTTATTCCAGGTGCCATCCTGCTGTGTTGTGGAGCTGGGCACAGGGTCACGTCCTTCTGGACTTGCTCCTTCTCTGCTGAGAAGCCCCCAGGGTGGAAATGCCACCCCCAGCTGTGTCCCCAGCTGTGTTCACCCCTGCCCATCCCCTGTGTCCCCCTGTGTCCCCACTGCTGTGTTCATCCCTGCCCATCCCCTGTCCATCCCCTGTGTCCCCAGCTGTGTTCACCCCCTGCCCATCCCCTGTGTTCACCCCTGTCCATCCCCTGTGTCCCCTGTGTCCCCAGCTGTGTTCATCCCTGTCCATCCCCTGCCCATCCCCTGTGTCCCCAGCTGTGTTCACCCCTGCCCATCCTGTGTCCCCCAGCTGTGTTCACCCCTGCCCATCCTGTGTCCCCAGCTGTGTTCATCCCTGCCCATCCCCTGCCCATCCCCTGTGTCCCCAGCTGTGTTCACCCCTGCCCATCCTGTGTCCCCAGCTGTGTTCACCCCTGCCCATCCTGTGTCCCCAGCTGTGTTCACCCCTGCCCAACCCCTGCTCACCCTCTGTGTCCCCAGCTGTGTTCATCCCTGTCCATCCCCTGTGTCCCCAGCTGTGTTCATCCCTGTCCATCCCCTGTGTCCCCAGCTGTGTTCATCCCTGTCCATCCCCTGTGTCCCCAGCTGTGTTCATCCCTGTCCATCCCGTGTCCCCAGCTGTGTTCATCCCTGCCCATCCCCTGTGTCCCCAGCTGTGTTCATCCCTGCCCATCCCCTGTGTCCCCAGCTGTGTTCATCCCTGTCCATCCCCTGTGTCCCCCAGCTGTGTTCATCCCTGCCCATCCCCTGTGTCCCCAGCTGTGTTCATCCCTGCCCATCCCCTGTGTCCCCAGCTGTGTTCATCCCTGCCCATCCCTGTGTTCACCCCTGCCCATCCTGTGTCCCCAGCTGTGTTCATCCCTGCCCATCCTGTGTCCCCCTGTGTCCCCAGCTGTGTTCACCCCTGGCCATCCCCTGTGTCCCCCAGCTGTGTTCATCCCTGTCCATCCCCTGTGTTCATCCCTGCCCATCCTGTGTCCCCAGCTGTGTTCATCCCTGTCCATCCCCTGTGTCCCCAGCTGTGTTCATCCCTGCCCATCCCCTGTCCATCCCCTGTGTCCCCCAGCTGTGTTCACCCCTGCCCATCCCCTGTGTCCCCAGCTGTGTTCACCCCTGCCCATCCCCTGTCCATCCACTGCTGTATCTGTTGTTCCTTGGGGTGACAACCCCAAGTAGGAGAGCAGGAAGGGCCTTTGCAGGGGTTTCACAGAGATGTTTTATTTCAGCCATGAGTGTGCATCATCCAGAGTTCAGGGAATAAAGGCAAAGGGGCTTGTGAGGGTCCAGGTTTAAGTACATGGGATGAGCAGGGTGGGGAGAGCATCAGAGACCAATTCCCAGGGGACATGGGGGTGGCACAAGGGTGGGTTGGGGCAAAGGGCCAACAGGGAATCGGGGTGGGAGTGAGCAGAGGCTGAGGGACAGGGAGAGGAGCTGACCCCGGGCTCAGAGCAGGAGTGCCAAGAGCAGGCAGTGAGAGAGGCCTCCCTGCTCCCTAACTGGGAACACCTGTCTGGGCTGCACACCAGCTGCTGTTCCAGGAGAGCAACCCCGGGGTCAGGTACCAGTACACGATCCAGCGCCCGGCCGACAGCGACAACCAGCTGGAGCCGCCCCAGTTCCTGTGGAGCTTTGGCTCCTGGAGCACCTGCACGGCCACCTGTGGCACAGGTGAGAGCAGCCCTGGCACACCCGTGCTGGGGAGGGAACTGCAGAATTTTATGGGTGCTTAGCAAGTCATTTTAAAACAATAAATGAAATAAAATGTTAGCAGTATTTAATATAAATGCTAAAAATTGTTAGGTTAAAGTTTAAGGCTTCTTTCTTTGTTTAAATAATACCAAATGCCACAAATACCAAAAAGCCAGCAGACATTTTGTCTTAAGCTTAGCAAAAAAAGTCTAAAAATAAAAATTACAAATAAAAAAGCAGTCAAGCATGCCACTTTACAAAACAAAGCTGCCCTTAATTTCCTTTTACTAGCTCATAGGCTCAGCTGCAAAAATTTTCTAAAATTGTGCTGCATAAATTTATCAAATCATTCTGTTTCCATTCATAAACAGTTGCAAAATTTAAAAAATTTAGCTAACCAAATTACTACAAGCGATCCAACCTGGCTAAACAGTTAGTTCAAAGGTTAAAGCTTTGCCTCTTGGCTAAAGGAACTCTGTAAAATAAGCTTGTTTATTCTATTAGTAATAGTTGTATTGTTAGTGTTTTTACCCTGCATACTCCAGTGTATAAAAAAAATAATGAGCAAAACAGTTTCTAACATTTTAGTTGTTCAACAAAACGAGGCAGATGTTGGGGAGGGAATAGCAAAATCTTATGAGTGCCTAGCAAGTAATTCTAAAACAATAAATGAAATAAAAATGTTAGCAGTATTTAATACAGCTGCATCCCTGGGCAGCCTCTGGAATTCCTGGCTCTCCGGTTTCAGGAGTTTTTAGGGACATCTGCTGGGGTCACAGCTCTCCTGGTGCTGAAGGAAGCCCAGGGCTTTATCAGCACTCTGCTGGTGTCCTGTTACCCTGCAGGGCCTGGGGACAAAGGAGCTTTAGAGGAATCGGGAGTGTGGAAGGGCTGCTGGCTGGGCCTCTCCAGGGGGACAATCGCAGCGTTTTACAGAGAGCCCTGGGGTCCCACAGTGTCTGTGTGGGGACATTTCATTCCCCCCAGCCTGCCCCACTGCCCTGGCTGGGTGTCCCAGGGTCCCCAGGGCAGATTTTGGGGGCACTGATGCAGAGGGACAGCAGGCAGCACTTCCTCGAGAGCAGCTGGCTCTGGAAGAGAGGGGAATCCAAGGACACTTGTGCTTTCTAGGCAGCACAGAGTGCCAGCACATGGGCTTTGTTCAAAACCAGCTTTCCTGTGTGTGCTTTGAGTGCTTCCAGAGCAGAAGGGAGCCAGGGAGTGAATCAGGCAGGATGGGGTGAGGGTGAGCAGCTGGAGGAGGCCTGAGCCCCCCTGCTGCACTGGGAGCTGATGTGAGAGAGATGTGGATTTGGGAGAGCTCCCTCTGGCCCTGGTGAGTGCCAGGGCCCTGAAAGCTCCTGAGAGCTGGAGCCAGAGCCCAGCCCAGCAGGGCTGTGCCAGTGCCAGTGCCAGTGCCAGCTGTGCCCAGCTCAGCAGGGCTGTGCCAGTGCCAGTTCCAGCTGTGCCCAGCTCAGCAGAGCTGTGCCAGTGCCAGTTCCAGCTGAGCCCAGCTCAGCAGGGCTGTGCCAGTTCCAGCTGAGCCCAGCTCAGCAGGGCTGTGCCAGTGCCAGTTCCAGCTGAGCCCAGCTCAGCAGGGCTGTGCCAGTGCCAGTTCCAGCTGTGCCCAGCTCAGCAGGGCTGTGCCAGTGCCAGTTCCAGCTGAGCTCAGCTCAGCAGGGCTGTGCCAGTGCCAGTCCCAGCTGTGCCCAGCTCAGCAGGGCTGTGCCAGTGCCAGTGCCAGCTGTGCCCAGCTCAGCAGGGCTGTGCCAGTTCCAGCTGTGCCCAGCTCAGCAGGGCTGTGCCAGTGCCAGTTCCAGCTGAGCCCAGCCCAGCAGGGCTGTGCCAGTGCCAGTTCCAGCTGAGCCCAGCTCAGCAGGTCTGTGCCAGTGCCAGTGCCAGTTCCAGCTGAGCCCAGCTCAGCAGGGCTGTGCCAGTGCCAGTGCCAGCTGAGCCCAGCTCAGCAGGGCTGTGCTAGTTCCAGCTGTGCCCAGCCCAGCAGGGCTGTGCCAGTGCCAGTGCCAGCTGAGCCCAGCTCAGCAGGGCTGTGCCATTTCCAGCTGAGCCCAGCTGAGCAGGGCTGTGCTAGTGCCAGTGCCAGCTGAGCCCAGCTGAGCAGGGCTGTGCCAGTCCCAGCTGTGCCCAGCCCAGCAGGGCTGTGCCAGTTCCAGCTGTGCCCAGCTCAGCAGGGCTGTGCTAGTGCCAGTGTCAGCTGTGCCCAGCCCAGCAGGGCTGTGCCAGTGCCAGTCCCAGCTGTGCCCAGCTCAGCAGGGCTGTGCCAGTTCCAGCTGAGCCCAGCTCAGCAGGGCTGTGCCAGTCCCAGCTGTGCCCAGCTCAGCTGCCATCCTGCCCCAGCTGCAGTGGTGCTGTGGGGCTCTGGGAGGGCATCACACCTTCAGCACAAACGAACTCACAGCTCTGAGTGGTGCTTTTATTTTCCTTTCCACTGTTCTGGTGGCTGGGGCTCACCAAGGGCCTCCTGCTGCCAGGAGCTGGGTGCTCTGCTTTGGTTCCCAAAGATGTGCTGGTGCCTGGGTGGTGTCAGTGCCCTGGGGGTGCTCTGGGTGGTGTCAGTGCCCTGGGGATGCCATGGGGGTGCTCTATGGATGCCCTGGGGGTGCCCTGGGGATGCTCTGGGTGGTGTCAGTGCTCTGGGGATGCCATGGGGATGCTCTAGGGATGCCCTGGGGGTGCTCTGTGTGCTGTCAGTGCCCTGGGGATGCTCCATGGGTGCTCTAGGGATGCCCTGGGGGTGCTCTGGGTGGTGTCAGTGCCCTGGGGATGCCATGGGGATGCTCTAGGGATGCCCTGGGGGTACCTGTGTGGTGTCAGTGCCCTGGGGATGCTCCATGGGTGCTCTAGGGATGCCCTGGGGTGCTCTGGGTGCTGTCAGTGCCCTGGGGATGCCATGGGGATGCCATGGGGATGCTCTAGGGATGCCCTGGGGGTGCTCTGTGTGGTGTCAGTGCTCTGGGGATGCCCCAGGGGTGCTCTGGGTGGTGTCAGCGCCCCGGGGGTGCCCCGGGTGCCACCCCCGTGTCCCTCCCCAGGGGTGCAGCGGCAGGCCGTGCACTGTGTGGAGAGGCTGGCAGGGCTGGTGGAGGAGCGATTCTGCGACGCGCTGACCCGTCCCGACGACCGGCAGCGAGCCTGCAGCGAGGAGCCCTGCCCGGCCCGGTGAGAGAGAGAGAGAGAGAGAGAGAGAGAGGGAGAGAGAGCTGCCCCTCCTGTCCCTGCCCCTGTGCTGGTCCCTACAGCACCCTGAGCCCTGCCCAGCCCGGTGAGAGAGAGAGAGAGAGAGAGAGCTGCCCCTGCTCCCTGTCCCTGTCCCTGCCCCTGTGCTGGTCCCTACAGCACCCTGAGCCCTGCCCAGCCCGGTGAGAGAGAGAGAGAGAGAGAGAGAGAGCTGCCCCTGCTCCCTGTCCCTGTGCTGGTCCCTACAGCACCCTGAGCCCTGCCCGGCCCGGTGAGAGAGAGAGAGAGAGCTGCCCCTTCTCCCCTCCCTCTCCCTGTGCTGTTCCCGAGCCCTGCCCAGCCCAGTGAGAGCTGCCCCTGCTCCCCTCCCTGCCCCTGTGCTGGTCCCTACAGCACGCTGAGCCCTGAGCTGAGCCCCACAGAAGGTCCCATCCCGGCAGGATGCTCCTCTCTGCCCCTGTGCCCATGAAACCCTGGCACAGCTGGGCACTGCCCCATCCCTGACCCTGTCTGAGCTCCCACACCTGGGGTTGGGACGTTTGGGATCCCCCTTTCCCCATGGCCCCACACGGTGGGCATGGGGTGGGATGGATCCTGGGGCACAGCTGCTTGCTCTGACTGAGATTTTTTTCCTTTCCCCTTTTCTCTTTCCCATTCCCTTCCCCTTTCCCTTTTCCCTCTCCTCTCTTTCCCTTTCCCTTTTCCCTATCCCTATCCCTTTTCCCTATCTTTTTGCTTTTCCTTTTCCCCTTTCCCTCTCCCTTCCCTTTCACTCTCCCCTTCCCTCTCTCCTTTCCCCTTTCCCCTGTCCCTGTCCCTCTCCTGTCCCCATCCCCTTGCCCTGTCCCTGTCCCTGTCCCCATCCCCATGCCCTGGCCCTGTCCCTGTTCCTCATCCCCATCCCCATGCCCTGTCTCTGTTCCCTGTCCCCATCCCCTTTACCCTCTCCCCATCCCCATGTCCTGTCCCTGTCCCTGTCCCTGTCCCCGTCCCCATCCCCATGCCCTGTCCTCTGTCCCCATCCCCTGTCCCTCTCCCTGTCCCCATCCCCTTTACCCTCTCCCCATCCCCTGTCCCCTCCCTGTCCCCATCCCCTTTACCTCTCCCTCTCCCCGTCCCCATGCCCTGTCCCTGTCCCTGTCCCCATCCCTTTACCCTCTCCCCGTCCCCATGCCCTGTCCCTGTCCCCTGTCCCCATCCCCTTTACCCTCTCCCTGTCCCCATCCCCATGCCCTGTCCCTGTCCCCTTTACCTCTCCCTGTCCCCACCCCTTTACCCTCTCCCTGTCCCCATCCCCATCCCCATGCCCTGTCCCCTGTCCCCATCCCCTTTACCCTCTCCCCATCCCCATGCCCTGTCCCTGTCCCCATCCCTGTCCCTGTCCCTGTCCCCATCCCCATCCCCTTTACCCTCTCCCCGTCCCCATGCCCTGTCCCCTGTCCCCATCTGCTTTACCCTCTCCCTGTCCCCATCCCCATCCCCATGCCCTCTCCCCGTCCCCATGCCCTGTCCCCTGTCCCCATCCCCTTTACCTCTCCCTGTCCCCATCCCCATGCCCTGTCCCCTGTCCCCATCCCCTTTACCCTCTCCCCATCCCCATCCCCATGCCCTGTCCCTGTCCTCATCTGCTTTACCCTCTCCCTGTCCCCATCCCCATCCCCATGCCCTGTCCCCTGTCCCCATCCCCTTTACCCTCTCCCCATCCCCATGCCCTGTCCCTGTCCCCATCCCTGTCCCTGTCCCTGTCCCCATCCCCATCCCCTTTACCTCTCCCCGTCCCCATGCCCTGTCCCCTGTCCTCATCTGCTTTACCCTCTCCCTGTCCCCATCCCCATCCCCATGCCCTGTCCCCTGTCCCCATCCCCTTTACCCTCTCCCCGTCCCCATGCCCTGTCCCTGTCCCCATCCCTGTCCCTGTCCCCAGGTGGTGGGTGGGCGAGTGGCAGCCGTGCTCAGCCTCCTGTGGGGGGGCAGGGCAGATGAAGAGGACGGTGCTGTGCATCCAGAGCGTGGGGCTGGACGAGCAGCGAGCCCTGCAGCCGGCACACTGCCAGCACCTGCCCCGGCCCCAGGCCACCACGCCCTGCCCCCCCCAGCGCCCCTGTCCCTCCCCCTGGGCCGTGGGCAACTGGTCCGAGGTGAGAGGGGACGTGCCGGGGGTGGGAGCTGGGACAGGGCCCCCAGCACCCCAGGTGTGCTCCTGCTCCCAGGAAATCCATGGCTGTGTCCCCCAGGGGTGGGAATCCCATTGCTTGGAGGGCTGGGGGGGTGAGGAAGGAGCTCTGGGCACTTTAACTCTGCCCAGTTTAATTCTGCCCAGTTTAACTCTGGCAGTTCACCCCAGTTTAACTCTGTCAGTTCAACTCTGCCCAGATTAACTCTGGAAGTTTAACTTTGCCCAGTTCAACTCTGGCAGTTTAACTCTGCCCAGTTCAACTCTGGCAGTTTAACTCTACCCCAGTTTAACTCTGGCAGTTTAATTCTGCCCAGTTTAACTCTACCCCAGTTTAACTCTGCAGTTTAACTCTGGCAGTTTACCCCGTTTTAACTCTGGGCAGTTTAACTCTGCCCAATTTTACTCAGGCAGTTTAACTCTACCCCAGTTTTACCCTGGGCAGTTTAACTCTACCCCAGTTTAACTCTGCCCAGTTCAACTCTGCAGTTTAACTCTACCCCAGTTTAACTCTGGGCAGTTTAACTCTGGCAGTTTACCCCAGTTTAACTCAGGCAGTTTAACTCTGAGCAGTTTAACTCTACCCCAGTTTAACTCTGGCAGTTTAGCTCTCCCCCAGTTTAACTCTGGGCAGTTTAACTCTACCCCAGTTTAACTCTGAGCAGTTTAACTCTACCCCAATTTAGCTCTGGCAGTTTAACTCTACCCCAGTTTAACTCTGCCAGTTTAATTCTGCCCCAGTTTAACCCTGCCCCAGTTTAACTGGCACAAGGAGGGCAGAAATGAGGTTTTTCAGCTGGACATGGCTTGGGACAGCCTGGTGCAGTGGGAGGTGTCCCTGCCCAGGGCAGAGGCTGGAGCTGCACAATCCCCAAGGTCCTTCCAACCCAAATAATTCCACGGGGTGATTAATGGTGGCACTCTGTGGAGCCTTGATTTATTTTTGTGTTTGTGTGAATCAGCTTAACCACAGGCTGAGGGTTTCAACCAGAAAATGATAACTCCTGGCTTAAGCAGCCCTGCCAGAAGTGTTCAGGGTGAAGAGAAATATCAGGAGAGAAAGGAGAGCCTGGGAACTGAGCTTGTTGCTAAGGAACAAATGGAACCAAATGTGAGCAGGGAGTTTGGAGGTCTAGATGAGAGCGAGTTGGAAACATTTTTCTAGGGGCCCACAAAAGCCACAATGAAGGGCTGAGAAAGATGGATGCAATGGTTTGAGGGGAAATTATGGCTCATTGGTGGGTCAGTGCTGGGCAGGGCCAGCCCCAGCCCTCACTGCTGTCCTCTGTGGTGTTGGCACCAGTGCATTTGTGAGCCCAGCAGAAATGTGCTTGGGAATTTGAGGTTCTGCCCTTTAACTTAAAGGGAGAGCCCTCCTTGCATTCCCACCACCACCATAATTAGAGGAATTGGAGGGGCTTGGAAGCTTCCCAGAGCTGTGGTCAGCAGTGGCAGCAGGGTGGGGCAGCTCTGCCCCTGCAGAGGAGCAGTGTGGCACTGGAGCACCTGGCCCTGCCCCAGGGGCTCTCTGGGCTCTGGGGTCCCACAGCTGCTTCACTCAGTGCCTCAGGAGCACTGTGCACCCAGCTCCAAGGCCTTTCCAGATCAGCTGGTGCTGGCAGCAGGCTGGCTTGTTGCTCTTCAGCTCCCAGGTGGGATGCTGTGCCCTGGCAGGAGCACACCCTGCTGTGCCAGCCAGCCCTGATGCCTGCTGCCCAAGGCTGAGCCCTCTGCCAGCTCAGTGTGCTCCCACACAGGGTCCTGGCAGTCCTCACTCCTTATCTGTGTCCCAAGGGCTCTCCTGGTAGCCCAGCCTTGGGGAATAACCTCCCTGCCTCCTTCCCCTGCAAGTGCTGTGGTACCTGGGGTTATCTCCTGCATGGAGCTGGAGGCTTTGCTGGGAGGTTCAGCCTGCTGGGAGTGGATCTGTGTTTCCCCTGCTTTGGAGCAGCTCCTCAGCCCTCTCTCAGGTGCTGCTCTGTGGGAATGTTTGGCCATGTGGTCTAACAGAATCCTGGAATGCTCTGGGGTGGAAGGACGTTAAATCTCAGCTGGTTCCACCCCCCTGCCATGGGCAGGGACACCTTTCTCAAGTCCTGGTTGTTCCAAGCCCCAAATGCAGCAGAAAATGCTGCTGTTCTCCCTCCCAGTGTCTTGGTTTGTTTTGTTCTGCCCCGTGTCAAAGAGCCCATTATGGGGGCTTGGTGTGTCCCCAGCAGAATCCCTCCTGACCTTTGCTTTTTGCCTACTCAGACAACACCCATGTTGTTATTCCCTGCTCCAAAGAATGCTCTTCTGGAAGAAGAGATGCAATTCATGGCAATAGGTCACAGCAAAGGCCCATTAGATCATCTCATCCCTGCCCTTCCCAGCTCCATGCCCAGGGAAAGCTGCTCCTGGCTGGAGTGCAGGTCAGGGATCACCCTGAGCAAAGTGGCCACAGCACCAGCCCTGCTCTGGGCCCCAGAGTCAGTGAGCCACGGGTCTCTCTAAATTATTCAGAGAGTACAGAAATTAAATTAAAGCCTTTAGATAAATTAAAGTATATTAAACCACTCACACATAAAGTAAACATTTAAGTAGAAGTAAGTTAGTAAGTTTTAAAGTGAGTTCTAATACTTTTAGTAGGCAAAAGGTTTCAAGTGTCACAGTAGTAGTTCAAGTTCTAGTGAAAGTTAAAAACAAACTAACATCTTCAGCAAGAGGCTCCAAGCCCACAGTTGTAGACAAAACTTAAACATAATAGAGCTATAGTAAAAATATTGCTTACGTTTTTCTAGTAAAATACGTTGTATGCATAGTCGTATATGTAACCTAGCATGCTAAAAAACTCAAATTTAAGTTAAAAAGTAACAGAGAAAAGTTGGGCACTGATGCTCTGCTGCCCAGGGCGGGGGCTGGCCGTGGCAGAGCCCTGTGCCCGAGGCAGAGTGGCACAGGGGCCCGGTGAGGGCACGGCCCCCCTGGCAGCCGTGCCCACAGCCGTGTCCCTCTGTCCGCAGTGCTCCGTGAGCTGCGGCAATGGCACCCAGCGGCGCGCCGTGAGCTGCGGCGGGCGGCGGGGCCGCCTGCGACCCTGCCCGGAGACCCAGCCCCGCCCGGCCCTGCGCCCGGCCCCGCTGCCCCCAGGGCTGGGACGGCCCCGACTGGTCCGGCAGCGGCTCCTCCAGCAGGGAGGTGTTCAACGAGATCCACTTCATCCCCAGCAAGCACGTCCCCGACCTGAGCCCCCTGGTCCCAAACGCGCCCCAGCCCGGCGACGTCAACCTCATCACCGAGGAGGATTTCTCAGCCAGGAAAGGAAATGTCTTTGTGGATGATTTTTACTATGATTATAACTTCATCAACTTCCACGAGGATCTGTCCTACTACCCGTCCGCGGAGAAGGAGAGCAAAGGGCAGGAGGCCAAGCCAGAGCTGAGCACGGGGGGCCCCGGGGAGGTGCCCACCGAGCTGGGAGGGGACAGCCAGCAGCAGCCAGGCCCCGGGGAGGAGAGCACCTCTGCTCCTGGCCATGGGCCGCGCCCAGAGCCCGGGGCTTGGGCTACCAGTGACCTCCTGAGCGTGGCCCCCGAGGATGTGGGGTCAGCCACGGCCACATCCAGCACCCCTGGCTTTTTGGGGGAGGAGGATGCAGTGCTTGTGCCCCGCTCTGAGCAGCGTGAACCCACCCAGAGCTCCGTGAGCCGCGACTCTGCAAGCCCTGCCCACCGGGATGGACCCCACCGAGCTGAGCCCAGCAGGAGCAGCCTTGGGCAGCATCCCCCAGGCCATGGCCCCACTCCCTGGGGTCCCCAGGCAGCTGCTGCAGTGCCCACGGGCTGGGGCAGTGCCACTGGGGCTGTGGCCCACGGACACGCGAGCACAGAGGGACAGGGCACGGCCAGCTCTGCAGGGACAGGCCACCAGGACTGCAGGGAAACGGCTCTGGCCAGCACCAGTGACACCGAGGGTGCAGCCCCAGGGGGGCCACAGGGGGTGCTGGCCACGCAGGCAGGTGGGCAAGCCCATGGCATGGACAGGGCACACCTTGCCTTGCCCACCCCTCCGGGCTGGGAGGGGGCAGGGAGTGCTGGCAGCCCCCAGCCTGCCCTGAGTCCCCCTCCTGTGGGTGCTGACGGGGCTCCTGTGGGACAGGGAGGGCAGCAGCCAGGGCTCCCCACCCCCACAGCCCCCACCTCACCCCCCTGGGTGGCCACAACAGCCCCTCCAGTGTCCTTGTCCCCTGCCATGGCCGGGCCAGCCACCCAGCTCACCTCCAGGGGCCTCAGCCAGCAGCATGGCCTGGCCCCAGCCCTGCCCACAGCCCCAGCTCATGGCCCACCTGCCCACAGAGCAGGGGAATGGGGGACACAGGGGGTGTCCCAGCACCAGGATCCAGCATGGACTCTGCTCAGCATCACTGCAGCGAGGGAGCCCTCAGCAGGGCCACCCCCAGGGACAGGGACACCCCCAGGGACAGGGCCACCCCCAGGGACAGCCTCCAGGGAGCTCTCACCAGGGACACCCCCAGGGAGAGGGACACCTCCAGGGACAGGGACACCCCCAGGGACAGGGACACCTCCAGGGACAGGGACACCCCTAGGGACAGGGACACCCCCAGGGACATCACCCAGGAGCTCTCACCATGGACACCCCCCAGGGACAGGGCCACCTCCAGGGACAGGGACACCCCCAGGGACATCAGCCAGGGAGCCCTCACCATGGACACCCCCAGGGACATCTGCCTCCAGTGATGGGGGGCACGAGTTGTCCCAGCCCCTCCCTTTGTCACCCCCACTCTGGGAGAAGAGGCTGGAGGAAGAGGAGGAGGAGGAGGAGGAAGAGGAGGAGGAGGAGGAGGAGGAGGCTCTGCTTCCACCATCAGCCACTGCCAAGCCCAGCTGGGAGGTCGGGAACTGGAGTGAGGTACGTGGTGAGTGCCATGAACAGTGTGACATGTGTCCTGTCCCTGTCCTGGCTGCTCATTAGTGCTAATGAAGAAAGAGCTGGTAACCAAAAGTTACAGGCACCCCCAGCCCCAGGGTGCTGCCCCTTTTCCCCCATGTTTTGGGGAGCTGTGGCCATGGAATCCTGCTGGGAGCAAACACTGAGCGGGGACAGGAAGGGTTAATCCCACCCAGAGCAGAACCAACTGCAATGGGCCATGGAGGAGCTGTTCCTCCTCCTCCTCCCCTGGGCTGAGCAGTGCCTGCTGTGGGGATTCCTAGAGGGGAAAGGTTCCCTCCCCACATCATCCCACAGCCCCAGCTCACCCAGCACCTCCCAGTGCCCATGGCAGAGGCAGGAGCTGAGCCAGGGACCTCCCTGGCTGGGAGTGCAGCTGGGGTCAGGAGTGTGGGGTGGAGGGCATGGGGTCAGGGCTCTGGGAATGGGGTACAGCAGGGTCAGGGCTGTGGGATGGAGGGTCAGGGCTGTGGGATGCAGGGTCAGGGCTGTGGGATGCAGGGTCAGGGCTGTGGGATGCAGGGTCAGGGCTGTGGGGATGGGGTACAGCAGGGTCAGGGCTGTGGGATGCAGGGTCAGGGCTGTGGGGATGGGGTACAGCAGGGTCAGGGCTGTGGGATGCAGGGTCAGGGCTGTGGGATGGGGTACAGCAGGGTCAGGGCTGTGGGATGGAGGGTCAGGGCTATGGGATGGAGGCTCAGGGCTGTAGGATGGTGGGTCAGGGCTATGGGATGGAGGGTCAGGGCTATGGGATGGAGGGTCAGGGCTGTGGGATGGAGGCTCAGGCTGCAGCACACTGGTTGCTCTCTTGCAGTGCTGTAGGATGGAGGGTCAGGGCTATTGGATGGAGGGTCAGAAGTATGGGATGGAGAGCCAGGGCTGTGGGATGCAGGCTCAGTGCTGTGGGATGCAGGCTCAGGGTTATGGGATGCAGCACACAGGCTGCAGCACGCTGCTCGCTCTCTCGCAGTGCTGTAGGATGATGGGTCAGGGCTGTAGGATGCAGGCTCAGGGCTATGGGATGGAGGCTCAGGGCCATGGGATGCAGCACACAGGCTGCAGCACGCTGCTCGCTCTCTCGCAGTGCTGTAGGATGCAGGCTCAGGGCTGTAGGGTGGTGGGTCAGGGCTATGGGATGCAGGCTCAGGACTGCTCAGGATGCAGCACACAGGCTGCAGCACGCTGCTCGCTCTCTCGCAGTGCTGTAGGATGCAGGCTCAGGGCTGTGGGATGCAGGCTCAGGGCCATGGGATGCAGCACACAGGCTGCAGCACGCTGCTCGCTCTCTCGCAGTGCTGTAGGATGATGGGTCAGGGCTGTAGGATGCAGGCTCAGGACTGTGGGATGCAGTCTCAGGACTGCTCAGGATGCAGTCTCAGGGCTGTAGGATGCAGGCTCAGGGCTATAGGATGCAGGCTCAGGGCCATGGGATGCAGCACACAGGCTGCAGCACGCTGCTCGCTCTCTCGCAGTGCTGTAGGATGGTGGGTCAGGGCTGTAGGATGGTGGGTCAGGGCTGTGGGATGCAGGCTCAGGGCTGTAGGATGGTGGGTCAGGGCTGCAGCACGCTGCTCGCTCTCTCGCAGTGCTGTAGGATGGTGGGTCAGGGCTGTAGGATGGTGGGTCAGGGCTGTAGGATGCAGGCTCAGGGCTGTAGGATGCAGGCCCAGGGCTGCAGCACGCTGCTCGCTCTCTCGCAGTGCTCGGCCACGTGCGGCCTGGGCGCCGTCTGGAGGCCCGTGCGCTGCAGCAGCGATGGCGGCTGCGCCGAGGCCGACAGGCCCGTCCCTGCCCGGAGGTGCTCCCTGAGACCCTGCTCGGCCTGGAGAGTGGGCAACTGGAGCAAGGTGAGGGGACGGGGGGGCCCCCAAAACCCTAGGGACGGAGGGTCCCCAAAACCCGCGGGACACGGCAAGTCCCTCCTGCTCTTGGGCAGGGCTCTTGCCTCGTGGCTCACACAGGTAAAGCTTTGCACTTGGCACGGGGTTTAAACTGCTCGTCCCACAGTATTTTCATTTTTGCCTGCTTGTGGGCTGATAAAAAACTCAGGAATTTGCAAAAGCTAACAAAGTGATTTGATGAAAGGCCGGGTTGGGTGGGGTGGGCAGCCCGGCCTAGCGGGCCTTGGAATGACACGGTCTTTGGGAATCAATCCAAACCATTCTGTGCCGCTGTGATCTGCCAGGACAATGCCCTGGGCGCTCTGCCCTGCCAGGGGATGTTCGCAGTGGGTTGGGTGAATTCGGTAGGTTTGGTGGTGGGGAACAGCCCTGCTTGCTCTGGGTGGCGGCTGCTCCTTGGGAGCTTTACGGCACAAAGACAGTTCTTGTTCCAGCTGCTTTCAGAGGGTGCTGGTGCTGCACAGACTGTGCTCCTAGAGCTCCTGGAGTCTCTCCCCATTTTATTTCTGTGTCTCTCCCCATTTTCTTGCTGTGTCCCCATTTTGTCACTGTGTGTCTTTCCTCATTTTGTCGCTGTATCTCTCCCCATTTTGTCACTGTGTCTCTCCCCATTTTGATTCTGTATCTCTCCCCATTTTGTTGCTGTGTCTCTCCCCATTTTGTCACTGTGTCTCTCCCCATTTTGTCCCTCTCTCTCCCCATTTTGTCCCTCTCTCTCCCCATTTTGTCACTGTGTCTCTCCCCATTTTGTCGCTGTATCTCTCCCCATTTTGATGCTGTATCTCTCCCCATTTTGTCGCTGTATCTCTCCCCATTTTGATGCTGTATCTCTCCCCATTTTGTCGCTGTATCTCTCCCCATTTTGTCCCTCTGTCCCTCCCCATTTTGTCACTGTATCTCTCCCCATTTTGTCGCTGTGTCTCTCCCCATTTTGTCGCTCTGTCCCTCCCCATTTTGTCGCTCTGTCCCTCCCCATTTTGTCCCTCTGTCCCTCGCAGTGCTCCAGGAGCTGCGGCGGGGGCACCAAGGTGCGGGACGTGCAGTGCGTGGACACGCGGGAGCAGCGGCTGCTGCGGCCGTTCCACTGCCGGCCGGGCTGGGGCCAGCCGCCGGCAGAGCTGCCGTGCCGGAGCGCGCCGTGCCTGCCCTGGTACACCTCGTCCTGGAGAGAGGTACCGCCCGGGCACAGCCCCCGGCACAGCCCCTGCCCCAGGCTGCTGCAAACCCCAACGGCCAGCCTGGATATGGGGCAGCACAGCTGCTCTGGGATTCCATCCCAGCCTCCTTCCCGATTCCTTCCCAATGTCCCATCTGAATCCTCCCTTTTCCACCGATTCCTTCCCAATGTCCCATCTGAATCTCCCCTTTTCCACCAATTCCTTCCCAATATCCCATCTGAATCCTCCCTTTTCCACCGATTTCTTCCAAATATCCCATCTGAATCTCCCTTTTCCACTGATTCCTTCCCAATGTCCCATCTGAATCTCTCCTTTTCCACTTGTTCCTTCCCAATGTCCCATCTGAATCTCCCCATTCCCATTAATTTCTTCCCAATGTCCCATCTGAATCTCCCTTTTCCACTGATCCCTTCCCAATGTCCCATCTGAATCTCCCCTTTTCACCAATTCCTTCCCAATATCCCATATAAATCTCCCCTTTTCCACTAATTCCTTCCCAATGTCCCATCTGAATTCTCCCTTTTCCACCGATCCCTTCCCAGTATCCCATCTAAATCTCCCCTTTCCACTTGTTCCTTCCCAATGTCCCATATGAATCTCCCCTTTCCACTGATCCCTTCCCAATGTCCCATCTGAATCTCCCCTTTTCCACCGATTTCTTCCCAATGTCCCATCTGAATCTCCCCTTTTCCACCAATCCCTTCCCAATATCCCACCTAAATCTCCCCCTTTCCACTAATTCCTTCCCAATGTCCCATCTGAATCTCCCCTTTTCACCAATTCCTTCCCAGTATCCCATATAAATCTCCCCTTTTCCACCAACTCCTTCCCAATATCCCATCTGAATCTCCCCTTTCCACTACTTCCTTCCCAATATCCCACCTAAATCTCCCCCTTTCCACTTATTCCTTCCCAATGTCCCATCTGAATCTCCCCCTCCCACTCTGGAGCCACCCCCCGTGCGCTGTCCCTCCACCCCTTGTCCCCAGTCCCTCTGCAGCTCTCCTGGAGCCCCTTTAGGTCCCGGGAGGGTCTCCAGGTGAGCCCCCAGGTGTGCGCAGGGCAGAGGGGCTCCGCCCCAGCCCCGGGGGTTCCTGTGCCCGCTTTGTCCCCAGTGCTCGGAGCCCTGCGGCGGGGGCGAGCAGGCGCGGCTGGTGACGTGCCCCGAGCCCGGGCGCTGCGAGGAGACCGCCCGGCCCAGCAGCAGCCGGCCCTGCAACAGGCAGCCCTGCAGCAGCTGGGTGGTGGGCTCCTGGGGCCAGGTGAGTGCCCTGCGGGGCGGGGGTGCCAGCCGTGTGCCCGGGGCGCTGAGCCCGCTGTGCCCCGCAGTGCTCGGCTCCCTGCGGAGGCGGCGTCCGGCGGCGCCAGGTGCAGTGCATGGACACCAGGACGGGCGAGGCCCAGGACAGCAGCCGCTGTGACCACCAGCCCCGGCCAGAGAGCAGCCAGAAGTGCAACCCCCAGGAGTGTGAGAGCTCCCAGCCAGGTAAAAACCAGCCTGGGCAATGGTGTGGGAAGGCTGGGGGAGTGGGTTGTGTAAGGCTGGCTTGGCTAATGGATAATTAAGTGGGAATGTTTTAACTGTCTGTAAATGTCCAGAGCATCCGTCCCTCGGGGGCCAAGCAGGGTTTTGCTGGCACGGATGTGAGCTTGTTGGGGTCAGCAGTGTCACCCAGCCCTGGGACACTGAGGGACCCTGGGGGCTGTGGGGTGAAGGGACCAGCCAGAGGCAACAGGGCACCCAGGAAAAGGCAGGCAGAGGGAAATGCTCAGGGATGGAGCTCTCAGGAAGCTGTTCAGTGCTAAAGTCCCAGAACCACAAGAAACAAGCTGGGCCAGCATCAGACAATGAAATAAAGGAGCAGTTCAGCATCTTCAGGTGCTCCAGGGAGCCAGCCCCATTTCAACCTGTTTGTCCCAGTGCTTGGCCACACCAGGGCACTCACTTGGCTTCTTCTCCCTCCTCCACTCACTGAGGTACATCCCAAGCACAGGCAGTTCCCTAGGAGACAGAAATCTGGGGACTGCAAGGGTTAACAGCACTTGCAGAAAAGCACTATAATGAGGGATTAGATGTCACTGATACCAGCGTGTCAGTCACTTACCAGCTTTATCTTTTCAATGTATCTGTGCAGAAGAAAAGCTCTTTTCTGCCCAGAAAGGATTGTTGGAGCTCCAGGAGCTTTGCTGGACAAAGGGAGGGCTGAGAGATGGGGCAGGGGGGCAGCAGTGGCTGGTTCCTGGGTGGAGGAGCCAGATCCACATCCCTGGGGTCCCCTCTGCAGCTGCTTTTATTTATCCATCCCATGGCCAATGTGCTCCTCCTGACACCTATTCCAGAGCAGGCAGGCTTTGCACTAATGGCCAGTTTTTATATGAAGTTTTTAGCCATTAATCTGCTCCTTTCTGGCCACTGTTTTTATATGAAGTTTTTAGCCATTAATCTGCTCCTTTCTGGCCACTGTTTTTATAAGAAGTTTTTAGCCATTAATCTGCTCCTTTCTGGCCACTGTTTTTATGTGGTTTTGGCCATTAATCTGTTCCTTTCTGGAGCCCTTGCAGGGCCATGGGGCTCTCCAGCATTTAGGAAACGATGAGTCAGCCCTGCTCAAGACATGCTTTGTGGTTCTGGCTGTTTTGGTCAGGGGAGAATTTCCGTGCCAGGCTTGGTGATGAGAGCAGTGGAGCCAAGGCTGGACCAGAATAACCACTGAGATGAGTAGGAAGCACACAAATAAATGGTAAAATCCTGGATCAAAAATGACATAAATGCTCTGGCTGCAGCCCAGGGCAGGAAACGCCTCTTGGAAATACAAATGTTTCCAGCCAGAGCATGAAGGGGAACAAAACTTTCACATGGCAGGAAATCCCAGATGTGTGAGTGCACAGGCAAAGGCTCCCAGAAAGACATAAATGTAACTCCAGCCTTTTCCTGTGCTCTAAGGGATCTTTACTGCACAGGATGGATTCAGGCTGGAGCAATCCCTGTTTTTGTGAGGAGCACAAGGAGATTTTCTCCCTCCTCTGGCATGAGCAGAACCAGGGCTGGGCCTGTCAGTGGTCATGTCCTCACTGCACACAGAAGTGCCAATAACCCCAGTAGGGCTTGAATGTTCAAACCATTATCAGATGGATTTTGAGCAGAGATGGAACAGATGAAGCAAAAACAAACATCTCACAGCAATCAGCTCCTCAATTAAAGGAGGATTAATTAGAGCCAGAGTCCTGGGCTGTTGCCAGGTTATAAATTAATTGAAGATTCCACCAAAGTTATTTTTGAGTGTGGCTGTTGCCTTACAGCTGCAGCCAGCTGTGAGTGTGTCCTTGGATGGCTCCTGGGAGTTCAGAGCCATGGGCACCCCAGTGATGCTCCAGAGGCTGGGGACGTTTCTCTGGGAGTTGTTTATGGTGTCTTGGAAAGGAAATCGTGAGCCCCAGGTCTGCATGAGGGCCTGGAGAAACCTGCAGTAGTTTGAGATAGATTTCAGTCAGAAAAGTCCCCGTTTGCCAGCTCGTTATCCAGGGCTGGCTGCACTTCCAGTTGCCACAAGATTAATTGGCAATTAAACGTGGTGCTCCTGCTTGCTCTGGGCAAGGAAATGGAATTGCTGTGATTCTGCAAGTCACAGAGTTCACCCACAAGGGATCCATGTGGGAAATAATTGCAGCAAATCCCAATTTTCTCCGTCATTTGAGCGTGTGAGTCCCTGTGCAAGTGTGAGGCCGGGAGGTGCTGCTGAGTGAGGCATGGAGAGCAATTAATTAACTGCTAATTAACAACAGCAGTCAGTGGGAAAGGGATGCTCCAGAAAGGACTCCCTGTTTTGATAAAATACAGGAGAAAGATGTTGCCTGCAGCAGGGCTGGCACCTGAAAACTGGGGGTTTGTGGGATTCTCCCACTTTTCCCAGCTGTGATTGTGTCAGTGCCAGCCTGTGCAGTCCTGATGCATCCCATCCATCCCATCCCATTATCCCATCTCATCATCCCATCCCATCATCCCATCCCATCATCCCATCCCATCATCCCATCATCCCATCCCATCCATCCCATTATCCCATCCCATTATCCCATTATCCCATCCCATTATCCCATCTCATTATCCCATCCCATCATCCCATCCCATCATCCCATCCCATCCATCCCATTATCCCATCCCATTATCCCATTATCCCATCCCATTATCCCATCTCATTATCCCATCCCATCATCCCATCCCATCATCCCATCCCATCCATCCCATCATCCCATCCCATCCATCCCATCCCATTATCCCATTATCCCATCCCATTATCCCATCCCATCATCCCATCCCATCATCCCATCCCATCATCCCATCCCATTATCCCATCCCATCCCATTATCCCATCCCATCATCCCATCCCATCCATCCCATTATCCCATCCCATCCCAGAGCAGGACCCTGGCATAATTTCCTCATTAAATTCAGCCCTGGCTCTGAGAGCATCCCCAGGGCCAGGGGTCAGCAGTCTAATTCCCTGGATTTGCTAGCTCAGCTCCCAGCTCAACCTTGCCTTGTTTTTACAAAACCTGTTCAGGAAGTTTATTTTTCCCAGGAATAAAAGTAAAAGCTGGCAGAAGCTTAAATGAAATTTAAAGCAACTTCCACCCTGACCTAAAAAAACAGCCCCAAAAAAGTGGGGGTTTTCAGTCTCCAAAGTGCTGACCTAGCCTGGATTTTTAAAGCCCTGCTTTGAGCTATTCCTTCAGCCTAAAATTTGGCACAGACTTACAGAATGTGTGTCCAAATGAAGTGCAAGGATTATATAAAAAATTGTTAATAGAAAGAAATAGCAGGAAAAGAATGAAATGAAAATTGGGTGGGTTCTGTAGGTCCCTCTCTGAAGAGCTGACAAATGAAGTGCTTGTTACAGATTCCCTTCTCAAGACCAAATTCCAGGGAGGAATCACAAGCTCAGCCAAGATGTTCAGACCTGAGCCTGACCCTGCACTCATCCACCCTGAGACTGCAGCAGGATCTGGGGAAGTGATGGGAACCCAAAGCCTCAAACCCTGACTTCCCTGAGTTCAGGGAGTGTTGGGAAAACGCTCTCAGCCTGGGGTGGGACTGTGGGGGTGTCCTGTGCAGGGCCAGGATGATCCCTGTGGGATATTTGTGATCCATGAGGTCATTTGGCTTTGGAGCCCCGGGGTCTCCTGTAAGGTCAGCAGAGCTCCAGCCAGGGGTGGTGGCTCTTCTCCCCCATCCCAAGCCCTTCTGCTGTTTTGCACAGAAATCCATCCCCTGTGGGCAGGGCTGTTCAGGGTGGGCTCCTTGCTGGGTGCAGGGACAGCAATTTCCTGATGGGCTCGGGGTGCTGACCCTGGAAAGGGATCAGGAGGAGGCTAAGCCATCCCTCCAAGCCTGGACAGCTGCCTCCCAGCCTGAGCCCTCTCAGCTCTTTCCAAGGAAGGCAGGAGGCAGCTTGGTTGTGATCCATAAATCACTTTCTAGGAAGCTGTGAGTGCTAAAAATTCTGAGGGGCTGGGCAGAATTCAACAGAGCATCCCCCAGCAGTGCCCAGGACATTGCCACCCATGGCACCCAGGCTGATCCACTGTCCTGGGACAGCCCAGGAGAGAACACCTGGGTTCCTGAGCTCCAGTGTCCCAGTGCAGCAGGCCCTGGGGTCAGGGGGTGCCTTGGGGTTCCCAGGGAATGTTATCCTGACAAACACAAGCATTTCCCTTTTTCCAGAGGCTCTGGTGCTCTGGGATGTGCTGCACTCCTGGCCCAGCCTTCCCTGGCTGTGCAGAGATTTCTCATCCCACCCAGCAGGGCAAGAAAATCCACTGGTGTCCCAGCAGCAGGGGCTGGAGGGAGCCCCCAGGCTGGAGGAGTGGTGGGATCCCCTCAGTCCCACTCTGGATCCAGCAGTGCAGTGATAAATTGCTTTTTGGGGACACAGGGATGCTGCAGCTCGGGAGGCAGGGAGGAAATACCTCAGCTGAAATAGAAAATAATTTTTAGAGCAGTGGAGTGACCTCCTCACTGCTGGGCTGGGGGAGGGGGCTGTGACTGAAATCCCAAACCGGGGGAAAAGTCTCTGCTCCGCATCTGCTGCATCCTCTGCTTGGCTCCTCCCGTGGGAATGGGGGCAGTGGCTGTTCCCTCAGCACTGCCTTTGTTCCAGAGGGGACAGGGCCAGGGGCAGTGGTCACTGAGAGCTCCCCTGGCCCACTCACAGCACTGCCCCTGCAGAGAAGGGTCCTGAGAAGGAGAAAAACCCACTTGGCTTTTCTGCCCCATTTCTGTCCCTGCTCTGCATGGTCCTGTGGAGGGTGCCCAGGGAGAAGCAATGGGGGTTGGCCCCAGGGTGCATCAGCTCTGCCCTTTTCCAGAGAAAAGCTGTCCTTTATTTAATTCCTTGGACAAAATTGGGATCACAGGATCATCAGTTTTAAGCTTGGGCTCATTTGTGAGTTGATGTAATTTAAGCCAGTCTCACACCACTGGGTGAGAAGCTGCAGGCTCAGGCAGTCCTTGCCTTGCTCTGAGTAGAGAAGGAGGAAATCAAAATACAAACAAAGCAGCTCTATATTGAGATGAACCCTGTGTGTTGGTGGTGGGTCTGTGCTGCTGGGCTCAGCCACAGCAGAGCAGCCATTCCCAAAACAAAGGCTGTCCCTGGGGCAGCAGCAGAGCTGTCTGGAGGGCTGCAGGACACCTGCAGGAAGCCAGGCAGATGATGCAGGTGCTCAAAATAACCGAAACAATTCAAAGGAGAAGGGATTGTGGCTTTCCCACCGCTCTGCTGGCACCGGGGGGGGTGGGACTGGCAGGAGGGTTTGTCCCCCGGAGCATCGCTGCCCCGGGGAGATGCTTTTGGCAGCAGCACAGGCGAGGTTTGTGCTGGGCACGGGAAACGCCCCAGTGCAGAGCTCTGCGCCTCAGCTCGCACAGAATCCCGGCGCTCCTCGGGACTCTGACCATCATCTCACGGCACGCTGAGCCCCGTGCTCCTGCCTCCCCTGCAGGTGTCCCGTGCGAGCGCGACCGCCTGAGCTTCGCCTTCTGCCAGACGCTGCGGCTGCTGGGCCGGTGCCGCGTCCCCGCCGTGCGCGGGCGGTGCTGCCGCAGCTGCCGCGGCCCCGCACGGTGACAGCGCCCGTCCCGCCGGTGACAGCGCTGCCGCACGGTGACAACGCCCCTCCCGCCGGTGACAGCGCTGCCGCACGGTGACAACGCCCCTCCCGCCGGTGACAGCGCTGCCCGACCAGCGCCTCTCCCGCCGGTGACAGCGCTGTCCCGCCAGCGCCCCTCCCGCCGGTGACAGCGCTGCCGCACGGTGACAACGCCCGTCCCGCAGGTGACAGCGCTGTCCCTCCAGCGCCCCTCCCGCAGGTGACAGCGCTGTCCCCGCCAGCGCCCCTCCCGCCGGTGACAGCGCTGTCCCTCCAGCGCCTCTCCCGCAGGTGACAGCGCTGCCCCGCCAGCCCCTCCCGCAGGTGACAGCGCTGTCCCGCCAGCGCCTCTCCCGCAGGTGACAGCGCTGTCCGGCCAGCGCCTCTCCCGCAGGTGACAGCGCTGCCCCTCCAGCGCCCCTCCCGCCGGTGACAGCGCTGTCCGGCCAGCGCCTCTCCCGCAGGTGACAGCGCTGTCCCCACCAGCATCCCTCCTGCCCGCTCCTGCCGGCCCGGCCTCTGGGGCTCTCGCGGTGCTCAAACCATCCCCTGCTGGGCTGGGACCTGTGCCCATGGCAGGGCCCGAGCCGAAGGGAGCTGAGAGCCGCAGTGATGCGGGGAAGATCTCTCAGAAATGCTTATGGTGCTATCACTTGACATTTGCAGCCTCTCCACGGTGTTGGCTGGCCAGCACAAACCTTGATTTTTATTATTATTTTTGTATCTCTGAGGTGAGCATCCAGCATTCCACCGGCCCTCTGGGGTAGGGATTTTTTAATTTTTTTTTTTTCCTTTAAGGGACTTGAAGCTGGCAACCCATTGCTGTTAATTTTCATTAAAATGTTTATGCACTGACACTGAACAGATTTAATTTAAGAAGTGGAGACAGGGCAGAGGAGTAGTTCCAGCTTCAGCTGGGGCTGTGCAGGGCTCTGTGCCCCATGTCCCCTCTGCTAGCTCTGTCTGCCAAGGCCATTGCTGTGTCCCTCTGGGGCAGGGGCATCCCCAGGAGCTCTGGAGCCCAGCAGCACTTTCCCTTGCCTGCATTAGGGCAGAGGGGAGCTGCCCTGGCAGAGAGTGGCACATCCCCCCCAGTGCTCAGTCCCTGGATTTCTGTATCTGTAGCAGTGTAATGCTTGGTTAAGGTGGTTTTTTTCTGTGGCCTTACAGGCTGAACCCTTTTTTTCTCTGCTTATCTAGATTCTCCTGTGTTAAGGTTAGCTGATTTTTAACTAGAATATTCAATTTACTCAGAGGCACAGCCCTTGCTGCCTGCTCCCAGAGCAGTGTGGGAGCAAATCCCTCCCTGTCTCGGGGAGGGTTTGCTGGCAGGCTGGTCTCTGGAGGAGGGCAGGAGCATTTTGGTAGGAATTCCTTTCCCTCTTAGTCCTCAGGCTGTGGAGGATGCCCAAAAACTGGGGGACCTTGAAGGGCAGCCCTGCCTGCAGTGGGCAGAGTCAGCCTGGAGCCCATCCAGGCTGCAGAGCTCCAGGTGCTTCTCCTGGGCTGTCCAAAGGGGGAAATTCCTGTGTGTGATTTGTATGTAAAACACAAGCCATGGCTTCACCAGCTGTGCTTTACTCCATTCCAAGGTTTTGCATGGTCTGAGAGCCTGTGTCCAGTCCTGTGTCCTTGTCCCCAGCAGCATCTGTCCCACAGCCTGGCACCCTCCCAGGACTGCAAAGGGACAAGCCTTGTGCTGGGCTCTGATGGCCACAGCACAGAGTGTGTTCAATTAAACAGTTACTGAAGGAAACAGGTGGGTTTCACATTTTCTCTTCCCTGGGGGAGTTCTGGAGGGTTTCAGTTGGTTGGAGCTGGTTCAGGCACTGGCAGCAGGAAGGAATGATCAGTTTGCATCCGAAAATCATTCACAGCCACTATTTGCAACTGGGGTTTGTTGGTTAAAACATGAGCTGGGTTGGTGGGGTAAATCAGTCCTGCAAATGAGTTTATTTGTGGCACAGGATCTGCTGAGCCCTTCCTGCAGAGCCTTTCCCATCTGTGGCTGGCTGAGGGCATGGGATGATCCCTCCTGTGGGACCCAGGCCAGTTGTAAGCACATAACGAGCCAGGCCTCCCACCAGCACAGAAATGCAGCATCAGTGACAATAAAACACATCTGGCTCAAGTATCTGCAATACTTTCCTTCAGTGAGACACCTCCAGTGAGTGACTCTGGGGTGAGGCTCTTCCCAAGGAGAAGGGGAATGCATTCCCACTGACAGAGGGCAGGGCTGGATGGGATCTAGAAATGCCTTTTTCCTTCTTCTGAAGATGCTTTTATTGTCTCAACACAAGCAGGATGTTATTCAGACAGAGCTGCTGCGGTGGGGAGAGAGGAGGAAAGGGCTCATGGATCAAAAGATGTCTGAAATGGGATCAGGGGATGGTCTGGGTGGGACTGGATGGGCTTTAAGGTCCCTTCCCACCCAGACCATCCCCTGAGTCCATGATCTCCTGGAGGACTCTGGCAGAGCCTTTTGGCTTTGGATCACAAGTGAGACCTCTGTGCCTCCCTTGGTCACCTCCAGACATTTCCATGCTGGAGACAGGAAGGAAGAGGAGTTTGTCAGCTGGGAGGCAGCAGCTGCTGCTGCAGGAATTGTTTGTGTCTCAGATCCTCAGAGCACCTGTGGGTCACAGCTCCCAGGCCCCACCCAGGGCCTCCCTCCAGCCCAGATGGTCTCAGCTGGAGGGTTTTAGTTCCTGAAGGGCCACAGGGGTCATCAGTCCTTCATCAGCTGCACACTCCCATCCTGGGCAGGTGAGGAGCAGCTCAGCTCCCACCTGTCCTTCCCAATAGTGTAAGAAATGGGTTTGTTTCTCTTTGTGCTGCTCAGAAAGGCTTCACAGGCACAGCACAGAGGGGCAGCAAAGCCAGGACAGCAAGGGAAGGATTTGAAAAATGTCACTGCTTTATCTTTTTGTTTGGATTTTAGTTGGCAGCTGCTCGTGGTAGGGAGCAGCTCTCACCCATGTCGGGGTGCTGCAGCCCGGGCACTGCCCCAGCAGCTCATCCCGGGGGAGGTAAAGCACAAAAATGGGAGGGAGGGAGGGAGGGAGAGGAGCTGCCCCGCTCCTCAGCGGGTGCCCAGGCACGGTGTGCGCTCACCCGGAGCAGCCTGGGGTGGGGAAGGTCGGTAAAGCTGTGCCACGCGTGCTGGGGAGGGAGGGCTGCGCCCAGGGGAGGCTCAGCCGCCCCTAAACATTTACAAACAGCTACTGCTAAAAATAGCCGTGTCTGTACACGCTGCCCTGTGCGTGAGTGGTGCTTACACCCGAGCACAGCGAGTGCAAACACCGGCCGGGGGAACGGCCCCGTCCCTTCCTCCTCTCTGCGAGGACTCCCAGCCTGGAAAGTGGGGTGGAAACGTGATTCAGACCTGGAAAGGCCAGCTGCAAACCCAGAGGCAGCGTGGATCCACGATGGCCCCGGAACCCGCAGGGGTCCCGGGATGGTCCGGGTGGTCCCGGAGCCCGTGGAGTTCCCAGAACGGTCCCGGGTGACCCCAAGATGTTCCCTGGTGGCCCCGGGGTGGTCCCAGGATGGTCCCGAGGTGGCCCCGGAGCCTGCTCGGTTCCCGGGTGGCCCCAGGATGGTCCCGAGGTGGCTCCGGGATGGTCAGGGGTGGCCCCAGGAGGGTTCCCGGGATGGTCCCGGGTGACCCCAAGATGGTCCCTGGTGGCCCCAGGGTGGTCCCAGGATGGTCCCGAGGTGGCCCCAGAGCTCGCTCGGTTCCCGGGGTGGTCCCAGGATGTTCCCTGGTGGCCTCGGGATGGTCCCGGGTGGCCCCAGGATTGTTCCCAGGATGGTCCCGGGTGGCCCCAAGATGGTCCCTGGTGGCCCCAGGGTGGTCCCAGGATGGTCCCGGGATGGTCCCCGGTGGCCCCAGGATTGTTCCCGGGTGGCCCCGGAGCCCGCTCGGTTCCCGGGGTGGCCCGGGATGGTCCCGGGTGGTCCCAGGATTGTTCCCGGGATGGTCCCTGGTGGCCCCGGGGCCGGGCGGGTGCGGAGGCTCCTCCCGGCACGGCGGTGCCGTGGTTTGCTGCTGCCCTCTGTTGTCCCTCGCTGCTGTATAAAGGATTCCCGATGAGAAGGAACAATTTTCGGGTTTGTCGATCCAGGCGAGGGCGGTGGCCGCTGTGCTTCCCTGGGTTTGCAGGAACATCCCGTGTTCCCGCAGCGCCTCAAATCCTGCCCGATGGGATCCCCTGGAGTGTCCCCACTGCTCCCCTGTTCCTCTGTCACCCCCAGTGTCCCCAAAGCCTCTGCCCACGGAGATGGGCAAAGATCCCAAGCCCAGTTTAAATGGAAACTCTGCGAAGTGCAGCAGCTCCTGGGGAGTCACCTCCCAGTGCCCCAGCAATGACCCACTGCCCCAGGAACTGGGAACATTCCTGGGGTTGGGATCTGGCCCTTTTTCCTGAATTGTTGCTCCAGAACAACAATTTTTTTGTGCCCCAGCGCAGGGCTGAGGATCCCAGAACTGCAGAAACAGGGAGTCACCTTGGGGTCACCAGAGCGTCCCATTTTCCCATTCCCATTTTCCCATTCCCATTTTCCCATTCCCATTTTCCCATTCCCGTTCCCATTCCCGTTCCCATTCCCCGTTCCCATTCCCCGCCCCACTCCCATTTTCCCACTCCCATTTTCCCTCCCATTTCCCATTCCCCGTCCCCATTCCTCGTCCCCATTCCCGCCCCATTCCCAGTCCCATTCCCATTTTCCCATTCCCATTCCCCGCCCCTTTCCCATTCCCATTTCCTATTCCCCGTTCCCATTCCCGTCCCACTGCCCGCCCCATTCCCAGCCCCATTCCCAGTCCCATTTTCCCATTCCTCGTTCCCATTCCCATTTTCCCATTCCCATTCCCCGCCCCATTCCCATTTTCCCATTCCCATTTTCCCATTCCCATTTTCCCATTCCCATTTTCCCATTCCCATTTTCCCATTCCCCGCCCTCCCTGTCCCATTCCCATTCCCATTTTCCCATTCCCAGTCCCATTCCCATTTTCCCACTCCCATTTTCCCATTCCCCGCCCCATTCCCCGTGTTTGTCAGAGCTGGCCCTGCAGTTCTGCTGGAGCTGTGCAGGCACTGAGAGCCGCCAGGAGCCACCCCAGGGGAGGAGCTGCTATCTCACAGCCCCAGGACCCTCAGAACCTCCTTGCTGGCAGAGATATCTGCATTCTGAAAAGAAACTATCAATCCACTGCTGGAGGGCAAAAAAAAAAAAAAAAAAAGGCAAATTCCAGGAAAGAAGCCAACAGACAGTGGCAGCTGAGGTGCATCCCTGCCTGGACCCCTTCCAGCAGGACGTGTCCCCTGTGAGGCACATTTGTCCACGGGGGTCCAAAGGAGTTCGGAATTTAACTGAAATTTAATTGAAGCTGAATAATTGAAGTTGAGAAGTATTTTTTCACACCTGCACGAAAAAAAGGGGATTGTTCTCCTCCCCCTTCCCCCCCTCCTTTAATTAATTTTTGCAGCTAATTTGGCCAAGGGGAGGGGCCTTGCTGTGCCCTGCTGAGATGCAGAAGGGAACCCTGGGCTGTCCCAGTGAGGAAGTGGCACAGCTGGAATTGCTATGGATGCTCCAGGTCAGATCAGGACAGGAACAGGACAAGGGGAGCCAGCAGAAGGAGGGATGCTGTCACCTCCCACACCTCAGGAAAGTCACAAGGAAAAGCAGGATCAAGTTTTTCCACCTCAGGGTGGTTTTAAAGCAAAGCTCCCAGAATCAGAGATGTCAAACCTTAACAGGAAAAGAGCACAAGTATTCAGCAGGAATTGGGTCCCAGTAAAAATCTCCTTATTCTAGTCCAGTCCCTCAGCTCCAGATTCTTTTTCAGAATTAATTTCAGCTTTAATGTTTATCAACACCAAAAAAGCTGAATGAAATTAATTTCTCTAAGAGAAATCTAAACTTAATCCTTAAGAAAAAACCAAAACAAGTTCAGGACCCAGAAAGCAGCATTTCAGTACAAGAATCTGTTTTATTTTTACAGTGCAGTGACTGAAACAACGTAGAAATTTAACTTGCAAAACTGAATTTATATCACAATGTCTCTCAGAAGGCAATGCAGATGTGCTGCTCTGAGTCACAAAATATTCCTCTGGACACCAAAAATTACAAAATCCCAGCACTATACACCGGACTCTTTAGAGACTGATTCCTCATAATTTAAATCCATCTTATAAACAATTTCTCTTTTAAAAAAAACCACACGGAAGATAAAAAAGAACTCAAGTATGAAACTCAAGGCCTTGATCATTATTATTGTTCCCAGCTGCAGCAGGCTGTGCCAGGCAGGGCTCTAGTCGGGCTCGGTCACGCACTGCTCCACGATCTCCCGCAGGTTGGGGTTCTCCATGGCTGCTGCCACCCTCTCCTTGTCATTGATCTGCTTGTTGACTGCAAAACAGCCAGGACAGGGGTCAGGGGCTCCCAGGGCCCCCCAGGCCGTGGGGGTGCCCAGGAGAAAAGGACATTGTGGGGAATGGGGAATGAGGCAAAGGCAAGCACCAGAAATGGGATTCTGGTCACTTTTCCAGCTCAGGGGAAAGGATGGAGGGTGTTCCAGTGGCATGGCCCAACAGCAGGAGTGAAATTCAGGATTCATTAGTAGCCCAGGTTCAGTTTGTAGCTGTTTTACCAAAATACCCCGTTTTTGGCACACACTGAAGGCTCAAGCCCCGGGCACTGCTTGGGGCAGAACATCCATGCCCTGCAAGCTTTGCCGCAAAAGCTGCCTGAGAAATGCCCATTGCTGGTGGCAGGATTTTAGGATCAAGCCCTGAGGCAGCTCCTCATGTCAATTATTCAGCAGCACCTCCTTTTGATCCAAACACAGCACCTGCCAGAACTGAGGGGGGTTGTTACAAAACCAAACCAGCAACCAGCAGCTGGTCACAGGGCCTTGGGGACACCTCGATGCCACCTGGTTTTCCAGTTCTCACAGGGGATTAATTTCTAGGAAGGCAGGGGAGGAGAGGGCAGAGCAGCAGGAGGCTGAAGCAGCAGCATGCACAGGCTCTACTCACTGTCCTCCTCCGTGGAATGGGTGCCCTCAGAAATGTAGATTTCCAGCTGGAGGAGAGATCAGCAGAGTTAGGAACAGTGGAACTCGTCCCTGCTGGAGCGTCCCCCACCCCCAGGGCTGTCACCCCTGCTCCCTTTGCAGTGCTCAGCGTGGAGCCTGCAGCTGCAAAACCACAACAGCCACCCAGAAACCACCTCAGAAATCCTCAGGTGATTAATGAGCTCTACACGAGTCCCTAAAGGGCTGTGAATCACTGTTTAATTCAGGGAGGCTGCCATTCATTCAAGGAATTTAAAACTGGCTTCAGACCAGGCACTTTACCTTGTGTCTAAAAGGCAAACATCTCTGAAGTTTTATTCTTAAACAAAGGCCTGTGAAAACAGAACACAGAAGAGATTTTCCTGTAAAATTCAAGGTCTGAGGTGCATTTTCAGAGAATCCACGTTTAACAATCAGTGTAACTGGCAATTCCTTCTGTACAAGCCACAGAGGGAAGGGGGACAAGCAGAAAGTTGTAATTTAATTTCTTTTTCATTTAAGAGCCGACAATTTGTCAATTAATAACATTAATGAAGTAACTTGGAGAATGCAAAGAAGGAGTTCTGTACCACTCGCAGCAGTTTTGAGGGTTCTCTAATGACACAAACAGATGGGTGTCCCCATTTCTCTGGATCTGGGGGGTTTTTGCTCGGTTTGGTTTTTGGTTGGCATTGGTGGCTGGGTTCTCAGGATGCAGTTCCTGGTCAAACCAACACAGCCAGGCAGGAGCGAACCTGAGCTGGGGCTGAGGGCGCCCAGAGAAGCCCAAATGAACCTGGTGCTCTTTGTTCGTGAATGAATGACGGGATCTCACCGATCAGAGTGGCCAAGGAGCAATGAGGTACTGTGGGTGTAAACCTGATGATGACCAGATATTCATCCTCCCCTATCTCCTGCACCTCCACACAGCTCTCCGTCACCACCTCCAGCTCTTCCAGAGTGTTGGGCTTCTCCGGGTCCCGGATAGTCCGGATGATATCTGAGGCACGGGACAAGGAGCAGCAATCAGGAACGTCCCCGGGATTTCAGAAAAGGCGTTGCCACGAGCAGCGCTGCTGATGTTCGGGAGCCCCAAGAGGCCGAACGCGCCGCAGGACCCGCCGGGTTCCCCCCCAAGGGCAGCCCGGGGCTCACCGTACACCTCGATGGCCCTGTCGTGCTCCATGGCGCGGCTCGGGGGCGCATGGCGGGCGCTACTGCCGGGGCTGCGCCACACCCGGCCCAGCGCCTGCCACAGCAGCGCCAGCACCAGCGCCATGGCCGCGCTCCGCCATCGGCCCCGCGCGCGGCGCTTCCGCCTGGGGCGGGGAGGGGCGGGGCGGAGAGCGGCCAATGGCGGAGAGGGGCGGGGACAGAGCGGCCAATGGCGGAAAGGGGCGGGGACAGAGCGGCCAATGGCGGAAAGGGGCGGGGACAGAGCGGCCAATGGCGGAGAGAGGCGGGGAGAGAGCGGCCAATGGCTGAGAGGGGCGGGGCAGAGAGCGGCCAATGGCGGAGGGAGGCGGGGCAGAGAGCGGCCAATGGCGGAGGGAGAGCGGGGGCGAGAGAGGCGGCCAATGGCGGCCAGGGGCGGAGAGAGAGCGGCCAATGGTGGAGAGAGGCAGGGAGAGAGCGGCCAATGGCGGAGAGCGGCCAATGGCGGAGAGCGGCCAATGGCGGAGAGAGGGGCGGGAGAGAGCGGCCAATGGCGGAGAGGGGCGGGGGCGGAGAGAGCGGCCAATGGCGGAGAGGGGCGGGGAGAGAGCGGCCAATGGCGGAGAGGGGCGGGGCCGGGAGGGACCAATGGGAGGGGGAGACACGGGAACCACGCCCGGGTGAGGGGTGTGACGTCACCGCCTCCTTGTGCCCGAGCGCAGCCGCGTATTGGGGGGACACGGGGAGATCCCGGGACAGGGAGAGACCCCGGGCTACAGAGATATCCCCGGGACAGCCCCGCCCCCAGGTGGAAACACAGAAATGCCATGAGGATCTGCAACAGAGATCAGAGAAAAGATATAGAGAATTCTACTTAAAATTCTGCTTAAAGACGGGACTGGCGGGCGGGTGAGCGGGGACTACAGCTCCCAGCGCGCATTGCTGCGCCGCGGTGCATGCTGGGGGTTGTAGTCCGGCCTGTCACCGGCCAGCTGACCGGAACGAGCGGCCGCCCCGCCGAGATGGCGGCGGCTCGGACCGGGCGGCGCTGAGAACGAGGAGCGGGATGGCGGCGGCGGGGGCCGGGCCCCGGGCGGAGCTGCGTGTGCTGCTGGTGCCCCGCTCGGGGGAGCCGCCGGGATGGGCGCGGGTGCGGCTGAGCAGAGCTCAGGACGCTCTGGGCGCGGTGCTGCTCACAGGAGGGATCTGCCTGGAGCCGCTGGGGCCGGGCCGGGCCCGGGGCAGCGTCCTGGAGGGAGCGTGGGCCGAGTGAGTGAGGGGGCCGGGGCCGTGAGGGGCGCCGGGCTGAGTGAGTGAGGGGAGCCGGGGCAGAGTGAGGGGCGCCGGGCTGAGTGAGTGAGGGGAGCTGGGGCTGAGTGAGTGAGTGAGGGGAGCCGGGGCTGTGTGAGTGAGGGGAGCCGGGGCTGTGAGTGAGTGAGGGGAGCCGGGGCTGAGTGAGTGAGGGGAGCCGGGGCTGAGTGAGTGAGGGGAGCCGGGGCTGAATGAGTGAGTGAGGGGAGCCGGGGCTGTGTGAGTGAGTGAGGGGAGCCGGGGCTGTGTGAGTGAGTGAGGGGAGCCGGGGCTGAGTGAGTGAGGGGAGCCGGGCTGTGTGAGTGAGGGGAGCCGGGGCTGTGTGAGTGAGTGAGGGGAGCCGGGGCTGTGTGAGTGAGGGGAGCCGGGGCTGAGTGAGTGAGGGGAGCCGGGGCTGTGTGAGTGAGTGAGGGGAGCCGGGGCTGTGTGAGTGAGGGAGCCGGGGCTGTGTGAGTGAGTGAGGGGAGCCGGGGCTGTGTGAGTGAGTGAGGGGAGCCGGGGCTGTGTGAGTGAGTGAGGGGAGCCGGGGCTGTGTGAGTGAGTGAGGGAGCCGGGGCTGTGTGAGTGAGTGAGGGGAGCCGGGGCTGTGTGAGTGAGTGAGGGGAGCCGGGGCTGTGTGAGTGAGTGAGGAGCCGGGGCTGAGTGAGTGAGGGGAGCCGGGGCTGAGTGAGTGAGGGAGCCGGGGCTGAGTGAGTGAGGGGAGCCGGGGCTGAGTGAGTGAGGGAGCCGGGGCTGAGTGAGTGAGGGGAGCCGGGGCTGAGTGAGTGAGGGGAGCCGGGGCTGAGTGAGTGAGGGAGCCGGGGCTGTGTGAGTGAGTGAGGGGAGCCGGGGCTGTGTGAGTGAGTGAGGGGAGCCGGGGCTGTGTGAGTGAGTGAGGGGAGCCGGGGCTGAGTGAGTGAGGGGAGCCGGGGCAGAGTGAGTGAGGGGAGCCGGGGCAGAGTGAGGGGAGCCGGGGCTGAGTGAGTGAGGGGAGCCGGGGCTGAGTGAGTGAGTGAGGGGAGCCGGGGCTGAGTGAGTGAGTGAGGGGAGCCGGGGCTGTGTGAGTGAGGGGAGCCGGGGCAGAGTGAGTGAGGGGAGCCGGGGCAGAGTGAGTGAGGAGCCGGGGCTGAGTGAGTGAGGGGAGCCGGGGCTGAGTGAGTGAGGGGAGCCGGGGCTGAGTGAGTGAGGGGAGCCGGGGCTGTGTGAGTGAGTGAGGGAGCCGGGGCTGTGTGAGTGAGTGAGGGGAGCCGGGGCTGTGTGAGTGAGTGAGGGGAGCCGGGGCTGTGTGAGTGAGTGAGGGAGCCGGGGCTGTGTGAGTGAGGGGAGCCGGGGCTGTGTGAGTGAGTGAGGGAGCCGGGGCTGTGTGAGTGAGTGAGGGGAGCCGGGGCTGTGTGAGTGAGGGAGCCGGGGCTGAGTGAGTGAGGGGAGCCGGGCTGAGTGGAGTGAGGGGAGCCGGGGCTGAGTGAGTGAGTGAGGGGAGCCGGGGCTGTGTGAGTGAGGGGAGCCGGGGCTGAGTGAGTGAGGGGAGCCGGGCTGAGTGAGTGAGTGAGGAGCCGGGGCTGAGTGAGTGAGTGAGGAGCCGGGCTGTGTGAGTGAGGGGAGCCGGGGCAGAGTGTTCCAGGATGGGAGGGATGCTGCTGCACTGCTGAAGTGATGGTGTTGTCCATCATCAGTGCATATCTAGAAAAAAGGGAAAGGGAATAAAGCCAGTAACCTTCCTGCATGTTTTACCCTGCATGTTTTAATTTTCCTGCATGTTTTAATTTTCCTGCATGTTTTACCCTTCCTGCATGTTTTATCTGCAGCTTCATGTGGGACAGCGCAGAAGATGATGGTTTGCAATCAAACAAGACAAAACTCCTGGCTCTTGCTCAGAGCCATGACCTGTTTGTCTATGAATTCAGTGTGGAAGATGGAAAACACGACCCCAATTCCCTGCACAGTTGTAAGGAAGAGACACTTAAAAAGCTGCTTGAAGCTAAAAACATAAGTGAGTGAATTGCAGTGTGTTGCATGTGTGGGGTATTGCAGGTCTGGTTCTGCTGCTCCTGGGGGGATGGATCAGGCAGTGGGATTGAGCACCAGGGAATTTCAGGTACCCCCACACTGATCCAGTGTGATCAGCAGGATTCATGGGCTTGAAAAATAATGGAGACATTTCTGTGTTCAAAGGTGACAGTGTTAGAAATAATTCAACTCTTGTAGGGTCATGTTTGAGTGATGTGAAACTAAAAATGAATTTTAATAAAATATATGCAACCCTGCTCTCTCAAATTTTAATTTTAATATTGGGACTGATGGGGACAAAAGAGGACAGGACTCATAAATAACCCTGCAATGTTAATTAAACATTTAACCTTGTATTTTGTGATTAGCATAGTGTGCAGTTAGAATGAGCCTTTGGTGTTTTACAGGTTCTTAAACAGGCTCCCTTCCTAAAATATTTTATTTCCAAAGTTTGTAGCTTTTCTTCTCAGTGCTGACTGAAATCCTATTTTATGCTGGTTTTTTATCTTCTTCATGGTATTGTCCATGAAAAAGCTACATAAAAAGTTTTGGGAAGTTTTTCTAGAATTATTGCCCCTGGCACAGAAAGTGAGATTTCAAACCAACCACCCCAACTCCCAGTCCCACCTTCTGTTAGGGTGGTAACTGGGACAATGAATTTGAGCTGTCATTTTCCTGGCATTCCTTTACAAATCAAAAGTCCCAGCTGGCTGTAATCCAAAATGAAAACACATTTAAATTTACAGGTTTGCCTTCAATTTTCTCTATGAAGATTCTGTCCTTTGGAAACAACAAGTGCAAACTTCTGCTCAACCAGTTCATCCTTGTGCACCTGACCTTTGCTGGGGAAGCCTCACCCCCAGAGAGCTGTGGCTGCTTCCCCCTGGCTCTGCCTCCAGAAGCTGTGGGGAGAATTGCAGACTCCCACTTCTGCAGGGGGATCCTGTTCCTGCTGGACAGTGCTGGCTGGATTTGTATCCTTTGCAGGAGAGACTGGGGAGAATCATCTGCAAGAGCAAAGCTGCTTCTCTTTGCTGTCAGGGCTGGGCAGAAATTTCTTTCAAGACTTTGAAATGGTGCCTGCAATGAAGGTTGTCTAGGCAAATCCTGGTTATTGTAGTGAGGTGCCAGGGTTGTGTGTCCAGAGTTTCCAGCACCCACTGCAGATCTGTTTCCCACTGGGTTAGTAGTTTGATTCGTGGGTTTGGTTCATGGGTCTGTGTGCAGCAGGCTGACTGCTGCTGTCACCTCTTTGCTTCATTGAGACAGAAATGATCTGCAGGCACACAGGCAATCAGCTTGGGAGGCAGGTTTGTGTGTTGGGCTCAGACCTGTCAGTTCCACCTGGATTTAACCTGTTCCTGCTCATCTTCTCTGCACATTAAGTACAATAAACTCAGGTTGCCTCTCCCTCCTCTTGGAGCCCAAATTCACCACATTCCCCTCGTGTGTAACTCCTCTCCTGAGCACTCCTGGGCTTTTCCTTGATGCTGTTTCAGACATATTTGGCTGCTCTGATGGTGCCACCTTAGGGAAGGTCAGTGTGGCTCCTGGGAGCTGGGCAGGGCAGGGCCCAGCCCCTGTGTCCCCCCTGGCTGGCCTGGCAGTGTCCCCTGACCTCAGCACAGCCGTGGTGACCAGCAGCAGCCACCATGCCCTGGCTGTGCAGCTCACCCCCTACTTCAGGTACAGCTCCCAGGGGAGGGAGCTTTGGGCTGAGCTGAGCCACAGCTCCCCAGTCCTGTTCTGTGCTCATTCATTCTGAGTTCTGTGCTGCAGCAGAAATCTCTTTGTTTAAAGATGGTCCTTTCATTGTTTGCTCTAATTTATTCTCTGTCACTTTCATAAAGGGAACTGTCTCTATAGCATCTCTTTATTTTAATCTATCTGTTAACAAGTAGATGATCTTTGTCTTGCCCTTCATATTTTTCCCAGGAAGATGAGGTGCTCTCAGTTCCAGGGTGGGTGGTGGCACCTTTTAGAAATACTGTGGGGTATGGAATTATCAAACTGTGCTGGTTCAGCTTGATAAATTAGGGCCAACTAGTAATTAAATTTGAGGTGTCCACCTCAAATGAGCAAAGAGCATCAGATTTTGATGGCTCACCTGTTACCCTGAGAGAAAACTGCACCGAGAGCTCCTGGGGGGATGAACGTGAAAAAACATCTTCAATCACCTGAGCAAGGTGGAACTTTGTACTTATTTCTTTACAGACAGTTCCCTGAACATTTGTTCTGTAAGAGAGATCCTGAAAGTGTGCCAGTGAAGCCTGCAGAGGGCCTGGATGAGGATGAGCTGGCCAGTTCTGAGCACAGCATGGAGCTGCTGCCGCTGCCCTTCCGCACAGACAGGTACAGGAGGGAGGACCTGGCACAGCTGAGCTTTGCCTCTCGGGGCCACTGGTAATGAACTGCTGGTTTGTTTTATTCAGTTGTAGCTGTGGCAGGTAAAATCAGCTCGTTTGACTGTAAATCTTTTGAATTTAGGGTGTCCAAGCTTTACATATAGCATTGAACAGCTTCCAAACAGGAATTGCTGCTTGGGGGTTACCTTTAAGTCTTAGAGCATTGATACTGTTAAAGCATGTCAGTTATAACTTGGTTCATAGATAAGAAAGATTCAGTTCTGGAATTAATTCTGTTCTACTGCTTTTTAATTGGAGCATTTTCTGTGAGGAAAACTTTTTGCTAAAGATGCTAAACATGGGTGTTGTCAGCTGATGCAGCTGTGGTCACTCAGCCTGGCTGCAGGGATTATTTAAATGCAAATAAAGAGGCCATGGTAAGGTTAAAATGCAGGGTGCTGGATGGATTTTATAAGCTGGAAGTGCATTTTATTTAGCTGAGAAAGCTTTACCTGCCTTGTTCCTGGAGTGCCACCTGGTGTTACAGGACCTGTGTCCCTTCTGCAGGTCCTGGAAGGCACACTTGTCCTCACTGTGGGACAGAGTGAGGAGAAGGAGAACACCAGCCTCTCCAGATTTGGTGAACGACTTGAACTTGCCTTGGTATCAGTTTTTTACCCACCTTGAAGATCATGATCCTGAAATCTATGAGGATCCAGAGAAGATGGTGGCCTTTGTTCCCCGTGTTACGTGGGCGGCGTCCCGGGCACTGCAGAGCCAGGCTGCAGCCCCTGGGGGAGCAGGGCAGCATTGGGCACAAATCCCCGTGGGAACAGCCCAGGAGAGGGTGGCAGTGGAGTGCAAGCTGGTGACTGGAGCCACAGCTGTGTTTGTGGTGCAGGCTCAGCACAGGGGGCTGTCTCTGGTGCTCTGGGATCTGGAGTCGCAGGCCGTGACGTGCTCCCACTTTGGCAGCAGCAGTGTCTTTGTGGAGTGCAGTGCAGAGGTGCCCCTGTGTCTGCTGCTGACAGGTGAGGGGCCATAAGCTGTGCTGAGACAGCTCTGCAGGGTTTTTAGTGTTTCACCTGGCTGGTCCTGGCTGATTTCCATTGTGTTCCTGCTGGGGTGAAATCCCAGTGCAGCCACTGCAGCTTTGCCTCACTCTTCTGGAAGCAGCAGTGGGTGCAGATGCTGCTGCTCTGTCTAATTCTGGCTGGATTGTGCCTTTCAGAGCGTGGCCTGTCCCTGGTCCTGTTTGGTGTGACCCAGGAGGAGTTTCTGACCAGGCTGATGATGTTTGGCAGTGCTGGTGCTGTGGATTCCGTGTGTCACCTCAATGGCTGGGAGAGGTGCTCCATTCCCATCCATGCCCTGGAGGTGAGAAGAGCTGCCTCGTGTCTTGCAAGTCATTAACTCTGTCTTTCCAAGTATTGGGTGCAGTTTAGCAGTGCCAGTGTGGGTTTGCACACAATTAAAAGTGTGGCTCAAACCTAGGGGCAAAAGGAAGTGGTTTAGCTATTAAATAAACAGTAAAACCCAATGATGAGTAACCCAGAGGGAGAAGTACAGCAGCAAAGTGAATGCACATTAGTAAAATAAAAGAGAATAAAGCAGTGCCCAAAATTCCCTCTTGATTGGACCCAAAAGTAATTTTTCCAGTTTCTGCAGCAGTTTTGTCCTCTTGCAAAATGTTAAATATGAAAAGCAATCCTTGGAACTGGGTTTCTGGGTTTATTGTACTGTTCTTACAGAATTGCTGTATGCTTATTCAGAGTCCTGATTCTCCTGGTATTTACTTCACGTTGCTGCAATAACATTTTGTGTGTGGAGGGTTTTAGCAGAGCCTGGCAGGTTCTGTCCGAGGTCACTTTGTTATTTCAGGCTGCAGGTGCTGCACACAGAGTTTAAATCCCTGCTGGTTTTCTGTGTATGCAGTCTGTCAGGAGTCAGAATCCCAGCAGTGAGTGCACAGGGCTAGAATGGGTTTAGAATCCATGCTAAATTGTTCTGTTTCATGCTTGTCCAGGCAGGGCTGGAAAATCGCCAGCTGGACACAGTGGACTTGTTTTTAAAGAGCAAAGAAAGTGTTTTCAGTCTGCCTGCAGCCTGCCCTGGTTCTGAGCACCCTGGGGATGGCTCCTCCCAGTCCTACCTGAGAAGTAAGTGCAGAGGCTGCAGCTGCACAGGTGATTTCCTGCCCTGGCTCCCTGGGGCTGTGCAGGATGCAGATGTGTGAACTGTTTCTGGAACCATTGCAGATCTGGAGGAGCTCAGGCCAGCTTTGAACTTGCTCTACTCAGCAATCCAAGACAATGATCTGGAGCCTCACAGCAAACAGTTCTCTGAGCAGCTCCTGAACCTCACCCTGACTTTCCTCACCAGGCAGCTGGAGGAGATCTTTGTGCACACAGAGGGTAAGAGCACTCCTGCTGGGTCATATCTACTAATGTCTCATCATTTTAGTAAGTAAGGACAGCTAATTCTTCTAATTAAAAGCTTAAATCTACCTAGAGTTAACATAAAAAATACTGGAATTAAGTAAGTGAAAGAGGTTCATTCCTGTGTTTCAGATTGGATTTACCTGACTAATAATTGGTTGGATTAATACAAGATTCCAGTTCTCCTTTCCTGGTCCCTGGGCAGGAAAACCCCCAGTGAGGGCAGGGAGCTGTGTGGGGCTGTGGCTGTGTCCTGGCAGGGTGCTGGGAGTGCTGGGCTCCCACTGCCTGTGCAGGGGACAGAGCTGGTGTGCTCTTCCCTCTGAGAGATTTCTGTTTATTGATCAGCACATTTATCCATTGCTGAACATTGAAATCCTGTCTGTTCATTCCCATTTAACTGATGTCTTGCATGCTTTTGGCAGAACCTGATGAATTCCTGCAGAAGGCTGCAGATATTTTAACTGATTACATCATTAAACTGAGGAAATTCCTGAGGAAATACCCTCGCCCACCTGTGGCTCCAGAGCCCACAGGAGCTGACCTGGATGAAGACCTGCCTGAGATAGAAGAGAGCCAGGAATGGGAAAAGCTGACACCAGAGGTGAAAATGAACCACCCAGTTTTTACTGCTCTGATGAAGTTTTTATAAGGAGATATTTGTGTGGAAATATCTAAAGTTCAGGGGAAGAAAATCAACATAGGGATGACAGAGATCAGTGTGTTCTTGTTTTTCTCTTTAGGAAGTCATTGCTAAGGCCATCCTAAGCAACAAAATACCAGAGGCCCAGATCTTCTTCAGAAGGCACCAGCATCCTGCTGAGAGGCTGCAGGAGTTTCTGCAGACAGGTTTGAACCTGGCCTATGACTGCCTGCTGAGGGGCAGCACCAGGGAGGCCTCAGAGCTGCTGAGGAACATGGTGAGAGCAGGGCAGGGACTAGGGCAGCTCCTGGGGAGGGGCTGATGGCAGCAGAAACTGGGGGGATTGGGGTGAAAATGGAATTGTTTGAAGAGCTGCAGAGGTGCTGGCCAGCAGAACAAGGGTGGCTCTGCTGGGGAGTGTCCCAGGGTCTGTACCCCAGTGCTGGGAACATCAGGGGCTGTGGAGGGAAGGCAGCTGTGTTTGTTTATTGTGGATTTGTTGTTTTCAGTGGGTTCTGTGGGCACTTTTACAGTGAGTGTCTCCTTTGTGCCAGGGCTTGGACGTGCAGCAGGAGTTGCACAAGATCTGCTTCCACACCGAGGACAGACACGTCAGGGAGCTGCTGGTGAGTGCAGCGGGGCTGGGCCCGAGGTGCTTGTGCTGAGGGAAATGAGCCCCAGGGTGGAGCTGGGCTGCAGAGCAGGGGCAGGGCTGTGCTGCATCCTCCCCTGTGCTCCTGGAGCTCCCTGCCCCTTGGCATCTGCAGCTGGAGAGCTGGCACAGTGTCATTTATTTGTCCTGGGGTCCTCCTGGCATTTAAATGCATTGCCCTCTGCTTCTACCATCTGTTCTACAGTTGATTAATTGTTTGCACTTGTAGGATCATTTATGACTCAAATGTATTAAATATAGATAAAAACTGGGGGCAGTTGGAGGTAATGCTTTAATAGTTGGAGGTAACACTTTAATTTGAATTAAAGGTGAAAGCCTTACAAGAAGAAAATTATTTTTCTGAAAAAGAGAAGAAAATGATAGACTTTGTGCATCAGGTTGAAAGCTTCTACTCAGAGTCCTTCCAGGAAAATGAAGAGACTCAGTCTCTTCCCAGGTAATGTGGGTTATTACTTTTAATTATTGATTAATAGCATTAGTAGGATTTAAAATGTGCTGGATTCTGCATTCTGTGAGATTTACTGCACTGACAAATGCAGTCTTTAATTTCATTAATTCCACACTGGTCTTGTTTGCAGAAATCAGAGTCAGTGTGGGGGCTGAGTCATTTTCTCATTAAAGCAGCAGTTGCTGTCATGTTCTCTCATGACAAACTGTTGTGTGAGTCATGACAAACTTGTGAGGGTGACAGAGCTCTGCTGCTTCAAATGAAGCATTTGTAATAATAATATTAGAACTACTGCTCAATTATTCCTGTTCACATGTTTGCTCTGGTTTTGATCTGTGATGTCCATAACACAGCAAACTAAATAACCTAGGAAAATAATTTTACAGTTATGGTAATCATAATTAAATAAGGGTAAAACTGTTATGATCCTCATAATTAGTTATGTCAGCTTTGGGAAAACAAGGCAGATTTTAGTTCTCAGTCCTTGGGCTCCAGTCAGTCCCTGTGGCACTGCCAGGCTGGCAGCTTGGCTGGGTTTTTGGGCTGGGCTCTGCTGGGCCAGGCTGACCCCAGCCCTTGCAGGTTCAGCAGCTGCAGGAGGGAGCAGCAGGCAGTGCTGGTGCAGCTGGGCTGCAGCAGGAGCCTCAGGGTGAGGCTGAACTGGGCTCACTGGTGGGATGAGCTGGTGCAGGAGATGATTCTGCTCCCCAGGAAACCACGCCAAGGCAAGTACTGAGGGGCTGGGGGCTTCAGCTGGGAGTTGGGATCTCTTTGGCACAGCTTGGAGCTGCTGTGTGGGAGTGGGCACAGTCCCAGAGGTCACTTATTTTTTATTTTTGTTATCAGTGGAAGTGGGTAATGATGGGTTTCATCCTATTCCATCCTGGATCCTGGAGAGAAGGGTTTGGAAGCAGCTGGAAGGGACTTGCCTGAGGCATGGCCATGTGTGAATGCCACCCTGTTCCATGTCCTGTCCCCCTCCCTGCACTGGGGAATCCCTTCCAGGCTTGGGGCAGGGCTGGATGGGATTTTGGGAGGGTGGGCAGGCCCTGGCACAGGTGCCCAGAGCAGCTGTGGCTGCCCCTGGATCTCTGGCAGTGCCCCAGGCCAGGGATCTTGGAGCAATCTGGGACAGTGAAAGGTGTCCCTACCTAAAAAAACTGGATGTCCTGTAAGGTCCCAGCACAAACCATTCCAGGATTCTGTGTAAGAGAATACCAGCATTTCCCTCAGAAGTGGTTGTGTGTGCTGCTTTCATCCCTTTGCCTCTTTGAAACCCAGAACTGAAGAGCTGCAGTGCTGAGGCTCTCTGGATGCACCTGACAGCCCAGCATGACTGGGGCAGTATTAGTTCCTGGATTGAGGAGTCAGAGCCCTGCCAGGCTCCCTGTGGCCCAGCTGCCTGGCCCCCCCTGAGCCCTGACATCGTGGACAGGAGCACTCTGTGCAGCACCTACATGAGACAGGACATCCTGAACAAGCTGGCCAGGTAGGGCCCCCAGGGCTTCACACTCTTTCCTTCCTGTGGGAAGCCAAAATCAGAAAAAAATTCCTTAATACATATTAATTTTTATTCTGCTCTTTTTGGAAACAGCACAAATCCATTGATAAATGTGATTTTAGTCTTCTACCTTCAGTTATGTGAAAACAGTAAGGGCCATGAGAGCAGGAGCACTCCTCCCTCAGGGAGGTTTGCCTGTGGTTGTATTCCTGATACCCACTTTACTGCAAGGGAGGAGGTTCTGAGCATCCCACTGTTCACACTGTTCTGTGCAGTGACCTGGAGTAGCCCCAGTGCTGTTGGGGCTCAGCCAGATGGATTTGGGCACCTTGTGCTTGCCTCAGTAGGGAATTCATCCCTGGGAGGGAAAGGTCTGCCCTAATTCTGAGCTGAGAACACCCAGCAGAACTTGTCAGAAAGAGCTGTGTGATCAGTGTCTGTGCTTTTTTCTGGCAGAAAAGGAATTTTTGTCCCTTCTGAGCTGAAAGATTTTGAGCTCCTGCTGCAGAGGTTGTCGTGCCTGGGGGGTGTCCTGCAGAATCCTCACCCTGTTCCAAAATACAGCACTGCCAGTGGCCTGGACTTCCATGGGCAGTTTGTCCTGCACTGCCTGGAGCACAGCCTACACTACCTGCTGTACACCTACCTGGACTACTACAGGTAATGGTCCCTTCCCATCCTCAAATCCCATGATTTAAAGAAGGAAATTAATTTGAACAGCTGGTGGGGAGAGTTTTCCTCAGCCCTGGCAGTGTCATTTAACAGAAACTCTGGGATAGTGTGTGAGATTTTAAGCTGTGTTTTGAAGCTTTATCAGATTGTCTTAATATTAATTTGTGTGTCAGTCATGAAAGGAAACAATTACAGCTGTAATTAGTGTAATGCTATAAGCAATGCAATTCTAAATGAGCCAAGACCAGTTGTTCTTCAGAAACTCAGAATTACAGTATTCAGAAACTTTCTTAAGCACAAGTGTGAGTTGGCTGCTGATATGTTCACAGGTAAGGAAGTTGCAGGTTTCCACCTGAACTAGGGTTAGTGGGGTTTGGAGGTGGTACCAGTATTAGGTATTGGAGCTGTATGAATGCTTGCCACTTAATGGACACTTGGCAATTAAAATTTCTGAGCTCTAACACTGGAATTGCCAGGAATGAAGAAGTGGACCAGAAAAAAAGTCAGTAGATAATTTTCTGGTTGTTTGTCTAACCACTTGTATTTGGCATTAGCACCCATGGGATGCTCCAGATCTTTAGTGCTGTGTTACATCAGTGGTTTCCAATCCTGCATTTTCACTCTGCTGCTCATTGATTTCCAGTCTGACCCCCTCAAGCTGCCCCATCCTGGATAACAAGGAGCTGCAGGAAGCACACCCCTGGTTTGAGTTCCTCCTGCAGTGCCGAGGGGTTGCCAGCAATCCCCGAGGTAGGAATCTCCTCCAGATGTTCCTGCCCTGGCCCAGGGCAGCACAGCTGGATTAAACCTGCTCTGCTGCAAACCCTCTGGCCATGGCCAGTCCCTGTCCATCACCTGCTCATCTCTGAAATCTGGATTGTGATTCCTGCTTGGAATTAATTGTACTGAAAGATCTGGAGCTGCACAGAAATGAGAATTTGTGTATAATCATCATTATCTCCAGTTCACTAACATTCCCAACAGGCTGAACAGGAGGAGAATTAATAAGAAAATACATCCCATTAAAATTAAACCTTCCTCCAGTCCCTGTGGTGCATTTTGATTTCTCTGCCCTTGGATTAAAGTTTGCTTTATTACTTTATAGAACTAGTGCCCCTAACTCATTGCACTTTTTAAACATTTCATCCTCTGCAGAGCCACACATTAACAAGAGCCAAAAATAATCCCAAGTGAAGCTTCTTTTTAGAAACTGTGTGTAGGATAAAGTATTGAACCACTCCAGTGCTGAACTGTGGGGCTCAACCCCAGTGGATCTGTGTAGGCAGAGCTGCAGTTTGAACAGGGAGAGCTTGGTAACCTTAGCTCACCTTATCTGTGTTCATAGGCAAAGTGAGGAAAACCTCAACAAAACAACAAAAATGAGAAAATTCAGCATTTTTCACAGTCAGAGGGCAGCTGCAGTGTGTGACTGATGATTTGGTGCTGGTTTTGCATGGAATGAAATGTCACTTTTTTGCAGATCCCAAGATGATTTTCCAGGCCAGTCTGGCCAACGCTCAGATGCTGATGCCCAGCAGCCAGGGGGGTGTGAGCAGCATCCTGCTGGAGGGCAGGACCCTGCTGGCCCTGGCCACCACAGTCTATGGGCCTGGGGGCATCGACCAGGTACTGCCAGGGGCTCCTGATCCCCCCTGATCCCCCTGTCCTGTCCTGCACTCGTGGCTCTGATAGAAAAATGTCCCCTGGGCCAGAGGGGTGCCCAGTGTCTGACCCACTGCAGTCACCTGCAGCATCAGCTGCTGCTTAAAATCATTTTACAGACAAAAAGATGCTGTTTTCAGTGTTGTCATTACATGTCAAATTCCCCTGAGGTAGATTGGCACAGCCCCAAATTATTTTATTGTTATTGAATGCAGTTTCCTCCTAATTGACTTTGCCTGCTTGCAATGTAGGTCCTTCAGAATGAAGATACAGAAAAACCTCTGAAGAAAGTTGATCCACAGCTCTTAAAGATGGCCTTGAGCCCTTACCCCAAGCTCAAGGCTGCTCTGTTTCCCTCCTGCACTGCTCATGGAATTTTGCCCCCTGACATCTCTCTCTACCACCTTCTGCAGGTACACACAGGGCTTTTGGCAGGACCCAGGGGAGGAGAGGCTGGTTTGCAGCTAAAGCCTGGGGTGGGGGCAGGGTTGTTTCTGTGGGACCCTTAATGAGGAGCTGAAGTTCCCAGCTTCATCCTGAGCTGCTTCAAGTGCTCTCTGTACCCTGGGAGTTTGCAGTGCTGCAGTGTCAGAGAGGGAGGCTCCTGCAGTGGGCAAGGTGTTTCATATTGCAGAAATCACAACATTGAAATTTCAAAATGTTAGTAATGGTAAGAGAATTAGAAGTTGAGGGTACAGGACAGTGACTTGAAATTCTTAAGCTCCTCAGTGTATTTTGTTTCTGATCTTTCAGTCATTGATGCCCTTTGATCCCACTAAGTTGTTTGGCTGGCAGTCAACAAACACTCTTGCTGTGTCAGGTATGTCCCTGTCACCTGCTTCCCTAGCCTGAGCACCTAAAACAAAATACATTCCAGGGGAATTATTTGGCAGATAAATTTACTCAAAAAACCATTTATTTCACAAGAAAAAATGTGTAATTCATGAAAATAGGGTTTTGAACCGGAATTCTAGATTTTTGCAGTAAGCTCTTTGCAGACAAAGAATATAAGCTAGAAAAAGAATGTTTTCTTTGAGAAGCAAGCTGAGGGGATGCAGAGCTGTGCTTTTGCAGTGGGCAGTGGGACTCCAGTGTGGTTTTGGATGTGCCAAGGTCTGTTCAGAGCCAGAGCAGCCGTGCTTGGTTGTCCCCTCGTGTGCTGGAATTGGAATTGTTGCTGTGTCCCTCTGACTGTGCTGCTCTCTGTTCCCAGATGGCTGCAGTGAGCTGCCCCACTTCTCCAGCCCCCAGCTGGTGAGCAGGCATGCTGTGCTGGAGAGCCTGGATTTCCTCTTCTACCTGCAGCACGGCCGCCCCGCCTTCGCCTTCGGCACATTCCTGGGCCAGCAGCTGGCCAGGAGCAGGGCCCCCAGGCAGCTGTGAGTGTGGCACAGGGCTCAGCTGGCACTGCCAGGGCAGCCATCCTCCCCAGCAGGGCCACTGGGGGGTCCTCAGGGTTAGAAATCAAATATCACCTGGAGGGAGGTCAGCTTGACTTGCATTGAAGCCTTTAGGGAAATGAAAATATATTAAACCACACAGAAGTGTAAGCTTTAGTTTTAGTTATTAAGTCACATAGAGTAGAAGTTTTAGTCTTAAGTAAGTAGAAGTATTATTAAGTCACATAGATATAAAGTAGAAGTCTTAGTCTTAAGTTAATAGAAATATTATTAAGTCACATAGATATAAAGTAGGAGTCTCAGTCTTAAGTTAGTAGAAGTATTATTAAGTCACATAGAAAGTAGAAGTTTTAGTCTTAAGTTAATAGAAATATTAAGTCACATAGATATAAAGTAGAAGTAGAAGTCTTAGTTTTCAGTGAGTAAGAATATACTTTAAGTGCCTTAAGAGAGTAAAAAGCCCTAGCATCTGGTATAAGATTCAGGTTGAAAGTCCAGAAATTTAGCCCCAGACATAATTGAGGAATTGCCTCAGTAAAATCTGCAAAAGGGAAGTGAAGAAAATATTCCAGTCAGGTCAAACATGGTTGGGCTGTTGTTTTAGGAACCTGAGCCCCTAGATGGCTTTGTAGAAAATGATGCCCCTTTTCTTTGACATTTCCTAATGGTTTAATTAGCAAGGCAAAAAAGGCACTGGAGGTTGATGGAATTAAATGTTCTGGCTGAAGTTTCAAAATGAGGTGTTCAGAAGGGTACAGTCAAATGACACATCTTGTTTGAATACATGAAATTCTCTGTTTAGTGTGGGAATTAGAGGAAATCTCTTTGTTTCTGCAGTGTCTGGTTTGTGTGTTAGTCACTGTGTGTTTCTCTCCCTCGTTTCCACACAGATTGGCTTCTCTTGTGTAAACTGGGGCAAAAGCTGTGTGCAGCTGGGGCTAAAAGGGAAGCATGAATGTGGAGTGAAGTCATGTTTAACAGACAGTCAGGGACACAGGATTATTTCAGTGCAAAAACCCTCTGGGGACATTTAGCACCATCTGCAGGTCAGACTCAGGTTCTGGTGCTGCAGTGGATTGAGAGCTCTGCAAAGGCTCTCCCTGCCCCAGCTGCTGAGGGGGTTTTATTAATTAGAACACCAATCCCACTTGGCTTTATTCCACTGAAATTCCCATTTAGTTTTTGATAAACATTAAATTGCAAACTCTGCTGATCACATGTGAGCCTTCATTCTCACACCCACATTTTTGGTAAACATGAGATTTTTAGCTCATAGTGATGTCCCTGGGGGCTCAGTGAAGAGCAGAGTTTGGGGATCAGTGCTGCTGGCCATGGCTAACCCCCCTGTGTGCTGCTGCTTGCAGGGTGCAGCAGGCAGCTCGGGAGGCCCAGGCTCTGGCTCTCTCCTCCCTGGGCATCCCCTCAGTGGCTGCAGCCTGTGTTTGCTTCCTGGAGCTGCTGGGGCTGGACAGCCTGTGCCTGCGGGTGGAGCTCAGGGCTGCCAGCAGGATCTGCAGCACCAGCACTGGGGCCTCTCTGCACAGGGACTCCCTGGGTAAGGTCTTGGTCTGCTTTGTGCATTTCTGGGGAAGAGAAGCAGGGAGGGAGGCCAGGGTGCTGCCTGGTGGCTCAGCAGTGCAGCAGAAGCACCTGAGAACTTTGTTGTTCTCTTGTTCCTGCTTTTTGACTAATTTTGAAGGTGCCTTCTGGTCGTGTCAAACAAAGCAGGAACTGACAGAGCCTCTATCAGGATCTAACAGACACTGTCCTGCAGCTGCCCAGGACTGATACTAGTGAGGATCACTTGTAATAATATTACAGAGTTAAACAAAGCCCACTGCCAAATCTCCTTTCTCCTTCCTAATTAAAAACTGTCTTACAGTTACTGTCCTACACCTGCAAGGAGATCAAAGCTGTGAGGAATTAAATTTATCCTAGAAATAACTTCAGAAAGTTGAATTTCTAACTCTAGAGCCACAGGTGTCTGCTTTCCCCACTAGGAGCTTCTGGTACTGTTGGAAATACTGCCCTGGCTCTGATCCCAAATGGCAGCTCAGGAATGTGTTCTTTCAAACAGTGGAGAAGTTCACAAAGCTGGCTGATGGTGAGAAAGCAGCAGCAGCAGCAGTTCTGACCTCCTTGGAAGAGGCTTTCTGGGATTCCATTGAGCAGCAGGGAATAAAGAGGTGAGAGCAGCCTGGTTTGGGGGGCTGTCTGGGAAATGGGGGCTGGGCACTGGCTTTGGTGATTTGTGTGTCAGGTAAGAGCAAAGAGGGCAGGGCAGTGCCTTGGTGGAGCTCCCAGGGGCTGTGACCTGGCTGCACACAGGTCACTTCATACCTGAACATCTGCAAATGCTGCATTCACTGCATCTGGAGCTCTCTGAATCCCTTGCAGGACCTGCAGTGAGGCCAGCAGGCAGTGGTCCTTGGTGATGCAGTTCTGCCAGCTCCATGGCCTGGAGCTGAGCACCTCCTTCCTCAGGGAATGTGCCAGATCCAACCAGTGGCTGCAGTTCCTCATCCAGGCCCAGCTCTATGGCCACCAGCCAGCCCAGGTGAGCTGTGTGCACTGAACTGGGGCTGTGGCCAGAGAAAATCCCAGTGTGGAGCCAGCAGGAGCCTCAGCAGTTCCTGGGCTTTGGTTCTCTCAGGATATTGATACCCTTGGGTGTGATAGCCCTTCCCTTGCTGCCACACTTGGAAATTTAATTTAAACTCAAGCAATTACTGCTTTTTTTTAATTGAAGATTTGCCAGATGTTCAGTGTAAGTTATAATAAAGCCACTCATTTCTCTTTCACAATTAAAATTGAAATTTTGGTAAAGATACTTAAACCTTTGAGAATCCAAATTTTCCACCTTTGGCTTTTGAACATGATTTAAAAATGAATAAAATGCTCCAATAGAAGCAATTGGGAAAAGCCATGTGAGGAAATTAACTGGGTAATTCCAGATAAGAGGATGCTTAGCAGGGCTAGGATTCTAACTTGGATCTCCTTGTTGTTTTGGGGAATCTGTAAAGCCCCCAAGTGGAGCCTTTTCATGCTCTGCTGCTGCACTACAAGGGAACAGAACTGAGGCTCTCTAGGAGACATTTAGGCTTCAATCTTTCATTAGAATAATTCACACCTACATATCCCTTTTTCCTCTCTAGATCTCCAAAGTTGTTGTAAGAACTGAATTTGAAGAGTGTGTTGTGTATTCAGTGCTGCCCTCTCCTCTGCCTCACAAGGTTTTGGTCTGTTTTCCCCCCAGGTGCTTCCCCTGGTGCAGGATTTCCCTGCTGTGGTGCAGGATCACCTGGAGCTGGCCCTGGGGAGGCTGCTGAGTGCTGAGCCTGCTGCTGCAGGCAGGGCCCGTGCAGGGAGCCTGTTCCAGGTGCTGCTGCAGTGCCAGGAGAGCTCCAGCCCCTGCTGGGAGCTGCTGGCTGAGGGGCTCAGGGCCCAGGCCCCCATCCTCAGTGTGCTGGCTGCCTGCTGCCCTGTGAGTCTGCACTTAGTCTGGGAAATAAATAAATAAATACAGCTGCTGCTGTGCCTGCTGCTGTCCAACCTGCCCTGGTGTTCTGGGGTAGCTGTGTGCCCCCTCTCACCCAGCAGGGGAGGTGCAAACCCATCCCTGTGGCATTTGCAGGATGCAGACCTCATCTCCTGCCTGTGTGTTTGGATCATCACTTCTGTGGATGATGCCACCAGGGCTGAGGTGACCTCCCACACCCCCAGCTGGCCAGAGAGTCCCCAGTGGGACCTGCAGGACCTTGCTGTCATCTGGAAAGTCTTCTTGAGGAAGCAAAAGAGTAAAACACTTCTCAATGGCTTCCAGCTCTTTTTGAAGGTGAGGGAATGTGGTTTCAGGGGTATATTTGGTGTATCTCACACCTCCTTGGTCTGTAAGTCCCTCTGTGTCTTGCTTTGTGCCAAGAACAGCCTGGCTATCCACTGGAATTCCCAGTCAAATTGGAAGTTCTTCCAATTATCACAGATTTGTAGATTTTGCATCAACCTTGCATGCAATTTTAATAAATTAAAACTTCATTGTTCTGCTGCTTAGGAAGACAGATTCTGCATTTATTGAATGAAATAATAGATGATTTTTCCAAGTATTATTTATTTATTGAGGTACTTTTGGAAATTTGTTATAATCTGATTTTTTGTCTTAAAGGATTCCCCTTTGCTGCACATCCTGGAGATGTATGAACTGTGCATGAACTGTAAAAAGTATGATGAAGCCAAAACCAAACTGGACACCTTTCAGGAAAGCCTCAGCAAAGTAAGGAAATGAATTTTCTCTGAGTGTCATTGCTGGGGTTTTGCAGTTCAGAGGAGCAGAGTGGTTTCACACTGTGGAACACTGTCCCTCAATGCAGGTGTTTAGTGAATCCTTTCCATCCCAGTTTTGTGGTTCCCTGATGTGCTGCTGTCCAGTATTCCCTGTCAGGAGTGGTTTTTAGGCAGCTCAGCAGCAGATCCAGCAGTGACAGGGTCTGTGTCTGGCAGTCAATCCTGTCTGGCCACTGCTGGTCCATCCCCCCTCTCCTGTCCCTTGGCCACCAGCAGCAGCTGGTGTCACCCTGCTGTGGCACCCCTGGGGAGGGACAGAGCACCTTCCATCCCTGTTGCCACCCCAGCTGACCTGCAAGGAAAGGGGCAGCCTGAGCCTGAGCCTGAGCCTTCATCCCACAGCTGGCAGCTGCAGGAGCAGCCCCGGTGCCGCTGCCCTGGCTGGAGTCGCAGGCGCTGTTCCTCCTGCAGCTGATGCTGCAGCAGTGCCACACGCAGTACGAGCTGGGCAGGCTCCTGCAGCTCTTTGCTGCAGCAGAGAACCTCCTGCTGGATGGTGAGCACAGCAGCAATCCCAGCCCTGTGGCAGGGCTGGCTCCTGAGGGGAGCTCAGCCTTGCCTGGGGTTCAGACCCAGCTCTGCTGAGCTCTGTTCTCTTTACCCAGGGCCCTACATGAGGAAACTCTGTGCCCTCAGTGAGACCCTGAGGGGCTCCTCCATCCCCATCAGCCCCTCCATCCTGGCTCCCTGCAGCCTGGAGGTGTTCCAGGGGGAGTGCAGCTGCATCCTGGAGCAGCTGCAGGAGCAGGGGATGTTCAGCCTGGCTCGGGAGGTGGCAGCCCTGGCCGAGCTGCCCGTGGACAGCGTGGTCACACACGAGGTACAGTGCATCAGGGACAGGCACCCCTTCTTCCTGCTGCTGCCAGGATTGGGGTCAGCTTCTCAGCCTTCCTGAAACATTGTTAAGTAATTTTTTATTTTAAATGTAAGTGCACCAAACACACTGGCTGTAAGGGCTGAGCTGCAGGGTACAGGACCACTATCCTTATTCTCTTACTGCTTTATTTGTATGCAATCAGTTTTATCTGGGGAGAAAAATGGGTTTATCCATCAAGGGGTGGAACAAAAAGATCTTTCCAACCCAAAGCAATTCTGTGACTTGCTGCATATTGGGGCAATTTTACCCAAATCTAGTGTTTCCGTGCTGGCCATGCTGTGTGAGTCAGTTTTCTTTCTTGGAAAGATAATTGTGATAAACCTCTGTGGATTTTACAGGTTCTGAGAGACCTGCAGCATTTAAGAGACTCTGGACAGTGGCATCAAACCCAGACAAGAGCTGAGTTCTGGAAGAAGTGCAACGACACCTTCACCAAACATTGCATCTGCAGCCGAACCGCTGCCGAGTTCTACCTGCAGCAGGCCAAGCACGTGTGGGAGCCCCCTGGGCAGGAGGAGAGCAGCAGCAGCAGCATGGAGAGAGAGCTGCTGCTCACCCTGGCCGGCCACTGGCTGGCCCAGGAGCCCGGGGTGGCCGTGCAGGAGCTGGAGGAGCTGGAGCAGCAGATCTGGCTGTGCCGCATCGCCCGGCGCCTGCCGGCGGCCGAGGGCTCGGGGCAGCGCCCGTGCCGCGGCCCTGCCGGGCTGGGCAGCGAGCTGTGCTTGGCCAGCCTGGCCCAGCAGTTCTCCTTCGCCCAGCTGCCGGCCCTGAACGCGGGCCGGCTGTGCGGGCTGGGGGCGCTGGCCCGCGGGGAGCCGCGGCTGGGCCGGCCGGAGCGGGCGGCGCTGGCCGCGCTGCTGGGGGCGCTGCTGGAGCAGGGCCGCGTGGCCGAGGCCGCCCGCGGCTGCCGCTACTTCCAGCTGTGGCACAGGGACGTGGCCCTGGTGCTGCTCTGCCGGGCCCTGGCCTCGGGGGAGGCCGGGCTGGAGCAGCTGCAGCCCGAGCTGCAGGTGCTGCTGGCGGCCGGCGCGGGGACGGCCGGGGACAGAGGCAGCGGTGAGTGGCTGAGCCCCTTCCTCCCTCCCCTCATCTCCCCAACACCTCTGCAGAACCCCTCCTCCTGCTCAGTGCCTGCTGCAGGAACTGTTTGCAGCCTTGCAGTGCTGCCCTGTGTGCTCATGCTAGCATCCTGAACCTTGCATTTAGCTCTCAGTTGTGGCCCAGTAAAGCAGCACTGAGCTTTATCCCTGTTCTTGCTTTTATATTACACACTCTACTAATATTATTTTTTTTTAGCCAAAGCAAGGAATGCTTTAATTTCTATATTTTTCTAACTCCTTTGGTGCATTATGAAGGGTTTAGTGTTCCTTGTTTAATAGCAAGGCTGAGGCTGAGAATGTTTATCTGTAAAGTTCTCTGCATGTCTGTGAAGTGTGAGTGAGTTTCAGCTGGAGCATCCCTTTCTAATACTGATGTGCAAAGCTGAATAGACACAGAAGGGCATAAATGAATCCTAACCCATCTGGAAGGCTGCAGAGCCCTTAGTCTTACACTCAGATATTTTATATCTGAGATATTACTGAGGGTATTTGTACCCCAAAACAAATGTAACATTTCAAAAATCACAGGTGCCAAGAGCTCAGTTCTCAAAGATTGAGGGGGTGTTAGGAATTGCTGCAGATTTTGGGAGCCTTGCCCCTTGGGTTTGTCTGCCTTTAGACAGGAATTGGTGGTTTTTGTTCCCAGCATCCAGCCTGGAGGACTGGACCCCCCTGGGCTGTGAGGATGATGCTGTGGTGGCAACACTGAAGGCTCTGGCAGAGGAGTGTGTCCATGGCAGGGGCTACTGCAGGCAGGTGCTGTGCCTCTATGAGCTGGCCAAGGTGAGCTGGGGCCAGGGCTCACCCCTGGGGGCAGCTCTGCTGGGGCTGGGCTGCTCCTCTAGGGGTGTCAGGGGGGCTGGGACTGGGATTCTGGGTGCTCTGACTGCGATTTGGGATTTTGGATGCTCCTTCAGGGAGGTGTCAGGAGTCAGGGATGCTCTGACTGGGATTTTGGGTGCTCCCTCAGGGTTTGGGCTGCTCCTTTGGGAGGTGTCAGGAGTGATCTGACTGGGATATTGGAGGATTTTGGGTGTTCCTGCTGCTCCTTTGGGGGTGTGCTGTGGGTCAGGGGTGCTCTGACTGGGATTTTGGGTGCTCTGAGTGAATTTTGGGTGATTTTGGATGTTCCTGCAGGAACTGGGCTGCTCCTTTGGGGAGGTGCTGTGGCTCAGTGATGCTCTGAGTGGGATTCTGGGTGTTTCTGGGTGATTTTGGGTGGGATTTTGGGTGATTCTGGGTGATTTGGGTTCCTCTGCAGGACCTAGGCTGCTCCTTTGGGAAGGTGTCAGGGATGCTCTGAGTGGGATTTTGTGGGATTTTGGGTGCTCTGAGTGGGACTCTGGGTGCTCTGAATGGGATTTTGGGTGCTCTGACTGGGATTTTGGGTGATTTTGGATTATTCTGGGTGCCTCTGCAGGAGCTGGGCTGCCCTTTCGGGGAGGTGTCAGGGATGCTCTGAGTGGGATTTTGTGGGACTCTGGGTGCTCTGACTGGGATTCTGAGTGCTCTGAGTGGGGTTTTGGGTGATTTGGGATGGTTTTGGTGGCCCTGCAGGAGCTGGGCTGCCCCTTCGGGGAGGTGTCAGGGATGCTCTGAGTGGGATTTTGTGGGACTCTGAGTGCTCTGACTGGGGTTTTGGGTGCTCTGAGTGGGGTTTTGGGTGATTTTGGATGGTTTTGGTGGCCCTGCAGGAGCTGGGCTGCCCCTTCGGGGAGGTGTCGGCGCGGGACCCGCGGGAGGTGCTGGGGGCCATCCTGGCGCGGCGGGGGCCGGAGCGGGGCCGCAGGGCCCAGGCCTTCATCAGCTGCCAGGGGCTGCCCCCGGCCACTGTGGCACCCCTGCTGGCACAGCAGGTCACCCAGGAGCTGCTGGCCTCAGCCCAGGCCAGAGGTTGGTGCTGGGGTCTGGGGTCTGCACAGGGAGAGGGTGGGGACACACCTGGGCTGAGTTTGGGGTCTGCACAGGGAGAGGGTGGGGACACACCCGGGCTGGGTCTGGGGTCTGCACAGGGAGAGGGTGGGGACACACCCGGGCTGAGTTTGGGGTCTGCACAGGGAGAGGGTGGGGACACACCCGGGCTGGGTCTGGGGTCTGCACAGGGAGAGGGTGGGGACACATCTGGGCTGAGTTTGGCTCTGGGGGTCTCTTTGTGTCCCCAAGCCCCTGCCCTCCCAGGCTGGGTTTGGGCTCTGGGGATGGATTTGTGTCCCCAAGGCCCCTGCCCTCCCAGGCTGGGTTTGGATTTGTGTCCCCAAGGCCCCTGCCCTCCCAGGCTGAGTTTGGATTTGTGTCCCCAAGCCCCCTGCTCTCCCAGGCTGGGTTTGGGCTCTGGGGATGGATTTGTGTCCCTAAGGCCCCTGCTCTCCCAGGCTGGGTTTGGGCTCTGGGGGTCTCTGTGTGTCCCCCAAACCCCCCTGCTCTCACTCCCTGAGGACTCAGCACAGCCAGGGGTGTCTGGGCAGTGCTCTGTGCCTGCTTTATGTCAAGTTCTATACAAACGTTCATCTGTAGTTATTGCTGTGCCCAGTGCTGCAGTAGTTAAGGTTGTATTTTTATGGAGATAAATACAATATTGTTTTTTAAAAAGGATTTTTTAACTGTGGTCTTTGCTGCCCCACAACCTCTGGCTTGGGAATATCATGTGCATTTCCCTGTGTAAAACATGAGAAAAGATTTTCCCCTTTCTTTTTTCCTTTGGGAAATGAGGGGCAGCTGTGTGATTGTCCAGTAGAATTTTGTTGGGTTGAACTGGCACAAAAGCATTTTCTGATGGTTAAATTTAATTAATAACACCCAAAATGTCTTTGGGATTGTCATCCCAAGTCCTCAGCCAGTCTGGGTGATGTCAGATTGGTTTGTTAATTAGTGATAATTACCAGTTCTCTCCTGCACAATTAGTGGTGACACGATTCTCTCTGGCCACAGGGCAGAAACAGGTTTGGAACCCTGCAGTGGAGAGCCAGGCCCTGCTGCAGCTTGCCAAGCTGTGCCAGGATCACACCTTGGTTGGGATGCAGCTGCTGGATAAAATCTCCTCTGTGCCCCGTGGGGAGCTGTCCTGCAGTGAGTAAATGGCAAATCCTGCCTGGAGTAACCTGTGTGGAACTAACCTTCAGCTCTGCTGCTCATCTCAAATCTCATATTCACTGAGTAGGGCTGAGGTGTGCACAGCAGATAAAGGTGCTGCCTAAGGCTTTATTTTCCAAACAAAATTCAGATTTTTGTGCTAAGCAGGAGGTGGGAAGTGACCTGAGCTGTCATGGTGACTTTATTCATGTTCATCACACTTAGAAACTGAATTTTCAGATCCAAATGCAAAACTCATGCCGTTCCTTTTGCAAAAGCAGAGCTGGCAGGCAGTGCAGGGATGATGTGTTACACATTTGTGTCTTCTGTAACCCATAGGTTTTTTCTTTAGATTTTTCTCTGTAACTGAAAACCAAGCTGTGTTAAACCATGACAATTTGCCAGCTTTTGCTGGAGGAGGCTGGAAGTTCTGTGCTGAGGCAATAATTCACTTCCTCAGCCCTTCAACTGAAACACCAGAATTCTTCTGCTCCTCAGTCACAGAGCTGCTGATCCTGGCCCACAGCTGCTTCAGCCTGACGTGCCACATGGAGGGGATCACACGAGTGCTGCAGGCAGCTCGGCTGCTCACCGAGGAGCACCTGGCTCCCAGGGAGGAGTATGGGCTGCTGGTGAGTGCTGGGGGCTGGGGGTGAGTGCTGGGGGTGGGTAAGTGCTGGGGGCTGCTGGTGAGTGCTGGGGGGCTGGGGGTGGGTCCTGGGGGAGTGCTGGGGGCTGGGGGTCAGTGCTGGGGGCTGGGGGTCAGTGCTGGGGGGCTGCTGGGGTGAGTCCTGGGGGCTCTGGGGGAGTCCTGGGGGCTGTGCCTGCCCTGGGTGACTCAGCTGCTGGGGAGGTGTGGCACTGGGCTCTTGGGCATCCTTAGTTCGTGCCCTGGAGGAGCTGCTGGAGCTGGGACGTGCCCAGTGCAATGGTGTCAGTGCTGAAAGCTTCAGTGCTGTTGCTGTGGGATGAAGCCGTGCCCTGCCAGCTGGCCTGGGCTGGTTTGGGAGCCCCCGTGGCTCAGGGCAAGGGGTGCTGTGCCCTGCTGAGCCCTGCTGTGCCCTGCTGAGGCCCTGCTGAGGCCCCTGCTGAGCCCCTGCTGAGCCCTGCTGAGCCCTGCTGAGCCCTGCTGAGCCCTGCTGAGGCCCTGCTGAGCCTGCTGAGCCCCTGCTGAGGCCCTGCTGAGGCCCTGCTGAGCCCTGCTGAGGCCCTGCTGAGCCCTGCTGAGGCCCTGCTGAGGCCCTGCTGAGCCCTGCTGAGCCCTGCTGAGCCCTGCTGTGCCCTGCTGTCCCCAGGTTCGCCCTGCTGACCGGCATTGGCAGGTACAACGACATGAGCTACATCTTCGAGCTGCTGCACCACAAACAGCACTTCGAGGTGCTCATGAGGAAGAAACTGGACCCGGTAGGAGAGGGGCAAACGTGCAGGGAGCTGTGCAGGGAATTGTTCAGGGAGCAGTGCAGGGAGCAGTGCAGGGAATTGTGCAGGGAGCTGTGCAGGGAATTGTGCAGGGAATTGTTCAGGAACAGTGCAGGGAGCAGTGCAGGGAGCAGTGCAGGAGCAGTGCAGGAGCAGTGCAGGAATTGTGTAGGTTGTTGTGCAGGGAGCTGCAGGGAGCAGTGCAGTGAATTGTTCAGGGAGCAGTGCAGGGAATTGTGCAGGGAGCAGTGCAGGGAGTTGTGCAGGGAATTGTGCAGGGAGCAGTACAGGGAGTTGTGTGGCTGCTGGGTGAAACTGGCTGGGCATTTCACTTCCTGGGTGCAGAAATCCAGAGTCAGGTTTCACAGAAATAAATTAATGCTCATTAATTTATTGCAATTTTATTTATTCTCATTTTAGTTGAACCATTTTTTCCTAATTAGTTCAGGGCTATAAAAGCAGCGTTGAAACCAACTTGGCATTGTCAGAGTTTTCAGATCCTGCTTTGCTTTTATTTGCAGTTAAAGTTTCATGGAGGGTTAAAAATCATAAATATCCATAGCTGTGCTGAAGTAAGTCATAAACAAATGCCACATTTTGACATTTGTATGTAAAGAAATGCACTGTGGCTGGGTTTTCACACCTGGTGGAGCGCAGGGGGGAGCTGCTGCTGGTTTGGGGCGTGCTGGTCACTGCTGGGAGGTGGTGGCTCGTGGGGCAGGAGGGGCAGGGCTGCCGAGTGTCTGTGTGCAGAGCGGGACGCTGAAGGCAGCACTGCTGGACTACACCAAGCGCTGCCGGCCCGGCGACAGCGAGAAGCACAACATGATCGCCCTGTGCTTCAGCATGTGCAGGGAGATCGGCCAGAACCACGAGGCTGCAGCCTGCACCCAGCTGAAACTGATCGAGAGCCGGCCCTGGGGTGAGGGGAGGCCGGGGAGGGAGGGGAGGGGAGCTGCTCTGTGTCCTGGGACTGCTTTCTGTGTGTGTGTGTGTCAGACCTGGAGCTGCTCTGTGTCCTGGGACTGCTTTCTGTGTGTGTGTGTGTGTCAGACCTGGAGCTGCTCTGTGTCCTGGGACTGCTTTCTGTGTGTGTGTGTGTGTGTGTCAGACCTGGAGCTGCTCTGTGTCCTGGAGCTGCTGTGTGTGTGTGTGTGTGTGTGTGTGTGTGTCAGACCTGGAGCTGCTCTGTGTCCTGGGACTGCTTTCTGTGTGTGTGTGTGTGTGTGAGACCTGGAGCTGCTCTGTGTCCTGGAGCTGCTCTGTGTGTGTGTGTGTGTGTGTGTGTGTGTGTGTGAGACCTGGAGCTGCTCTGTGTGAGACCTGGGGCTGCTCTGGGTCCTGAGCTGCTCTGTGTGTGTGAGTGTGACCTGGAGCTGCTCTGTGTGTGTGTGTGACCTGGAGCTGCTCTGTGTGTGTGAGTGTGACCTGGAGCTGCTCTCTGTGTGTGTGTGAGTGTGACCTGGAGCTGCTCTGTGTGTGTGTGACCTGGAGCTGCTCCTGTGTGTGTGTGAGTGTGACCTGGAGCTGCTCTCTGTGTGTGTGTGAGTGTGACCTGAGCTGCTCTGTGTGTGAGTGTGACCTGGAGCTGCTCTCTGTGTGTGTGTGAGTGTGACCTGGAGCTGCTCTCTGTGTGTGTGTGTGAGTGTGACCTGGAGCTGTTCTCTGTGTGTGTGTGAGTGTGACCTGGAGCTGCTCTCTGTGTGTGTGTGAGTGTGACCTGGAGCTGCTCTGTGTGTGTGTGTGTGAGTGTGACCTGGAGCTGCTCTCTGTGTGTGTGTGTGAGTGTGACCTGGAGCTGCTCTGTGTGTGTGTGTGAGTGTGACCTGGAGCTGCTCTCTGTGTGTGTGAGTGTGACCTGGAGCTGCTCTCTGTGTGAGTGTGACCCTGGAGCTGCTCTCTGTGTGTGTGTGTGAGTGTGACCTGGAGCTGCTCTGTGTGTGTGTGAGTGTGACCTGGAGCTGCTCTGTGTGTGTGTGTGACCTGGAGCTGCTCTGTGTGTGTGTGTGTGACCTGGAGCTGCTCTGTGTGTGTGTGTGTGTGTGTGTGTGTGTGTGTGTGTGACCTGGAGCTGCTCTCTGTGTGTGTGAGTGTGACCTGGAGCTGCTCTCTGTGTGTGTGTGTGACCTGGGGTTGCTCCAGCGACAGACTTGGCACTGGGAGGGAATTTTGTAACTTTGTCACCTTTATAAATAATTGGTTATTCCTTCTTTTTTCCTGTTTCAGAGGAGTCTCTTAAGGATGTTGCAAATTTGAAGAAGCTGCTGCTGAAAGCTCTGACTCTGTTCATTGATGCAGCAGAAAGTTACTCCAAGGTAAAGTGATGAATGGAATGGAATGGAAATGGAAATGGAATGACTTGTGGGCAGCACTGGGAGCACATGAGGAGTGGGCTGGGCTGGGAGAGCACCCAGAGCTGCCCAGGGAGGCTGGCTGTGTCTCTGCAGCCCAGTAACACCAGTAACCCCAGTAGCATGGCTGTACCTGAGTGTGCTGTGCTGGCCCCCGCTCAGGCTTTAACCCCTGGGGTTACAGGTGGGTTCCTCACTGTCAGAGCAGGAACCATGAGCTTAATTAGCAAGGCTGGAACAAATGAAGTATTTAAACCCAAGTGTGATGATGATGGAAGTGTTTGTGGGAGCAAAGCTTTGTTTAACACTCATGGAGTGTGATGAGTGTGCAGCTGCAGAGCTCTGAGTCACTGCAGAGCTCCAGGCTGCTCTCAGGGATGTTTCCACTTCCCTGGCAGCTCTCAGGCTCTCTTGCAGCTCTCAGGCTCTGTTGCAGCTCTCAGGCTCTCTTGCAGTTCTCATGAGGGCTCTCTGTTGCAGTCTCAGGCTCTCTTGCAGCTGTCAGGCTCTCTGTTGCAGTGTCAGGGTGTTTTGCAGTTCACATGAGGGCTCTGTGTCCCAGCCCCAGGCTCTGTCCCAGCCCCAGGCTCTCTGTCCCAGCCCCAGCTCTCTGTCCCAGCCCAGGCTCTGTCCCAGCCCCGTCTCTCTGTCCCAGTGTCTCTGTCCCAGTGTCTCTGTCCCAGCCCCGTCTCTCTGTCCCAGCCCCAGGCTCTGTCCCAGCCCCAGGCTCTGTCCCAGCCCCAGGCTCTGTCCCAGCCTCTCTGTCCCAGCCCAGTCTCTGTCCCAGCCCCAGGCTCTGTCCCAGCCCAGGCTCTGTCCCAGCCCCAGTCTCTCTGTCCCAGTGTCTCTGTCCCAGCCCCAGGCTCTGTCCCAGCCCCAGCCTCTCTGTCCCAGCCCCGTCTCTGTCCCAGCCCCAGGCTCTGTCCCAGCCCCAGGCTCTGTCCCAGCCAGGCTCTCTCTCGCAGGACTCGTGCGTGCGCCAGGCGCTGCGCTGCCGCCGCCTGACCCGCCTCATCACGCTGCAGCTGCACTTCCTGGGCTCGGGCCAGAGCACGAGGATCATCAACCTGGGCAGGCAGGAGCTGCCAGGGGCCATCCTGGCCTTGCCCAGGTTCTACCAGGTGAGCTGGGCTCCCTCTGTTGGGGAATGACAGCTGGGGCTGCCCCTGGATCCCCGGCAGTGCCCAAGGCCAGGCTGGACAGAGCTGGGAGCAGCCGGGGATGGTGGGAGGTGTCCTGTTCAGGGGCTGAGGAAGGGTGTTCACAGTGCTTTGCTACCCTGTGTTTCACAGCTGTATCTGTTACCCTGTGTTTCACAGCTGTACGTTACCCTGTGTTTCACAGCTGTATCTGTTACCTGTGTTTCACAGCTGTATTTGTTACCCTGTGTTTCACAGCTGTACATGTTACCCTGTGTTTCACAGCTGTACATGTTACCCTGTATTTCACAGCTGTATCTGTTCCCCTGTATTTCACAGCTGTATCTGTTCCCCTGTATTTCACAGCTGTATCTGTTCCCGTGTTTCACAGCTGTATTTGTTACCTGTTTCACAGCTGTACATGTTACCCTATATTTCACAGCTGTTCCCGTGTTTCACAGCTGTACATCTTACCCTGTGTTTCACAGCTGTGTTTCCTTGTGTTTCACAGCTGTACATGTTCCCCTGTGTTTCACAGCTGTATTTGTTACCTGTTTCACAGCTGTATGTTACACCTGTATTTCACAGCTGTACATGTTCCCGTGTTTCACAGCTGTACATGTTTCCTGTGTTTCACAGCTGTACATGTTACCCTGTGTTTCACAGCTGTATTTGTTACCAGTGTTTCACAGCTGTACATGTTCCCCTGTATTTCACAGCTGTGTTTCCTTGTGTTTCACAGCTGCTCTCAAGAGCAGCAGCAAGGCAGGGGTGCCTCAGGAGAGCCCAGTGCTGAGCTGTGTGTATGGGATGTCCTGTGCACTCCCTGCTCCTGTCCCTGTCCTGTCCCTGCAGGCAGCCATCGTGGCCGAGGCCTACGAGTTCCAGCCGGACTGGGCAGAGGTTCTGTTCCAGCAGGTGATCAGCAGGGGGGATTTCCTGTACCTGGAGGAGTTCAGGCAGCAGCAGCAGCTGAGGCCTGGCCTGTTCGAGGAGGTGGCCAAGAAGTGAGTGAGCTGCTGGGGAAGCTGAGCTTTACCTGCACAGGAGTGAAGGGTTAAACTCCTCAACCTTGAGGGGTGGGGGCTTGAGATGGAATTCAGAATGGTTTGGGTGGGAAGGGACCTTAAATCCCACCCAGTGCCACCCCTGCCATGGCAGGGACACCTCCCACTGTCCCAGGGGCTCCAGTTTGTCTTTGGGCACTGCCAGGGATGCAGGGCAGCCACAGCTCTGGGCACCTGTGCCAGCCCTGCCAGGTGGGATTTGTTGATGGGTTTGGTTCCTGAGCACAGCATGGGAGTCACTCTGATCCAGCTTCATCCTTGAGCTGGACAAGGAGGGAGCTCAGGGCTGGGCAGAGCAAATCTTTAAAATGAATCAGAGCAAATAAACAACCAGGAGATTCAAGTGTAGGTGTTGAGTACAACCTCTTGTTGAAAATGTCATCCTTGCAGCCCCAGGCAAGAGTCTCAGGGGCCTGGGGAGGTTCAGTGTCTCAGTTCCACGTGCAAATGTTGCAGGGTCAAACACCACCAGCCCTCTGCTGATGCTGCCCTGAGGAACCTGAAGAGGTTCCTCAGCCACTGTGAGGACATCTACACCTACTACAGGCTGGCCTATGAGCACAAGTTCTATGATGTGGTGAACTCCCTGCTGAAGGACCCTCAGACTGGCTGCTGCCTCAACGACCTCTTATCCAGCTGAATTCCTGCTGAATTCCAGCCCAGCACAGACTGCAGGCTCAGTGCTGATCAACACAGATTTTATCAATGACCTGCTCACAGGGCTCTGCTGCTCTGCAGAAATCACTCCAGAAGACTGGACAGGATTGTAAGTATTTAAAATGCTGAGATTGTGGTAACCTAAAATTGTGCTTTGTATAATAAATCTTATTGTTTATAAATTACTTGAGTCACCAGCAAACACTGACTGGCACAGGTAGGGGGTGAAGCAGAGATCCAGCAGCCCTTTAAATCAGGGGCAAGGGGAGGGAGCACCCCAGGAATTGTGTCCAGAGAGGCTGAAATAAATGTGCAGAACATCCAAGGGAGTGAAATAAGCAGAATCAGTGAAGATTTCAGGTACAAAGTAGAATAATGTGTTCTGTGAGTCCAGTCTCATTTCTACAGCTTTAACTAGCACATTCCTAATTCTGCTGTCCTGGAGTAAAAGAAATAATCAAGTGCAAATGTAGTTTTACAGTTATTAAATATAAATTCCTGTCCAGGCCCAAGCCATGGGCACACCACCAGCACAGCTCAGCTCTGCAACTCTCCCTCTTCAGGTATTTTTCCTGTCAGGCCCCAAAAGAACTGCTCCCTGGTGAAGTCCTCAATAGTGATTTTTATTAAATTAGTTGCTTTATAAAACATTGCAGATGTTGTAATTGTTAACATAACAATTTGCCCAACTGTAGGAACTGCTGCAGTTTGCTAAGCAAGTTTGGTTTTTAATGAAAGAAAACGGCCGAGTTGTGAGAGACCCACCACAACCCAGGAGAGCCCCAAGGAATTGTGTGGTTTGGTTTTTTCTTTTACACTTAACCCCTTAATTAACTGTTAAAGAACACCCAACCCAGAGAGCTGCATTAGTAGAAATTTAAATGAACAGAACTAAACTTCATCCTCGAGACACAAGTGGGTTTTTTGCCTTGCTCTGCCCCAGCAGGTGCTGCTCAGGTGTCAGGCTCTGCAGCAGTGGCTGTCCCAGGGGCCAGGCTCCCAGGTGCAGGATTCCACACTGAAGTTAGCAGTTCCCTTCCCAAAATACTGAAATCCTCAAGCTTGAACTCAAGACAAAGCGACTGGAACTCTACGTGCACACCCTGCCCTTGCTGCAAACTGCTCGTGCTCAGCCCTGGCCCTGCAGCAGGGACAGTTAAGGCCATGTCATGGAGCTGTGCTGGTTATAATCCTTCACCTTGTTCCAATTCCTTCCCAATTGAGTGGCTGTTGCTGTGAATAGCAGCAGTGCCCAGTAGCAGAATTTTGGGTTTTAACTGCAATTTCCAGACCTTTTCCATTCCACCCCGGCCGGAGCTTCCGCCCGGCCCCGGCACCTCCAGCCCCCAGCACACAGATACTGCAATTCTGATTGTAGCATTTGGCAGAATTTAGAGGAAGAAAGGTTGTGCTACATGTTTAAGGGATTATGGGCAACAGAAAGACAACAGGAGGGAGATAAATGTCACATGAAGTCTTCAAAGTCTTGTACGTACTCGCCGTCGTAGCCGCCGTAGTCGGCCAGGTCGTCTTTCATGGTCGCCTTCAGCCCCCCGCCAGGCACAACTCCTTTTTTCTTCTTTTTGGCTTTATTCTGGGCCAAGAGGAGGAGGATGGTCATTTGGGCAGGCCCAGGGCTGAGCCATTACCCAGCACTGAACGTGGCCCTGCCCACACGAGGAAAGCTGGGACAGCTCCCAGCTCCCTGCACCTGCCCCCTTTGCCTTCCATCCTACTTCCCAACCAGTAACTAAAAAGTGCAGGGGAGCCCCAAGCAGGAACAGCCCCAGGCTTACCTTCTCTTGTTTTTGTTTTTCACTGCATAATACTGTCAGAGTGTTTGTGATCTTTTTCAAATCATCCACCTCCACTGCATCAGGGGAAAAAAAGGGAAAAAAAAGATTCCTTATCAGTGTTGTTCTTATGAAGCAGTTAAATAACATCCACAGTCTCTAAAACTAGAAATGAGCATTGGTGTAACTATGGGCAATTACTTGATTTAAACCAGCAGAACACAGAGTGGGTGGTTCTGATCCTTACAATCCCAACAAGGATTCCAGCTGGTTCCTTGGAAGCCTGAGTGTTTTAAAAGGTAAAAACTTGCAAATAAAGTTACTGAACACAAGAGTCTTACTGAGACAGCTGAACAGTAAAACATGGAGGCAGTAAAATGTATCAAAAGGAGCACTGGGTTAACAAGAAATGATGTTTATCAGTCAGAGGCTGGAGTCACTCCTGTGAGGGCTCTGGAATCCCTTGGAGATGGAAGCTGCCAGCTGGGATGATGGATGGGCCCAGCTCTGCCTGGGATTGAGTTACTCCTGTCTGAAGGACAACTGGTACAGGACAGGGAACCATCCCAGCCCCTGCTGCAGCCACCAGGGCACTGGGAAAAGGAGTTTCAATTACTTCATCTCTCTATAGTTACATGCTGAATTCCAGAACAGTTAATCTGCACTTCCAGAATTACATGAACTCCATTTTGTAACAGTTTCCTTCCAAATGAGGTACTCAAATTATCTGTCTCAGAGAATTTACTCTTAGTATTATTAATTTAGAAATGGCCTCAAGAAAAACAAGCAGCGTTTAGCTCAGCATAAAATTTGAAACTTTTGAGATGAGCGTCTCTAAGCAAGGTGCAGACAGAGCAACTGACACGGGGAGAGGGAACAGAATCAGGTCAGGGCTTCACTGGGCACATCGTGGAGCAGCCCCAGCAGGTTCCAGCTGGCTGCACTCACGGGAGATGCAGACGTCCCGCAGCAGCGCCTCCAGGAACGCGGCGTAGTGCAAGGACTTCTCGTACTGCGTGATCTTCTCCTTCAGCAGCTTCCCAAACTCCGTGAAGTCGTCTTTGGAACTGGGGTTCATGGCATCTATTCCACAAGTGCTATTTACACCTGCAGGGACAGCCAGGGCTGCTACAGACAACTGCAGTGTGAGCCCTAAAGCTCTGCTCCCCCCACAGCCCTGGCCCTACAGGCAGGAATGAAAGGTTGCTGCCAAACTCAGAGATTCCATAGAATCCCTCAATGGTCTGGCTTGGAAGGGACCTTAAAGCCCATCCAGCGCCACCTTGTCAGGGCAGGGACACCTCCCACTGCTCCAAGTCCATCCAACCTTCCAGGGACCCAGGGGCAGCCACAGCTGCTCTGGGCACCCCCTCACAAGGAACAATTCCTTCCCAATATCCCACCCAACACTGCCCTTTGTCAGTGGAATCCATTCCCCCTTGTTCTGTCACTCCACATCCTTGTCCCAAGTCTCTGTCCAACAATTTCTGAAGCCGAGTCAAACGCAGTAATTTGACCCAGCTATTCCTGTTCTCTGCACCTGCCCCAGGAAGCCCCTTTTCCCAAATGAACAATTCCTGCCTCACCTCCTGAGTGCAGAAGGCAGCAGGTTCTTTGCAGCTGTACCCAGTGCACACCCCCAAGCACTGTGCTGTGTGACAGCTCACTGAGCACAAGCTGCCCTGAGCGAGGAGCTGAATCATTCACCAAATGCTGCCGTGGCTGAGGAAAGCTGCTGTGCATCAGCATCTCTGCTCCTTCTTTGTTCCCAGTGCCACAAGCTCTGTGTGCTGAGAGCCAAGCCCTGCTTGTGCTCTGCAGGGTCCCAGGTTTTATTTGTTTCTTTATTTGTTTCTTTATTTCCTGCTTTAACTCACCGAAGGTTTCCTTTGCCAGCTCCAGGTCTGACTCCTCTTGTAACTTCTTTAGCCGTAGTTTGTCTGCCAACTGTTCTTCTGGTGTGAGCTCCTTCTGCTCCTCAGGTGCCTCTAACTGCAGGGAGAGCACACAGGGACAGGTGGCACCTTACAGGCATCTGAACCCACTGCTGCCTCACTCAGGGCACTGGAAAACCTGCAGCCTCAAGGAATTGTTCATTTCACAAGGAATGGGAACAAACAGCAAACTCCCACTGCCTGTTCCATCACACAAAGGATCTGGGGTAGCACTGATCCAGTCACTGGTTAAATCAGGAGGGAGTTAAAGCTCCCAGCCCCAGATGGGATCATGTACAAGACCTTCAGATCTTGCTCAATCTCCAAAGCAAATCAAACCCACCCTCTGAATTTTATGTGACCCAGAAGGAATGAGGAGTTACCCTTTTTTTAAGCTCCTCTTGCTTTTTCTTCTGTAGCTTTTCTTTCTCTTTGATTTTTTCTGCTATTTTCTTTTTTTCCGAAACTTTCGGTTCTGTGAAAGGTGGAATAACAAACACAGCTCTCAGAAGTCTGATGATTTTTTCCCCCCCACAACCACAGAAACACTGGAAGCCACTGAGCACAGAGTTAAAGACATTTCTGTCAAAGCCAGCCCCAAGGTTTGTTCCTCACACGCCCCCAGACAACCAGAGTCTGATCCCTTGCTGATACAAAGTCAGGGGTTACCTTAAATCTCACCTGGTTTTACCTCTGTCTCCTTCACCTCCTCCTCTTCCTCCTCATCATCCCAGTTATCCTGCAAAACAGCCAAGGTTCTTTTAGAGGCACCTGTCACCTCCTGCACTGCCACAAACCCCCAGCCTGGTGTCAGGGAGGGGGCCATGGAGCTGTCCAGAGGCAGCTTTGGTCAAACCATCAGCTTGTGTCATAGTGACAGCAGCCAGGTGACAAACAGCCAAACACCCACAAGAACATGGTTTATTCTCATTTCTGGTATGATGAACATCACTGAAAGCAGGTTACAGCACCCAGGACCCTGTGCTGGGACAAGCACTCCCTGGCTGCAGGGATTTCCTGGCAGGCTGCAGCAGAGGCAGAGCCCCACAGGATGTGCTGACCCAAGCAAGGAGACACCCCAGTCCATCCCAGCTCACCCTGGATAATTGGCACTTGCAGGGGACTCGGCTTCCCTGCCACATTCCACCAGGCTGACTTGAATTTGGAGCAGCATTATTTTAGCTCACATCTAATTAAGTTTGTTACACCCACTGCTTAAATAGCTGCACTCAGCACTGAGGAGCTGGCCAGGCTGCGAGCCAGATGCAAACTGCAGAGGAAGGGCAGCCAGGCCTGAGGGATTCATCCTGGCACTGGCACATCTGGGAGATGCACAGAGGGCAAGGACTGCAGCCAGGAGACGTGCCCTGACCCCATCCTGCCAGCCAGGCCTGGATTATGAACCCAGGGAATTCAAATCCTGGTTTAGAAACCAAGGGAATTCCTTCCAAATCCTGGATTGTAAACCCAGGGGATACCAACTCCTGCCAGCCAGGCCTGGTTCATAAACCCAGGGAATTCAAATCCTGGTTTAGAAACCATGGGAATACCAAGTCCTGCCAGCCTTGCCTGGATTATAAACCCAGGGAATTCCAAATCCTGCCAGCCAGGCCTGGTTCATAAACCCAGAGAATACCAAGTCCTGACAGCCTTGCCTGGTTTATAAACGTAGAGAATTCAAATCCTGGTTTATAACCCCAGGGAATTCAACTCCTGGTTTATAACCCCAGGGAGCTCTCCTGGAGGAAGAGGCACTGCCCCGTGCTGTGTCCTTGCAGTGATACAGTAATTCCCAGAGAAGATCTTTATTCCCAGTATTCCCACAGTGTTCCTGTGTCCCTGAGGCCGGGGGAGGTGGAGCAGGGAGCAGGCACTGCCTGCTCTGCTGGGCCAGCCTGAGTCAATAGATGAACATTCCCTGGCAGCAGGCCTGACCTCTGTGTGCTGGGGAGCACTGACAGCACTTCTGTTACCAAAGGTGCTAATTTTAAACCTGGGAAGTTGACATTTCCCAAATTAACAGTTACTAAAAGTTCATTACTAAAAACCTTCCAAAACACAGACCTGCAGACACAAAGCACATTCCAAAAGGTGAGTGCTGTAAGAAAGCCATGGGCAGAAAACACCTTGTGCTGCTGCTTCAGACCACGTCACTTCCTCCAAGTGGGGATTTCCCACAGAGGGACCCAGAGCCTGAGCAGGGGCCTTTGGGAGCCCAGCAGGAACAGCAAACCAAAGGAAAATAAACCAAACCAAAACACCTTTCTTTGCTGGATCCTCTCTAGATGCAGCTCTGGCACTAAATCCATAATCCCTTGGCAATAGTTAAGCAGCTGCATCCTGACTGTAAGATGTAAAATGTCTTCCCACTGCCAGAGGGCAGGGCTGGATGGGACACTGGGAAGGAACTGTGGGCAGGGGCTGGGCTGGGATTCCCAGAGCACCTGTGGCTGCCCCTGGATCCCTGGAAGTGTCCAAGGCCAGGCTGGACAGGGCTTGCAGCAGTGGGAGTGTCCCTGCCATGGCAGGGGTGGCATTGGTGGCTTCAAGGTCCCTCCCAAGCCAAACCAGGCTGGGATTCCACGTGGGGAATATTTTCCTTTATTAAACAGGCAGAGAGCCCTCAGGTGTCTGCAAGAGAACCACTGTGGGCCAGTTCTCCTGCACACATCCTATCAGCAGGAAAGCTTCTCACCTCCTAGGGAAGGAGCAAAAGCAAATGTCACAGACAATGTGAGCTCCAGCTGTGTGTACACAGCTGTCTGTCACACAGTGTCACCCACACACACCTGTGTCACACACACACACCTGTGTCACTCCCACACTGTCCACCCTCATTCCCAGAGCCTGGAGCTGCTCTTCACACACCTGTCCTTGTGCTGCTGCTCTAAAGGGACACCTGGGACACTGGGCTGTGGCTATTACTGAATTTAAGAAGGAAAATTACACACAGGATCATAGAAATTCGGTAACTTTAGGTTTTAAAGAAAAGATGAACTACTTTTTGTGTACTGTTTATGGGAAGAACTCCACCTGAGCCACAAGAAAAACTCCAGGTGTTTTTCAGAGATTCTGGTAACAGTGTCCTCAAAACCAACCCCGAGTCCTCTCCTGGTGTTACAATGTCCCAGGGCTGGAGAAAACAAAAAGGTCTTTTTTGGCTGCCTTGCTCTGCTTGCAGAATCCCGGGATGGTTTGGGTGGGGAGGGAGCTCAGAGACCCCCCAGAGCCAGACGTGCCTGCCCTGGGCAGGGACACGTTCCACCAGCCCAGGCTGCTCCAGCCTGGCCTTGGAGCCCGCCTGGCGTGTTCCTGGTGCATTCCCTGGCATCCCTGTGCCCTGTCCACAGAGCAGGGAGGATTCTGTGGCACCACCACCCTGCCAAGGGCAGTGGAGCCCAGCACGAGCAAAGGCCTTGGAGGGAGCACCAGGAATTTGATTCCCATTCCTGTGCAGACACCACGCCGAAACACGGCAAAATCCCACCTCGTGGCGAGGGGAGAAGCAGCAAGAGCAGGGGAAAAGACGTGCTGGTAGAGCACAGAAGTTTCTGGTCAGCAGCAGAAGCACCAACACAGCACTGCCGTCCTTAAACCCGTCCTGACAGCTCACCCAGCGCTCCTCACCCACAGCCAAGGGCCCGAAAAGCTGCAGAACGCGAGGGGAGAGCGCCCTGAAGCAGCTGGAAAGCAGCAGGTGGGTCCCTGAGCGAGCAGGAGGCGCCACTTCAACAGCGGCGGCCCGACCCTTCCAGCGGCTCCGGGCAGGGACGGCCCCGGGCAGGGACGGCCCCGGCTCTCCGGGCGCTTGGACTCGGCACCGGCACCGAGCCCGGAGCCCCGGCCGAGCCCGGAGCCATGGGGTGTCCGGAGCCATGGGGTGTCCGGAGCTCTCGGGGTGTCCGGAGCCATGGGGTGTCCGGAGCCATGGGGTGTCCGGAGCTCTCGGGGTGTCCGGAGCCATGGGGTGTCCGGAGCCTGGGGTGTCCGCACTGCCCGGAGCCCTCGGGAGTGTCCGGAGCTCTCGGGGTGTCCGGAGCCCCCGCACTGCCCGGAGCCCTCGGGGTGCCCGGAGCCATGGGGTGTCCGGAGCCATGGGGTGTCCGCACTGCCCGGAGCCCTCGGGGTGTCCGGAGCCCCCGCACTGTCCCGAGCCCCCTGCACTGTCCGGAGCCCCGCACTGTCCGGAGCCCCGCACTGCCCGGAGCCCCCCGCACTGCCCGGAGCTCTCAGGGTGTCCGGAGCCCCCGCACTGTCCGGAGCCCCCGCACTGTCCCGAGCCCCCGCACTGTCCGGAGCTCTCGGGGTGTCCGGAGCCCCCGCACTGCCCCGGAGCGCCCCGCACTGTCCCGAGCCCCCGCACTGCCCGGAGCTCTCAGGGTGTCCGGAGCCCCGCACTGCCCGGCCCGGCGCCTGCCGAGGCCCTCGAGCCCGGATCCCGTCACCCGCCGCCCCGCGGGCCCTCGCCCCCGGCCCCGCACTCGCAGCCCTACGGCAGCACCGCCCGCCCCGCGGGCCCGCTCGGCCGCACCTTCACGTCGTCCTCCTCATCCTCGCCGGCCCAGCGGTCCCCGGCCACCCCCGGCACCAGCCGCTTCGCCACCGGCTCCACCACCTCGAAGCTGTCGGCGTCTGTGGGGAGAGGAGCGCGGTGAGCGGTGAGGGGCGGGCGCGGCGCTCAGGCCCCGCTCGGCCCGGGCCCCGCGGCCCCGCCGCACCCACCCCACGAGTCCGCCGCCTCCGCCGCCATCTTGCCCCGACCGCGGCCGCCGGGCAGCGCCGCGCGGGGCACGCCGGGACGGCGGCGGACTGACCCCGCCCCGCCCCCGGACACGCCCCCGAGGGGCGGGGCCTGAACCCCGCGCGGGAACGGGCGGGATCGGGATCGGGATCGGGGCAGGACCGGGAAGGGGATCGGGATCCGGATCGGGACCGGGAATGGGAACGGGAACGGGGCAGGACCGGGAAGGATCGGGATCCGGATCGGGACCGGGAACGGGAACGGCAACGGGCGGGATCGCGATCGTGATTGGGAACGAGAGAGGGATCCGGACTGGGAAGGGGACCGGGATCCGGATCGGGACCGGCACCGCTCCCCCGCAGTCCCGGCTCTGTCCCGGGGCCGCGCCCCGCCCGGCGCTATCGCGGGGCCGCAGCCGCGGGAGCCGCCCCGGCCGGGGATGGAGCGGAGGGACCCGCCCGGGATGGAGCGGGACGGGACAGCGGGAGCGGCGGGGCCCGGGATGGAGCGGGACAGAGGGAGCCGCGGGCCCGGCCCGGGATGGAGCGGCGGGACCGGCCCGGTTCCACACCGCGGTGCGAGGTTCCCCGTGTGTCCTACAACATCCAACAGAAAAGCTGGAATTGTTCATTTCCTCAGCGCCAGCTCCCAGTTCGTGCGAGAACCCCAGTAAGTGGAAAAGGAGGATAGATTTTGTCTGGAGACAATAAATTTAGAACGTGTCTTTCATAGAACAAATGAATGATCTCTATATGTGCCTGTATAAATCACACAAGTGGCTAGGAAAAAATGAAAAAATACAGACTTCCAAATTTATCGTCCTTTTCCTGTTCCTCTCCATTTACCAGACAATATAAATAATAACAGAGCTATATCCACGGATCAAACAACGTCACAAGTTAAATCCTTGCCAAGTCTACACAGGTTCACAGGCTCAGGGTCCTGTGGGGATAATCACAAAATCGCCAGGAATTGTGCAGTAATTTGGAATACGTTAATATTGGAAAATGTAATTTGGAATTCTAAGGATTTACACAGAACATTTAAATTTTTCCTTGACAGTAAAACACAGACATGATTTCTTTTCTTCCACTTCAAGGCTGAAAACTGACAGGAGCAATGTCGTGACTTACAGAAAACTGAGGATGATATCAGCTAAAAATCAAAAAACCAGAATCCAGAGCGTAAGCATTTAATGAAACCTTTGTGCTTCTGTGGGCTAGGAATGATTGCAGAAACAGAAATCCACAGCACAGGGCTGCTCTTCCCGCATTTTACAATCGGCCCCATCAGTTCAATGACATTTCTGCAAGTGACAGAATAAAAACTCCTCTCCTCTCCTCTGCTGTCCTCGGCGCTGTCGGCGCTCCCGCAGTTCGGGGTGGCCGTGCTGGAGCTCTGGGCACCCCGCGGGGCCGCCTCCACATCTGGGCGCTTGTCCCGAGCCCGGCCCGGCTCTCCCGCGGCGCCTCCGCTGCTCCGGGACATTCCCAGCCCGGCCTGGGGACGCTCCTGCCGCAGCCGAAGGAACGGGAACGGCAGCGTGGGAGTGGGAGTGCGCTCCAGCACAGAATCCACAGGGACAGGAGAGCAGGGCACCTCGAGCCAGCAAAGGGCACAAAGGAATCGCTCAGAGCTCTGGAAATAGGATGTGCAGCCATCGGTGATCCTTGGCTCACACTCACACCTGGCTGAGCCTCCCGGGCACGGGGCTGATTTTGGGGACACAGCCTGAGCCAGACCTGAGCACAGGAACAGGGAACACCCCTCGAGGATGAAAACTCAGCTTCACACCAGGACGGTTTGCAGGAGGGATAAGCACCAGGCTGGCAGCACAGGAAAATCTGAGTATTTAATGTGTTTACCGAGCAATCTGTGTCAGTCCATAGCGCACGGTGCAGAGCTGCTCCCCCGGTTCCACTCAGTTTCCCTGGAGGATGTGACAGCCCCAGCTGGGCAGTGCAGCTGCCTCGGAGCTCCAGCAGCACTTTTGGATGGCTGGAGCCACCGAGGAGCTGGGGACAAGGAGCTTATTGAGCAGCTGAACATCCCATCCCAGCTGCAAAAGGCCAAGGGCTGAAACATCCTGGCAGGTCCGTGGGTGTCACAGCAGCTCCGGGATGTGCAGACATGGGGGATCCCCACTGGGCAACTGAAACCCCTCAGAGTGAGAGTTACAGGCTCAGTCCATCCATCCACGTCCCCATCAGCTGCCCAGGGGACAGGGCTGCACCAAGCAGATGGAAAGGTAACGTTCTGTACATTTTATTTCAATAAAGACATAAGACAAACAGCGTAAAGATGCCCAGATGCCCTAAAGATAAATACATTTAAAAGATTCTCATTAAAATGAATCTGTAGTATTTCTTTCCTGCAAGCAAAATACCTTTCTTTAAATACAAAAAAAATCAGTATTCTGAATTGCAAATGTTTTCACTTTTTTTGCAGAAAATCTGCCATGATGATTTTGTTTTTAATGAATAAGGATTTTCCACAAAACAGGCTTGCTCTACATGCTAAGTTTTAACAGTTCAGTGACACCATGTGCTAGCTACATACACAACAGATAATATAGTAAGAAAACACTCAACCTGATGAAAAGTTAAAATCTTCATTAATACACTGGAAAAAGTTGACATAACTCATGCCTTTTAAAATCAAAAATACAAAAATTAAATGTTTTGCTAAAAAGATTTTCCTTATTTTAAGGACTCATTTGAAAATGAAGCTGCATGTAATTTGTACAATAAAATTGTACAAGTAAACAGGTAATATACATAAAAAATTAATTGACATACTTCTCAATTATCAGCTGTCCACCTTTAATTTCCAATACTGTACTTTCTTATCAAGCATACAAAATAGCAAACTTCTCTTTAGAAAAAGTGCCGTTCTGTGACATCTTTTACACAAAACCAGTCCGAGCCTGGGGCGTGGCCATGCAGTCGAGAGGCAAAGCTTCCCTAACTTGTCAAATCCTCCCTTCCAGAAGCAGCCCGTGGGAAAAGGGGATTCCCCAGCTGCCAAAATCCCCAGGCAGGCCGGGCTGTTCCCTGGACACCAGGGGATGCCCCAGGGGCCGCTGGCAGCAGGAGTGTCACAGGAGCCCCAGCTGGGCACACCTGCCCAGGTGGGCACAGCAGAGGTGAGGTATTCCTTGTCCATCGTGGTGCCACTGCCAGCTGTGCTCTCAGGGGACGTGCCATGGTTCAGGGTATTCCCAGCATCAGTCATTCTTATCTTCTTATCTAGCCAGTCTCTTGATTTTTTGAAAAGTTTTTTCGACTACAGTAGAATATTACAGAAAGAAAATATAAATGCAGGGTTGGGGGGTTTTTTTTTGTTGGTTTTTTTCGGTTTTTTTCTTTCTAAATGAAACTTACGTGGGCTAAAACTAGAGAATATTTTAAACAAATATACAGGATGCAGGCAGACAAAGCAGGGAAACGGCCAGCCAACTGTTTAATAAAAAACTAACAAAATTTGGCTATTTCCAGAAAAACTATGAAGCGCCTCAACTAAAAGGAATGCATAATGAAATTCTAATCTAATACAGGTCAAAAATGTAAAAAGGTTATAAACCTTAACAGGAAAAATAAAACAACTTTTACTGGCCATTCCTGTTGAAATGAGAATCTTAAAAGTAACAGAAAAGTGGCTACAAACCCACTTAGAGCACCGAACAGAGAGAAAATCCGAGTCCGTTTTCAATCTCTGTTGTATCATAAAATCCTGTGTTTCTACAGGTCAAACTGCTGGTGGCAGAAACAGAATTTTCTTTATAAACTGCAGATGTCCTGTACATAAAAAAATTTCCTTGGAGTTGCACTAGTTCTAAAGACTTTTCTGTTCTAGCCTCCCTACTGCGGGTACTGGATTGTACTGATGGCGGCAACCTCGGGTGTAGAAAGTCTCTTCCTGTAACCCTTGATCACTGTTGGGCACCAAAGATAAGAAAAGCAAGACGGGGTACAAAAATGCAAAATTTCAACAGTAATGGCAATGTTTGTATTAGTCCAACAGGGTCCTGCATTTCCTCCCCTCGGCAGTGAGAGCTTTAGTCGGGGGGTAGCAAATCATGCAAGCGAAATCTGTCTCTGATGTGAGGCCGGACGTCTTCGTTCTGTGGGGGAGAGGGCAGGTTAGGAGAGGAGCACAGCCAGAGCCCCCTGCACCAGGGCTCCTCATCTAATATCCCTTATTGAACAGAGTTCCCCATCTAACACCCCTTATTGATCAGAAACCAAACCAATAAAGGGCAGGTTAGGAGAGGAGCACAGCAGAGCCCCCTGCAGCAGGGCTCCTCATCTAATATCCCTTATTGAACAGAATAAACAGAAACCAAACCAATAAAGGGCAGGTTAAGGAGAGGAGCACAGCCAGAACCCCCTGCAGCAGGGTTCTTTGTCTAACACCCCTTATTGAACAAAACTAAACCAATAAAGGGCAGGTTAGCAGATGAGCACAGGCAGAACTCACTCCCCTGCAGCAGGGTTCCTCATCTAACACCCCTTATTGACCAGAACAAACAGAAACCAAACCAATAAAGGGCAGGTTAGGAGATGAGCACAGGCAGAACTCACTCCCCTGCAGCAGGGCTCCCCATCTAACACCCCTCCTTGATCAGAACAAACAGAAACCACCAGCTGTGCCATTCCAGAGACTCACAGCAGTAATCCCACAGCATCCCCCACAGTTCAGGAGGGATTTCTTGGCCTTTCAGGAATAAAGACACAGCACAGCAGCAACAGGCACCGTGGCCTCCAAATGCTCAGAGATTCCCAATTTCCTCGTGGCTGATGTCACAGTCCCACAGCCCTGCATTCTCAGCACTGTGTGAAAACACGTCCCTGGATCTTCACCAGCCTCAATCTCAGTGACTCAGAATCCCTTAACAATAGCTGAAAGTATTACAGGAACTCACTGACAGTTTTGGGAAAAGCCAAGAAAGCAAACACTTACCAGCTCTACGAGTTTCTCCAGAAATGGAATCAACTTTAGGAGTTCATTATCATTTTTATCCATGAACCAGCTTTCTATAGGAATTCCATTGGAAAGCTGAAGTTAAAATATGAAAAAAAATCATAAATGCACGATTAATACTTAATTTATCTATAATTATACCTTGTGAAATAGCATTTGGGGAAAAATGTTTCCAAGTTTCAGGCTCCTGGGTATTTTTACCCCAGTTTGGTTTGCAAACTTCAACACCCTGTTCAGAGTTCAAAGCCCTGAACTCACCTAAGAAGTGAAATGCAAGTGTGGGGCTGCCACACAGGTGTCCCAGCCCCAGCCCCTCACCTGGTAAGCAAAGGCTTGTGGTGAATTGTCAATGATGATGGTTTTGGAGAGGTCTCTGCCCAGGATGTTCAGATCCTTGATGTAATTGCCCTGCACACACACACAGTGCTCACGGAAGAGTCGATGCCTGGCGTGGAGGGAAACTCATTAGTGAGAGCAAGGGCAGCACCCTGCACCAGGGACAGGCAGCTCTGCCAGGGATTAGCCCATCCAGTGCTTTCTCTTCTGATCTCTTAGAGAACTGTGCCCCCTTCCTGCTCCCTTCAGAGCTTTTCACTGCTGCAATGCCCAGCTCAGGTGATTTTGCACTAACCCAGTGCTGGGGTGGGTGTCTGTATTTACTCAGGCTCTTTTTCCTGACCCTTTCACAGCCAGGCCAACAAGAACACCCCAAGGACCTGCCAAGCCAGGTGCTGCTCAGAGCCATTTACTGGGGTTTATGATCCCCTTACTCTGCCCCAGCCCAGGGGCCTCCCTGTGCCATCCCCCTGCCAGGACACCCAGTGTCACAAGGAATGTTTCCTCTCCTCTGCTGCCAATTAACCCACTGCAGGTATTGCAGCTAAAAAAAACCCCTTGGGGCCACAACATCCCATGAGCTCCTTCCCTGCCCATCAGCCTGCTCCTGTGCAGTTCATGACAGAAGAAATGGATGGATTGACTGACTGGAAACCAGCAGGAATGAAACTCCCATTTCATGGCAACCCACAGAGTTACAAATGGTGAGGAGGCAGGTTTGGGGTTGCCCAGCCCATTGCCTGCATGTTTCACACTGTGCCTGATTCCAGCTCCCAACGTTGCCATGGAGGGAAATGAGCTGCTGCATTTAAATATAGAGTGTGAGTCACACGTGTGGGGCTGACAGGCACCTGGGGCTGCTGGCAGAGCCCCACAGAGCCAGAGCAGCCCCACACAGAGCCCAGAGCAGCCCCACACAGAGCCCAGAGCAGCCCCAGCAGCCCCACAGAGCCCAGAGCAGCCCCACAGAGCCAGAGCAGCCCTGCAGGCTCCCAGGGCTCTCTGTGCCACTGCCCTGCACGTCAGAGCAGGTGTCTGCAGGTGTGACACAGCCCCAGCCCCACACTCTGTCCTGCACCATCCTCTGGGCTCTCACTGCTCTGGGGGGGCTCCCTGCCCTGGGACACCCCACACAGGGGAAACCCTGAGTAAAATCAGTTTGGGTCCAGCACTGACAGGTACAATCCCCCTGATCTCACCCCTGCAATTTCCTCCTGCCCTAAGGAGCTGGAAAAGCCAAACAGCTCCCAGAAATGAAAAACCAAACCAGCCCTAACAGAAAACCAACAGACAAGTGATTTTGTGACTGAATGAGAATTAAAAGCATGCTGAGTGTAAAAGCTACACAAATCACAATTTATAATGAATAAAATTGAATAGTTTAGAAGTAATCAGGTACTCATTTCATTTCCTTTATTTGCAGTGTGTATTCCAAAGCACATTGTGATCCCCAAGAGGGCATTTCCCACGAGCCAACCTAACAGAGACTGAACAGGGACAGGTGCTGGCCTGGGGTTATTTTATCCCAAGGCACCAATTCCATCACTCCAGTGCATTTTTCTCCCTCTCTTAGGCCCGGCAGAGCCCCAGGGAGTCAGCCAGGAGCAGGCCCAGCACCCAGGCTGCTCGTGCCACTGCTGGGTTTACCTGACCAGCTGCTTTTTGGGGTCCAGGATGTTCAACAACTTGTCTGCATACACCTTCTTAGAAGCAGTAAAGAGAATGATCTGGGGATTGGAGAGGAAAAAGTCACCACTGGAGCTACAGGTGGGTACAGTTTAAGAGTGGAATTGAGGGGTGGTGTGAGAGTTTTACCTCATAGATCTGAGACATCCTCTCCAGGAACTCTCGGAAGAACGGCCTTAGCCTGACGTACACCTGCAGCACAGAGGGGCTTCAGCAACACTCCTGCAGCAAGCATTCCTGCAGCAAACATCCCCTGCAGCCAACATCCCCTGTGCCTGCAGCCAACATCCCCTGCAGCCAACATCCCCTGCAGCCAACACTCCCTGTCCCTGCAGCACAGAGGGGCTTCAGCAACACTCCTGCAGCAAGTATTCATCCCCTGCAGCCAACATCCCCTGCAGCAAACACTCCCTGTCCCTGCAGCCAACATCCCCTGTGCCTGCAGCTTTCAGCAAACATCCCCTGCAGCCAACATCCCCTGCAGCAAACATCCTGCAGCCAACATCCCTGTGCCTGCAGCCAACATCCCCTGCAGCCAACATCCCCTGCAGCCAACATCCCCTGCAGCCAACATCCCCTGCAGCCAACATCCCCTGCAGCCAACATCCCCTGCAGCCAACATCCCCTGCAGCCAACATCCCCTGCAGCAAACATCCCCTGCAGCCAACATCCCCTGCAGCAAACATCCCCTGTCCCTGCAGCAAACATCCCCTGCAGCCAACACTCCTGTGCCTGCAGCCAACATCCCCTGCAGCCAACATCCCCTGCAGCCAACATCCCCTGTGCCTGCAGCTTTCAGCAAACATCCCCTGCAGCCAACATCCCTGCAGCCAACATTCCCTGTCCCTGCAGCACAGAGGGGCTTCAGCAACACTCCTGCAGCAAGTATTCATCCCCTGCAGCCAACATCCCCTGTGCCTGCAGCCAACATCCCCTGTGCCTGCAGCCAACATCCCCTGTGCCTGCAGCCAACATCCCCTGCAGCAAACACTCCTGTCCCTGCAGCCAAACATCCCCTGCAGCCAACATCCCCTGTCCCTGCAGCAAACATCCCCTGCAGCCAACATCCCCTGCAGCCAACATCCCCTGCAGCCAACATCCCCTGTCCCTGCAGCCAACATCCCCTGTGCCTGCAGCTTTCAGCCAACATTCCCTGCAGCCAACATCCCCTGCAGCAAACATCCCCTGTCCCTGCAGCCAACATCCCCTGTGCCTGCAGCTTTCAGCCAACATTCCTGCAGCCAACATCCCCTGCAGCCAACACTCCCCTGTCCCTGCAGCCAACATTCCCTGTGCCCTGCAGCTTTCAGCCAACATTCCCTGCAGCAAATATTCCCTGCAGCAAACATTCCCTGTCCCTCCATCACCAAACATTCCCTGTCCCTGCAGCTTTCAGCAAACATTCCCTGCAGCCAACATTCTCTGTCCCTGCAGCAAACATTCCCTGTGCCCTGCAGCCCCCACCAAACATTCCCTGTCCCTCCATCACCAAACATTCCCTGTCCCTGCAGCCCCCACCAAACATTCCCTGTCCCCCTCCCTCCATCACCAAACATTCCCTGTCCCTCCCAGCACAGCCCACCCTGTGCACAGAAAGCCAAAATGAGCACCAGAACTCAAGAGCAAGGATCAGCTCCCTGTCCAAGAGCAGCCCAGGGACAGCAGTGTCCCAGCAGCTCAGGGGAACACAGTAACATCAGCTTAACTTCTACTGGAAAACTGGATGGAATTAGGAAAAAATGTAATAAAATACAGAAGCTGGGCAATCTCTAATTAAAAATGCAACAGGTTGTTTTGAATAAACACCCTGACTCAGCTGTCAGCAGCAGGGCAGTGCCCTGGACACAAAAACTAAATCCTCTTAATAACCACCAACTACCTGAGCCTGGGGTGTCAGAAGTGATTCTAAAAAAGGTTTCAGCTGTTATTTCTCTATTTCCATAAACTCAAGCACCACCACCAGAACTGCAGACACAGAAACCACTCCCTGCAAGGAGCTGGGGAGCCCCAAGAGCCCCAGGCAGGAGGTTCTGCCTCTCTCTGCCTCCAGGACAGGATTTGGGCTCAGGGGAGGAGCTGCACAGGGGAACAGTTCCATGAACACAGAATTTCCTGCCAGATCTGACACCTGCAGCTCAGGTGTAAAGTGCCAGGCTGCTGCTTCCCTCTCTTCAAACAACCACACAGAGCAAGGATTCCCACAAAACAAAAATTAAAAAGTTTGTGTTCTACTCACCTGGTAAATGACATCTTGAAAAAGAACTGGAAAAGTGAGTGCAGCATCTTCTAATTCATTTAGACTACAGTGCACTAATGTTTCATCCTAGAGGAAAAGTTACATAAAAGAAAGGAAAAAGTGTGAAAAAGCAATGTTGAAAATAGAAGTAGTTTTCTGCATTTTTATGTTCATTTTAAAGCAGGTTTATTTAGAATGGAAAATGTACATTTGTGCAAGTGCTGTCAAGATTGAAGAAAATTCTTAGGATGAATTAAACATTTCATTATTGTAATTTTAAAAAATTTTCACTAGTACTGCATGCTGGGGGTGTAGCTATAAGGAGAAATTTTATTTTGTAGGTTGTGCTGTCATTCAGCTCCAGCCTGTGGGAACAATCCCCCCATTCCTACAACCCAACTGAGGCTGCCCAAAAAAACCACAGCACCACTGCCAGGGTCTGAAACACCTTTCCAAACAGGCACACTGAAACAAACCCTCAGAAAGATAAATAGCTTTGTAAGAGTATTTCAAAAAGTGGATTTGTGCCCTTGTTCTAAAAGGGAAAAGTTTGATTTTTCATCAATCTTGAGGAAAGACACTCATAACTGAATTTTTCTATTTATTCCACCTCACTTTTCCCACACTGGATTTAGGGAAGCTTTATGGGGACAGATAACTGTTTGGGATGTTAAAACTGTAATGCTTTTTTTTTTCCTTTAAGCAGGATGTAAGTATTTGACAAATACAGCTCACATTCTATTCCTACCACAACTAATTCTTCTTCAACTATTTTAAACTAAAATTATGCAACATCCAACAGCCTTTGTTTAAAGCAAGCAAAACTGATTTCCACAGCAAACAAAATAAGGGAAATGCTCCATCCCCCTGCTTTGGTTTGTGTTTATAAAGATATTTACCAAGTCTAGAACTAATGAGAACTCTGGTGTGCTTCTGGTTTTCAGAGGGAGAGCTGGCTTCCTGTTCAGCTGCTCTTCTGTTAGTGGGGGGACATGTTTGATGAAATAGTATCTGAAAAGAATCCAGATTTTGCTGTAAAAATGTCCATTATTGAACTGCAATGTTGTAGGCCAACTGAATATTTGAAATTTTTAAGGCACGAGAAGTATTTTAAATTGAAATAAAACCCATGTGAGCATACACTTTCTTTTTTTTTTTACAGCTAAGAGATTCTGGAGTTCATTATCATAACATGAAAATGAGCCAATTTAAATAGAAGTATCTTAATTCAATACCCCAAATGATTAATTTATCATTTCCAGCAGGAACACTTACGGATCAAAGACTTCCCAGTCCTCTTCATAGGTGGCTTCTGCATGAGCTGATGAGTAGCCACTGTCTGGAGATACTGGTGCTGAAATTCAACCAAAATGACCAAAACAAAAATAAAACAAAAAAACCACAAGAGCTGGTCTTATTAGTGTAATTCTTTAAAGTGACAATTTGCACTTGAGGCAGGAGGGAGGAGCACAGTGCCAAATCTCCTGCCCTGCCCAGAGGTGACATTTGCCCCCTGCTACATTTACCCCACAGCTTGGGGGGCTGGGGAGGGTTTACTCAAGGATTTGATGCTGCCCATGCACACAGAAGCTGAATTTTATGGCTGCAGTTTTTGTCAAAAAAAAAAAAAAAAAAGAAAAAAAAAGATGTTGTGTTCCAAAGAAAATAGAGAAAATGAATGTAGGGTCTGTGTGGTTCTAACACAGAAAATCAAAATGCAGCCAGTTTCTGCACATCAGCAAGCCCAGTGTGTCCAAGTTCAGTGTTTATAATAATTCCCTTCCTCTGGAATCTCTGCTTCCATGGGAAGTGTTGTTCCAATAATACAATAAAGGACTGGAATGCCCTGCCTGGGGAGGTGCTGGGGTCTCCATGGATGTGTTTAAAAAGCTGGATGTGGCACTGGGTGCCATGGGCTGGTTCAGGTGCTGGGCAGGGTGGTCTGGGAGGTCTCTTGCAGCTGGTTATTGTGTGATTGTGAGATGAGGCACCTGAGCCACAGCAGCACAGGTACACCTGCCAAAACTGCACAAAGCACACCTGTCTAGCAGCCATAAAAACCAGTGTTATCAGTTTGGCTGGCCCGAGGGAAGGAGGGACAGGAGCCCTGCAAGGGGCTGAGCACCCTTTCCCTGTCCCTCATGGCACTGTCCCTGTCCCAGTGTCACATACACTGTCCCCCAGTGTCACACATACTGTCCCTGTCCCTTACTCAAGGGAAGGAGGGACAGGAGCCCCTGCCAAGGTGCTGATCACCTCCCTGTCCTCATGGCACTGTCCCCTGTCCCCGTCTCAGTGTCACACACACTGTTCCTGCCCCATCCCTTACCCGTGAGCGGGGGCAGGTCCCGCTCCCCTGCCCCCTGGCTGTCCCCAGTGTCACACACAGTGTCACACACAGTGTCACACACAGTGTCCCAGTGTCACACACACAGTGTCACACACAGTGTCACACCCAGTGTCACACCCAGTGTCCCTTACCCGTGAGCGGGGGCAGGTCCCTCTCCCCCGCCCCCTGGCTGTCCCCAGTGTCACACACAGTGTCACACACAGCGTCCCAGTGTCACACACAGTGTCCCTGCCCCATCCCTTACCCGTGAGCGGGGGCAGGTCCCTCTCCCCCGCCCCCTGGCTGTCCCCCAGCCCGTGGCTGGCAGCCCTCAGCTGGCTGCCCGGCCCGGGGAAGGCGGTGCCGTTGGTGGACGTGGCCGTGGCCGTGCTGGTGGTGATCTCATCCACCTGCTCCATGTCCAGCTGCTTCACAATCTCCTCAGCCTCCACTGCCTGGCCCGGGGAGTCAGAGCCCGACGTGCCTGGGGACAGTGGGGACAGTGGGGACAGGGCTGAGCTGGGCTGGGCTGCCAGCACCGGGTGGGCACTGCCTACTAACCACACACACACACAGGGTACTAACACTTACAGTCATTATTAACCACACACACACAGGGTACTAACACTTACAGTCATTATTAACCACACACACACAGGGTACTAATGCTCACAGTCATTATTAACCACACACACACACAGGGTGTGCTAATGCTCACAGTCATTATTAACCACACACACACACAGGTACTAATGCTCACAGTCATTATTAACCACACACAGAGGGTACTAACACTTACAGTCATTATTAACCACACACCCACAGGGTACTAATGCTCACAGTCATTATTAACCACACACACACAGGGTACTAATGCTCACAGTCATTATTAACCACACACACAGAGTACTAATGCTCACAGTCATTATTAACCACACACACACAGTACTAATGCTCACAGTCATTATTAACCACACACACACAGTACTAATGCTCACAGTCATTATTAACCACACACACACACAGTACTAATGCTCACAGTCATTACTAACCACACACACACAGAGGGTACTAACACTTACAGTCATTATTAACCACACACACACAGGGTACTAATGCTCACAGTCATTATTAACCACACACACACAGGGTACTAATGCTCACAGTCATTATTAACCACACACACACAGAGGGTACTAATGCTCACAGTCATTATTAACCACACACACACACAGGGTACTAATGCTCACAGTCATTATTAAACACACACACACACAGTACTAATGCTCACAGTCATTATTAACCACACACACACAGGGTACTAATGCTCACAGTCATTATTAACCACACACACACAGGGTACTAATGCTCACAGTCATTATTAACCACACACACACACAGAGGGTACTAACACTTACAGTCATTATTAACCACACACACACAGGGTACTGACACTTACAGTCATTATTAACCACACACACACACACAGTGTGCTAATGCTCACACTGGGTATTAACCACACACACAGAGGGTACTAACACTTACAGTCATTATTAACCACACACACACACAGGGTACTAATGCTCACAGTCATTATTAACCACACACACACAGGGTACTGACACTTACAGTCATTATTAACCACACACACACACAATGTCCTAAGGCTCACATTGGTTATTAACCACACACACAGAGTGTGCTAATGCTCACACCCATTAACCACACACACACACACACAGACACAGTGTACTAATGCTCACAGTCATTATTAACCACACACACACAGGGTGCTAATGCTCACATTGGTTATTAACCACACACACAGTGTGCTATGCTCACACTGGCTATTAACCACACACACAAGGTTCTAATACTTACAGTCATTATTAACCACACACACACACAGAGTGTGCTAATGCTCACACCCATTAACCACACACACACAGGGTTCTAATACTCACATTGGTTATTAATCACACACACACAGTGTGCTAATGCTTACATTGGTTATTAACCACACACACAAAGAGTTCTAATACTCACACTCATTAACCACACACACACACACAGTGTGCTAATACTTACAGTCATTATTAACCACACACACACACAGAGTGTGCTAATACTCACACCCATTAACCACACACACACAGGGTTCTAATACTCACACTCATTAACCACACACACACACACAGAGTGTTCTAATGCTCACACTGGGAATTAACCACACACACAGAGTGTGCTAATGCTCACACTCATTATTAACCACACAAACAAAATCTCTGAATAATTACAGATATCTGCACTGATTCATGCCACAAAAATAAGAACCAAACAGAAGACCATGACAGTGGTGTGTCGACCATGACTTGTCGTGTTTGGGACAAGGAATGTAATCCTGTTTTTTTTCCCTTCTCATTTTTTTTACTGACAGGTGCACCACTAAATACACCTATGAAAGAAATGTTCTAATGTTTATAAGTTTCTTCCATTAACTATCAACCAAGAATTCAGGAGCCTTTTTGCCTGGCAGCAGTAACTCTTGGTTTGTAAAGCAGAATGAAATGTGTACTGCCACTCAAAGCAGCTATTTCATACAAAAATCCATCACTCTCAGCTTCAAGACTACTGGCTTTTTTGAATAATACTCACCATTTTTATTTGCTGGTGAAAAAAAATTGAAAACAGGAGAAAATATGGTTCCCAGTAAGGTTGTTCGTGGGGGGCTGCCTGTGGTGGGGTTATCTTCCAGCTTCCCATTCTGCTTTACGTGTTGGTTCGTCACCTCGTAACTTCCAGCTTCTGGAAAAGAAAAAAGTGACTTTTAACACCACCCAGCTGGGCTTCAGCTGCCTCTGCTCCTTCAGGAGCTGCACTCTAGGGGTGTGCTCCTGTTCGTGGCCCAGCTGGCTCCAGGTCACCAGCACAGGCCCAAAATGTCCCTTCTCAGCAGCCTCTGGAGCCCCTCCCCAGCCCAGGCAGCCCTTGTGACAGAAGAGCAGAGCTGCAAATCCTGCAGGGCTTGGTGAGAGCAGAGCTCGGGCTCTCAGTGCCAGCACTCCACTAGAGGGAGGCAGGAGAAAGGGTCAGCACTCCCTGCCCGACCTCAGCTGCTGCAGGGTTCCTCTCCACACACCCAGAGGCACAGGCACAACTCAGAGGGGAAAGAATTGTCAGCTGTTACCACAAGGGACAGAACCCAGTGAATATCCACATCACAGACACCTCACCAGGGTGATCTCCCAGGGCACAGTCAGATCCCCACCTCACACTTCTGACAGAAACCTGGCTGTGTCTGACAAGAGCTCTCAGCACCTAGCAGCTGCTCACTTCCACAAACACCAGCAGCTGGGAGGTCACATTCCCCTTTCATTTGTGGGAAAATGGGAGAAGAGCTAAATCAAATTATTATGGGACTTTTAGAATAATAATTTAAAACACAACAGAAAAGTTAAATTAGTTCCAAAGTAGCTGCAGGGAGATCAGGAACCCCCTGGATCACTGCAGGGGGATCAGGAACCCCCCAGGTCAGTGCAGGAGGATCAGGAACCCCCAGGTCAGTGCAGGAGGATCAGGAACCCCCAGGTCAGTGCAGGGGGATCAGGAACCCCCCAGTGATGCAGGGGGATCAGAAACCCCCCAGGTCAGTGCAGGGGGAGGTCAGGAAGCCCCAGGTCCCTGCACAGGCTGAGGATGGACCCCCAGGTGAGTGCAGGGGACCAGGAACCCCCCAGGTCAGTGCAGGGGGATCAGGAACCCCCCCAGGTGAGTGCAGGGGGAGGTCAGGAACCCCCAGGTCCCTGCACAGGCTGAGGATGGACCCCCAGGTGAGTGCAGGGGGTCAGGAACCCCCAGGTCCCTGCACAGGCTGAGGATGCCCCCAGGTGAGTGCAGGGGGGTCAGGAACCCCCCAGGTCCCTGCACAGGCTGAGGATGGACCCCCAGGTGAGTGCAGGGGATCAGGAACCCCCCAGGTGAGTGCAGGGGGGTCAGGACCCCCCCAGGTCCCTGCACAGGCTGAGGATGGCCCCCAGGTGAGTGCAGGGGACCAGGAACCCCCAGGTCAGTGCAGGAGGACCAGGAACCCCCCAGGTCCCTGCACAGGCTGAGGATGGACCCCCAGGTGAGTGCAGGGGGACCAGGAACCCCCCAGGTCCCTGCACAGGCTGAGGATGCCCCCCAGGTGAGTGCAGGGGGTCAGGAACCCCCAGGTCCCTGCACAGGCTGAGGATGGCCCCCAGGTCGAGTGCAGGGGACCAGGAACGCCCCAGGTCAGTGCAGGGGGTCAGGAACCCCTCAGGTGAGTGCAGGGGGAGGTCAGGACCCCCCCAGGTCCCTGCACAGGCTGAGGATGGACCCCCACCTCCGTTGAGCTGACTTTTCCGCCGCACTCTCGACAGCTGCTTGTTGGGCTTCTCCCCTGCCTGGGGGGTGGAGGTGATCAGGTTGTTGTCAATATCCCGCTCAATCCGACTCCTCTTGCTGGGATTTTCTCTTTCTTCCTTAAAACAGAAAAGAGGGAAACAAGAAACCTGCTGAGCAGTGCCTTTTGCCGTGGATCAGAGCACAGAATCAGGATATCTCCTGGAGAAATCTCACCAAAAATCCCTGCTCTGCTCTGCCCCCCTTCCAGCTGCAGAACGTGCAACAAGTGTCTGGCCAGCTGGGATTGCACATGATTTAAACTAAGTCAGAGTGTGCAGAATGAAAACTCTACATGGAGCTGCTGTAGTAGAAAAACTGTCTTTACAGCCAGTCTGTAAATATTCCAGAGGCTGGGAAAGGCAGAGACAAGGCAACTAAAATTACCTGAAACTCGATTTCTCTGCCTGTTAAGTACACAGGAGGTGAACTGCCCAACAATACCCAATGTGACAATCCCTACCAGGACAGGGCAAAACTCAGCTGTGAAAAACCCAAGGATTGTCCTTACCTGGCCAATCAGTGCCTGCAGCACTCATGGAGTGAGACAGAACCAAAGAGCTCTGCACATCTTCTGTGCTTGGCTCTGTCTGCAGGCACATGTTTATGACAGGTTTCTTACCCTTCTCCCCCAAAACACCTATGACAAGTCGATAAAATGTTGAAATTTTATCAGATTTTTATTTACCATACAGCTGCCCTGGGATACTTTGTAAATTAGTTATGACTTCTTGGATACTCTTCTTTCAAATCTGCAGTTACATAATGGCAGTATCTGAATCCGATGGGATGGATGATGTGGGGTCTTTAACTGGCCTCCATCTAGACAAAAAAAGCCAGTTTTTGAAGCAATTGCAAGGTTACATTCAGCCTATCAAAGTTTATATATATATATCTATTTATGTGTGTGTGTGTATATATTTTTCACCCTCAAATGTCCATGCAGCACATGCAACAGCTGTGCACATGTGCAGATCAGTAAAGCTCAGCTTTCCAGCTGCACCAAGATGTGAGACATTTGTGGTTCTCCCTGACAAGATCTGCATGTGATGCTCCAAACAGGGCAGTGCTCACTGCAGGAATCCCTGGGCAGCTGCATCAATTCCATGGCACTCAGATTTGTGAGGCTTGACCTCCATTGATCAAATGACTCCTGAAATGATTTTGAATAAAATTGCCAGAAATAGACAAGAAATTAATGCTTACAGACTGGCTTTCTAAGACGTTAGTACTGGCAATTCCTTGAATCTGGATTTAAGGAATACTTAAAATTGATAATAAGAATGTAGTGAATTTATGTGGCATTTTCACCAAGAAACAGCAGGTAATAAAGCCTGTGACTTACTGGGCTGTTAAATACACTTACAATTGACTCCTGAAGGTTTCAAACTCTGCTTTACCTGGCACACCTCACAGGCACCTGTTCCTTCCAGTTCTTCACCTTCTGCTCCCACCACAGCATTCATCCTTAACACAAAATGTGAAGCGAGTGAAAGCACAGCAGGGCCTGCAGCCCACGTACCTTGGGTGTGCTTCCTTTGATGAACTTTTTGATGGAAGACAAGAGGCCTGTGTCATTTTTGGGTGGCTTCCCCCCCCCGCCAGGCAAGGGCTCCTCCAGCTCCGAGTGTTTCCGCTTGGCCCGCAGCGCCCGCGGCGCGCGCAGCTGGTGGGACTGCTGGGCAGCCTTCCTGGTCCTCAGCCTCATCTTCATGGGCACCTCATGGGAAGCTGCAGGGGAAAATGGGGTTATGCTCTGGGGAAACATGGGGTTACTGCTCTGGGGAAAATGGGGTTACTGCTCTGGGGAAAATGGGGTTACTGCTCTGGGGAAAAATGCAGGGGGAAAATGGGGTTACTGCTCTGGGGAAAAATGGGGTTACTGCACTGGGGAAAATGGGGTTACTGCTCTGGGGAAAAATGGGGTTACTGCTCTGGGGAAAATGGGGTTACTGCTCTGGGGAAAATGGGGTTACTGCTCTGGGGAAAATGGGGTTACTGCTCTGGGGAAACATGGGGTTACTGCTCTGGGGAAACATGGGGTTACTGCTCTGGGGGAAAATGCAGGGGGAAAAACAGGATACCTGCATTGAGGAAAGCTGCAGCGGGAAAACAGGATACCTGCACTGGGGAAAAAATGGGGTTACTGCTCTGGGGAAAAATGGGGTTACTGCTCTGGGGAAAATGGGGTTACTGCTCTGGGGAAAAATGGGGTTACTGCACTGGGGAAAAATGGGGTTACTGCACTGGGGAAAAATGGGGTTACTGCACTGGGGAAAAATGGGGTTACTGCTCTGGGGAAAATGGGGTTACTGCTCTGGGGAAAAATAAATGGGGTTACTGCTCTGGGGAAAGATGGGGTTACTGCTCTGGGGAAAGATGCAGGGGAAAAACAGGATTACTGCTCTGGGGAAAAATGGGGTTACTGCTCTGGGGAAAAATGGGGTTACTGCTCTGGGGAAAGATGCAGGGGAAAAATAGGATTCCTGCACTGGGGAAAGATGCAGGGGAAAACAGGATTTCTTCATTGGGGAAAAATGGGGTTCCTTCATTGAGGAAAGCTGCAGGGGGAAAAATGGGGTTACTGCTCTGGGGAAAAATGCAGGGGAAAACAGGATTCCTGCACTGGGGAAAGATGCAGGGGAAAAGCAGGATTTCTTCATTGGGGAAAAAATGGGGTTCCTTCATTGAGGAAAGCTGCAGGGGGAAAAAATGGGATGCCTTCATTGGGGAAAGCTGCAGGGGGAAAACAGGATTTCTTCATTGGGGAAAAAATGGGATTCCTTCATTGGGGAAAGCTGCAGGGGGAAAAACAGGATTACTGCACTGGGGAAAGATGCAGGGGGAAAAAAAGGATTACTGCACTGGGGAAAAATGGGGTTCCTTCATTGAGGAAAGCTGCAGGGGGAAAAACAGGATTCCTGCATTGGGGAAAGCTGCAGAGGGAAAAAATGGGATTCCTTCATTGGGGAAAGCTGCAGGGGGAAAACAGGATTCCTGCACTGGGGAAAATGGGATTCCTTCATTGGGGAAAGCTGCAGGGGGAAAAACAGGATTCCTGCACTGGGGAAAGATGCAGAGGGAAAAACAGGATTTCTTCATTGGGGAAAAAATGGGATTCCTTCATTGAGGAAAGCTGCAGGGGGAAAAATGGGATTCCTGCATTGGGGAAAGATGCAGGGGGAAAAATGGGATTCCTTCACTGGGGAAAGCTGCAGGGGGAAAAACAGGATTCCTGCACTGGGGAAACGTGTTAAGCTGCAGCTCCAGGATTGGAAGGATTGTGTAAGGATGGGGGTTCCTGAAGCAGGAGAGCAGCACCCCAAAAGAGGGACAAGCAATGGGGTCTGGTCATGGACACAGCCCCCAGCACAGAGCAGCACCCTAAAAGAGGGACAAGCAATGGGATCTGGTGATGGACACAGCACCCAGCAGCACCCTAAAAGTGGGACAAACAATGGGATCTGGCCATGGGCACAGCACCCGCACAGAGCAGCACCCCAAAAGAGGGACAAGCAATGGGGTCTGGTCATGGACACAGCACCCCAGCACAGAGCAACACCCCAAAAGAGGGACAAACAATGGGATCTGGTGATGGACACAGCACCCAGCAGCACCCCAAAAGAGGGACAATGGGATCTGGTGATGGACACAGCACCCAGCAGCACCCCAAAAGAGGGACAATGGGATCTGGTGATGGACACAGCACCAGCACACCAGGGGCCTGGCATCACCTCTGCTGGGGAGGAAAACCCGACCTGCTGAGGATGGCAGAGCTGTCCAGGGTGGAAGGGACCTCCTGGGCCATGGAGGCCAAGGTGAGAACAAGCACACCCTGGGTGTCAGCTGCCTTGAGCAAAGGACTGACTGTAGGGTGCCTGTGTCTCCAGCCCCAAGTACTGCACTCTGTGAGCCAGGGAGTTCTCTCCTCTCTCTGTTCCTCAAATACTTCACTGCAAGTCTGCACGTTAAGCTTGAGCTGAGGCATAAATGGAAATTGCTGCTGAGAGCTCCCAGAAGGAACCATGAGCCTGTGCCCTCAGAGTGGGTGAGGACAGAGCAGCTCTGCCAGGAACCCCAACTGAGCTGCTGGGTTTGGGAATCACATCAGGCCAGGGAACTCCCCTGCAAGGGCAGTGTTCACTAAAGCAGAGGAAAAGGGAATGCACCCCATTTATCTCAGCCTCCAAGTGGCTGCTGGCACTGTCCCACCCAGCCCAGTGTCACTGCTCTCTGGGCTGGGGTCCTGCCTTCTGCACCTGGGCTGCCTTCAAGGGGACTCCTCGTGCTCAAAATCATTCTTATGATGGATCAGGAGCAGAAAAGTTAAGTAGCAAGAAATCCATCTGAGGTGTAATGCACAGAAATACTGGAAAGAAAGTAATTTGCCTTTCCTAGTTGAAATCATGACAAAAAACAGGTTTTTAAGGAAAATTGTATGCTTATCACTACAGGAATCAGTGCCTGCCTTTCTGGAGTCCATTTAGTGCAGATCTGATTGCTGCAGACAGAACAAATATAGCATTTAACATGTAAGTTCCTTTCTGGAGTCCATTTAGTGTGGATCTGATTGCTGCAGACAGAATAAACAGTCTGCAACATTTAAGTAATGTCACAACAGGTATGTTGTTTAGGAAAAGGCAATGGTGGCACTGGGATGAGTCACAGACAGGGAAATACTGATAGTATTTTTGAAAACCAGTCCCAAACCTGTTACACAGCTGTTTGTTCCCAGGTAAATCTCACTCTCACACAGAGGTGCTGCAGCTGGTGAGCAATGACCCCAGCACTGGCACTGCTGTCAGACCAGCAAGGACAGAGCCCTGTGGGCACTGCCAGGGGTGAAACACAGAACCCCCACATGGAATATTGACTGTGACTGCCAGCAAACACATCTGGGGCCCTTTTCCACAGCCCCACGCCCAGCACTTCCAGCAGTGGGCAGTGCAGCAACACGAGTTCAGCCCAGGTGTCCCCAGCCCTGCAAGGCCACCACAGCCCAGTCCCAAGTGCCACATGCACAGGGCTGCTCAATCTCTCCAGCACCAGGGGCTCCAATGCTGTCCTGGGCAGCTGTGCCACAGCTGGACAGCCCTTTCCATGCTGAAGTTTTCCCTAATATCCACCCTGAGGCCGTTCCCTCTGCTCTGTCCCTGTTCCCTGTCCCCAGATCCCAAATCCCCCAGCTGTCCCCTCCTGGCAGGGAGTTGTGCAGAGCCACAAGTTCCCCCTGACCCCCTTTTTCTCCAGGCTGAGCCCCGTCCCAGCTCCCTCAGGAGCTCCTCACAGGATTTATGCTCCAGATCCTTCCCCAGCTCTGGTGCCCTTGTCTGGACACACTCCAGCACCTCAGTGGCTTTGCTCCTCCTCATCTCCTCCCCACACTCACTTCAGAGCTGTCACCTCCCCAGAGACTTGAGTAGTGACATAACAGGGAAATCCCTTCATTTTCATACCATCAAACCAGTCTGTAAGGGGGAGCAGTGGGATCTGAGCCATGCAGCTGTGCCAGGGAGGGACACAGTGCCAGGGAGGGACACAGTGACAGGGAGGGGACACAGCTGGACATCACAGTGTGGAGATGGTGGATTCTGCACAGGACAGAATGCAGGGATGGAACAGGGATGGAGCAGGGATGGGAACAGGATGGGAGCAGGGATGGGAACAGGGATGGAGCAGGGATGGAGCTGGGATGGAGCAGGGATGGGAGCAGGGATGGAGCTGGGATGGCAGGAGGCAGCAGGGATGGGAATAGGGATGGGAACAGGGATGGAGCAGGGATGGAGCAGGGATGGGAGCAGGGGTGGAGCTGGGATGGAGCTGGGATGGCAGGATGCAGCAGGAGTCCCAGGAGGCAGCAGGGATTGAGCAGGGATGGGAACAGGGATGGAGCAGGGATGGGAACAGGGATGGAGCAGGGATGGGAACAGGGATGGAGCAGGGATGGAGCTGGGATGGAGCAGGGATGGAGCTGGGATGGAGCTAGGGATGGCAGGATGGAGCTGGGATGGAGCTGGGATGGAGCTGGGATGGCAGGATGCAGCAGGATGCAGCAGGAGGCAGCAGGAGGCAGCAGGAGCCCCAGGAGGCTCCGTGGCCTGAGCACTCACCGTGCTGGAGCCCCGGGCCTGGGAGGAGCCCCCGGCAGAGTGTGTGGGGCCAGCCCTGGCCATGGCACATGGAACATGCAGCCCAGCTGCCCTCTGTGACCTCTGGGATGTCACAGAGCCACCAGCTGGGACAGGACACCCCTGAGTGCAGCCACGCCCCAGCACAGCCCGTGTCCCCAGGTGCCACATGCACAGGGATGGGGACCCCAGCACTGCCCTGCCACAGCTGGAGAGCTCCCAGGAGGAAATTTTCTGTAAAACCCACCCTGAGCCTCCCCTGCCCAGCTGAGGCTGTTCCCTCTGCTCTGTCCCTGTTCCCTGTCCCCAGATCCCAAATCCCCTCCCTGCCCCCTCCTGGCAGGGATTGTGCAGAGCCACAAGTTCCCCCTGATTCCCTTTTCTGCAGGCTGAGCCCCTTCCCAGCTCCCCCAGCCTCTCCTGGGGCTCCAGCCCCTTCCAGGCACTGCCCTGGGGCTGTGCCCACGCTGCTGTAATGACCACACCAAACAAATGTGTGTAAAACAGAATTAAAGGAAACTGTAAAACATGGAAAGGAGACTGACACTAGTGAAATTCCAATGTGGGAATGAAAATATCACTTCAAATTTGCTATACTATAGGTTGTCTGATTTTTCTAGAACTGAAACAAGTATCAGTCAGACAAAAGATGAACCAATTTAATATTTGTCAGTGGTGAGCAGACATTTATCCAGCAGGGAAGTGCTCAGCTCCTGTGTGCACATCCTGGGTATCAAGCCTGGGGTTATAAATATCTCTAATGGACTTAGCAACAGGTACCTACAATCCTCTCAGAGACAGGAGTTTGCTCTCCTACACTGGATCCACTTGCTGGGGGAGTTTTTATTGAATTGCAGTGGTGGTTCTTTCCTGAAGCAGCCAAAATAATCAAGTCTAAACAGGCAGGAGAATTTCCCTCCTCAGAGCTGCAGGACCTGGATTTCCCCAGCACGTGCCCCCCCTGATGGGCCCAAAGGCACAGCCAGGTGACCAAGGGCTGAGCCTGGGCTGGCACTGCCACCTCCAAACCTGCCAGGTGTGCTCAGGGAATCAGCTCCCAGAACCCCTTCTCTCTACAATAAACCCAGAAAGAGTGGGGGAAAAAGGAGAAACCTTGTTCCTCACTAGAGAATTACATGGCAAAGAAGGACTGAAAGGAATATGCAATCAATAATTTGTGGGATGGGCAAATAAAATGCAGGAGCTCTTAAGAAGCAGCAGCTGAAGGAGTTATGGCTGCAATAAATTCCATTTTCCTGAGTCCTCACACACCAAGAGTGAGGCTCCCTGCCTTGAGAACACTGCTGCTGCTCCATGCACAGGTACACTGGAGTTACAGGAAAGGAATTCCTGTGAATGACTCAGTCCCAACCTGCGAGCACAGCTCCACGGGATCTGCACTCATGCGTGGTTATTTCCCACCACATATGACACTGCTGCTTTCTCTACTTTCCCCCAAACTGGTAAAAGGCAGAATTAGGTGAGGCACATCTAATTACAGGGTTTAGGGCTTTCTGATACAGGAAAACGCTGAAGATGGTAAAAGAACAATGGTGAGGAACAATAGGAAGAGGTAAGTGACAAGAAAATTCAAAACTATAGTGCTGAACAATTCCTCCATTCAGTTTGGAATAACACTGAGCTGCCACCACAGAAATCCATCTGCCCCAAACCTCCACACCACAGGATTCAGACAGCTTGAACATGCCCAAAGTGGGACTTTGGAGACAGCAACACAGGAGCTGAAAAACTTCTGATTATTTATCTGGGTTTTTTCGTGAAGCATTTTTTACGTGAAGCCAAGGAAGTAAATTATTTCTTAACATTTTTAAAATTTTGAGCATCAAGGCAACAGAGATGGAGAGGTGACCAAGTGCAGGAAGCTGTGACCTGTCCCCAGATTTAACAGCTGTGACAACTGAGAATAATAACTGAAATAACTGAAATACTCTTTGTTAGCTCAAGATGTTGAGACTCTTTCCCTTCAACAACTCTTGGCCTTTTTTAACCAACTTATTTCCCTTCCCTAGAAAATTACAGCCATTCCATGTCACTCCAGCAGATGTATTTCCTATTTCCAGTGCACTGCAGGCACTGCTTGCCACTCTTCTCCAATCTTCAGGTGTGTTTTTGTGCCACTGCAGAACTGAGAGAGCGACAAACCAGGAGAGCCTGGCCCAAAGCAGTCTGGAAGTGATGCCAGGCTGGGGCAGGTGAAAGCAGAACAAAAAGGCACTGATTCATTAGAAGAGCAGATCACCCAAAATGTACTGCTCAGATGTTGGTGCTGGGTTGTGAAACTGGGTAAATGCATAAAGCAACCACGGGTTCCATCAAAACAACAGTAAGAATTACCACTATCAAAGGCACCTCTGAATTCTCCCAGTTTCACTGAAAGCTCATTTTCTGCTCCTCCCCACCTTCCAGGGCACTAAATCATTTCCATCTGGAACAAAATCCTGCCTGCTATCCTTGATTTTAGTTGCCTGTTCTAACCCTGGTCCCTGAGGACATCCACCCTGTGCTCACTTCTGCTCTCCCAAAGTTTGAGTATCTCCCCTAAAACAAACACAGCCCCAGAAGGATTTTGCCAAAGAAGGATGGCAGCTTTTTACAACTGGCCTCAACAGAAAATAGATCTTCTGTTCCTTTATTTTTCTTCTCTAGCCACCATATTTCTGTTTTGCCATTGCTTTGCTAGTGAAGCTTTGTTTTGATTATACCAAATGCATTTGGAACTGAAAGTTTATTCCCTCCCAGCCAAGATATTTTTCTCTTTGCACCGAGGGTACAGGCTGGTAATTAATTCAGGCTTTCCAGTCTGTGTCTGGAGCAAACTGGAGAACTGGGGTGAGCACAGGACAGCACAGCTCAGAGCAGAACCCCAAAAGCTGCTGCAGAGAAAACCCTGATTCCAGCCCCTGGATGGCAACTTCAGCTGAGCCACCCTCAGGTCCTGCAGGGCTCCTGAGCTGGGGAAAGGCAAGTTGGCAGAGGCTGAGTTTCAGAGAGCAGTGAGATTGCACAGGATCTCAGTGCTGCTGCTGGGATTCTGGGAGGGCCCAGCTGTCCCCAGGCTCTCTGGACATTTAATCCACACTGCCAGGCACACAGAGCCTATTTCTGGAACTCAGGTCCTGGCAGGAGCCATGGCACAGCCAGGCTCCTTCCAGGATGGTGTGTGATACAAAACCATCCTGAGCAGTTACTCGTTCTAATCGTTCTGCTCACCCACATTAGTTATCTCTTTAATTAAAAACAAACAACAAAACACAGCAGAGACAAGCAGATTAGTAAGTGTGTGTTGGACCATGGAAGCCATGGATGACTCCTGTGTCTGTGAGGAGAATTCAGGAATTCCTGCACAGCACAGAGCTGCCTTTGGCTTCACAGCCAGCCCAACCCTGCTGCCCTCACCTGAATGCTCTGGGGATCACAGCAGTCACATATCCCACAGGACTTGTCAGGCTGCTGTCTTCTGAGGCAGAGATAAGGGCTCTGCCTGCTCCTTTGGCCTTAAAAATAGCAGACTATTTTTATTGCAGGATAAAGACTCTCTCAATGATAACAGATTCTCATTGCCCTGGCAAACACTTGCCCTGGTACCCTGTATCCCTCCAGAACCTTCCCCAAGAGGTTAAACCCCTCACACCTGCCTTCCCTGATTTCAAATAAAAAAATCAACCAACTGTGTTGTTAAAAATGGGGAAGATTCCAGCACAGTCAGGGTTTGGGTTACCCAGTGTCCAAAGTTAAACCAATCATTTTCCCTTATGAATACATGCTGAATTAGTCCTGACTCTTTCACAGCCCATCCTGCCTTCTTCCCTGCATGGAAAACTTCATTCTTACAAAATTGCAAATCTGAGATTAATTTGTGCATGCTCCTGAGCTAAAACTGATGTGAAAATAAGTTCGGAAGTTTAACAGGTGCACTCATTTGTGAGTGATACTATGTTTTCACCCTTAAAACATAATATCGAGACATGGTGAACTTGAGACTTACCCAGTCTCAAAAACTTGCCTGAAATGCAATTCTGATTCCATCACAATGAAGCTGTTTTATACATTGTATTTTCATTATTTTTTTTTCCTCCTCTTTTATTTTGGGTAAAAAATCCACAAGAAAAAACCAAACAACAAACTTTGTTGCCTACTCAATGGCAAGTTATAGGAAGTTTCTGCTCAATATTGCAATAATACAAAGTATAACAAGCACAAGCTACCAATGACAACAGAAATGGTGCAGGGTGAATCTGCCCTGCATCCACACTGTAATGTTACAGCCGATTTCACCCTGAATCTCACTTATTTCCTTCACAAGATAATCACCCCCAGGTTGGTCTAATGGATCTGTGTCACTCTGAAATGTGCAGCACGGAAAGAAATAATTACCAAGTGGCACTCTGGCTCTGGGAGAGCCATTTATCACACTACAGAGCAGCTAGGTTAGAATTTGGGAAAAGTTTCCAGATACTGAGAGTTAATAATGCAGGTTCCCTTGAATAGCAAAGAAACACTGGAAAGAAGTCAGCTGTCACCTCTGTGCCACGTGCTGTGCCAGAGCACACATCACTTCTCACAGCGAGCTGTGGGAGAGTAGAAACGTTTTAATGGAGTGAAAGGAATGTTTCTAGTTCCCATCCCTCCTTGCCCACATCCCTTCCTGCAGCACGGTCACTCCAGTGCACAGCCAAACCCAAATATCACACACACAAGGCTTTATTTCTATTTTAACAACTGTAATTGTGGCAAAGAGAGCCTCTGGAATTCCCAGGAGTGGAATGCTCACAGCTCAGAGCCCCAGCCAGCAGGGACAGGAAGAGCAGGAACCCTCCCAAAATCACACCAATAAAAACGTTTATTTTCTAATCTCAAACTATTTCATGGCTTGGAACCCTATTATGTTAATTGACTAAGGACATCCCTGTATTAACTATTAATCTTTGAGATGGAACATTATCAAACCTTTTCAGGTATATAATAAACCAATCTACTAGCAAAAGAGAATTATCTTCAAATAAGTCCAACAGGGTAATTACACCTAACAATTAATTCTGACACCTCTTCACCTGAACCTGGATCTCTGCAGCCCATTTTTCCAACTGAGCTCCCAAAGACCTTTCTCTTCAAAGTACCAATGAGCTTCCTAGTCCCTAAGCAACACAAAAGTGAAGGAATTACAGTTGTTCAGGAATATTATTTTAGCTACAATGAAGTCCTCCAAAGCTTCTTCCAAATTTTTATTTTTAAGAATTTAAAAGCATTGAGATTACACTAACTTTATTTTCTCCTGTAATCTTTATCATTTCTGGCCTGATAAGCAAAACAAACAAGCTTTTCTGATTGAATTTTAATTGATTTAACTACAACAGCTTGGTCTTGACACGAGCTGGAGGTGTCAGACAAACTGAGGTAGGAAATTCAATCACATACACTGCAGTTAAACCCCACAGCCACAATGCCTGCAAGCACCTTGAGCACTCCTGTAAGTATTCCTGGTATCTATTAAACACTTTTTTACTTTTTGCACGCTCTGAAAACAAACTTTAAAGCTCCAGCTCACACTCTGCCTTGCCCAGAGCCACAAGGAGCTGTCTCCCAGTCCCTGCTCTCCTTTCTGAGCTCTGAGCAGCACCCATCACACTCAGGGCACGTCCCAGGACCAGAGCTCACCTCCCCTGCAGGATTTCCCTCTCCCTCCCTGCTGGATTGGAATTGGGTGTCAGGATCACCCAGCAGCCAGAGCATTGATCCATACAAAAATAAACCTGCTGTGCCTCAAGGAGCTCCCTTGGGATGGTAAAATGAGGGAAGCTCCCAGGACAGGGAGAGAGAAGCAGCTCAGGTGCTGTGACATCCTCTGGAGGATGAAACTAGGGCTGAGGACAGGTGCTGGCTGTCACCTGCAGCCAGGTGACCCCTCCCTCCTGGAACAGTGCACACGGCAGGGCCTGGATGCAAACCACAGAAGGGCAAGGAAGGAACTGAGCAGGGAAGGGAAATGCCAGCACAGGTAAGGAGCACACACACCTGTGCCAGGCACAGCACCCCAAAGCTCTGCCTAGAGCCAGAAACCTGTGCTAGGCTGGGTCTGACCCTGCAGCTTTCCCAGGCCAGTGCCTGGGTGGGAGAAGGGCAGGGAAGGGGAATTCTGCTTTTCTGCCCTGCCCTGCCTGCCTGGGGTCCCACTAACCAGGGCAGCCCTTGTGGTACAGCTCAGCCTCACACTGAATCACCTCCCTTCCTCTAACCAGCACCCCCAGAGCACAGGGTAAACCCAAGCAACCAGGGGTTACAATGGGTGAGCTGAGTTATCATTTAGGCTGGATTGGTGCAGCACAGGCCAAGCTGCTCAGAACAACTGCTCTGCTCTGATCAGAGCTCCTGTTACTGTATTACCTGAAATCAGCTATTCCCAAACACAGCCTGAACAAGGACAGGACCCCTCCCTTCCCTGAGGCTCTGAGGATGCTCCTGCAGCATCACCTTCCTGGCCTGTTCTGCTGCTAACAACACTCTGTCTATACATTTAGGGTAATTCATTCACAGGTAAATTCGAATCCAAATGCTTCACAGTCCTAGATTCTTTTCTCCTACTTACACTTGGAATATTGGCACTGACTAATAGGATGTATTTTTTATAATTGTGCTGCTTTAAGTAAGTATCCATGGCTGATTTTCCAGATGCTGTGGAGTTAACTGCTCCTTTCAGTTCAACTTATTTTCATGTCAGAATTACACTTAAATTACACTGCTACATTAAATACTATGAACACAGAACTAGAGGTGTTCCATGCATCCTCACCCAGCAAAAAGGAATTGTGAATTCAGGTTAGGACTGGTAGGGATAACTTCCATTCCCATCACCTCTTTTCCTGTGTAACTCCAGCATCACTTGGTGGGCAGTGGATCCTTGCTGGATCTAGTGCAGCACAGGCACTCCCTAAATGTGGCTTTGGGGTTATTTTTAGCAGGATGCACAGAAATCTGACTGATGGGGCTGGACTCTGAAAACTCCCCGTGGAGAGCTGCATTTTGAATATCCTGACAGCAGAGATCAGAGTGCTGCTGAATTAACCCTGTCACCAGCAGCTGCACACCTCCTTCCCTGGGCTGGGGAAGATCCTGGGACTGCCAGAACCTCTGAGCCATCCCATAACCACTGAGCCACCACACAGGGAAACTGAGGCAGCAAAGGTGCCTCTCCTCAGACCCCACATGAACAGTGCTGGCAGAGCACTGCAGGCTGATGCTCAGCTCCCTGTGTCCTTACAGCAGATTGTCCTGACAAGGGTTTTCCTTGGATCACAGGATATGATGAGAGAACTTATCACTTAAGAAGTTAAGAGCACCTTAATCAAAGTAATTACTGAAACCGATCTGATTGGGAAGTAATTTATTTACAAAAAGTTAGGACTGCCAGCTGGGAAGCTCTGACCCAACCCCTGAGCTGATTGCTTTAGATGTGGATGATTTCCCACTTAATTTTTCAAGTGCTATTGAAAATGTCTTCATCTGTGAATGTCAAATATTTATTTTTCTAAAACACTAAATAATGGCCATCTAGGCATCTCAACATGTAAACAGCAGGCTGGATAGGCTGTCAAGCACCTGGGTGAACGGGAGTTTCTCCGAGGCAATCACAAGAGGGAATTCCCCCAGGACAGAGCTCTCAGCAGGGCTGGCACTGCCACATCCTGCCTGGAGAGCTCCTCTTCTGCTGAGAGCCTGCTCCTCCCTCCCAGGATCCCACCTGAACAGTCTGCCCCTGAAAATCCCAGCCCATCGTGGATTTCATTAATCAGCTCTGCACTCGTGGTGCGTATTTGCATTTTCTGAAGGTTTGGTTGGGATGTACGAACATCAAATCACAGAATCAGAGAATGGGCTGGGAGAGACCTTAAAGCTGATCCTGTTCCAGCCCCTGCCAGGGCAGGGACACCTCCCACTGTCCCAAATTGTTCCAAACCCAGTGTCCAGCCTGGCCTTGGGGCACTGCCAGGGATCCAGGGGCAGCCACAGCTGCTCTCGGCACCTGTGCCAGCCCTGCCCACCCTGCCAGGAACAATTCCTGCCCAAAATCCCATCCAGCCCTGCCTCTGGCACTGGGAGCCATTCCCTGTGCCCTGTCACTTCAGGCCCTTATAAAGGGTCTCTCTCCATCCTTTTTGTCAGCTCCCTCAGGTCCTGGAAGGCCACAATTAATTACCCTGAAGCTTCTCTTCTCCAGGCTGAACAAGCCCAGTTGTGCCAGGCTTCCCCCACAGCAGAGCTGCTCCATCCCCTGAGCACCTTGGTGGTCTCTGCTCTCATCCAACAGGTCCCTCCTGTGCTGGGAGCCCCAGAGCTGAAGCAGCACCCCAGGAACTTTTCACATACAACAGACAAAAACCAATCTCCTGTGTAAAATGCTGACAGCAATTCAGGGGCCAGCAAATGAAGGGATTCCATTCAGACTTGGTCCTTTACTTTCTGGGCTCAGAGGAGTAAGAATCATCATCTAGACCTACTCTCAGTGATGCATCAGAATTATCTGATCTACTCCCAGTGATGAATGAGAAAGGCACTTGTGGAGAGGAATGCTCCAGAGGAATTATGGAATAAGGATGGAGCCTGTGTGAGGGGCAGCCTTTAGATCTGGGATCATCTTCGGGGTCCTGCACTGACATTCCACAGCCCAAAACCCACCACACATCAGGACTGGCTTCCCTAGGGAGACCAGGCTGAAAACACGGATGGGGCAGAACCTGGGCAGGGTTTGGGCAGGGCAGAGCTGCACCCCATAACCTGGAGAAGGCAGTTTTAGGGTCAGACATTCCATGTTCAGCTGTGATCCTGAAATGATCACGATGCTCTGGATCCCCAAGGTACTGTCCCAAAAGGGTGAGAAGTCTCAAGCTCCTCTCAGAGCACACATATATCTAGAAATACACAGGAATTTTAAATTTCTGTCCAATTCCAGCCCTACTTCGTGCACCCTGTTTTTACAGACTCCCAGAATGGCCGAGGTAGGAAGGGAACTCTGGAGTTTCTCTTGTGCAATCCCCCTGCTCAAGTTTTTCTTGCAAGTTCTTGCCAAAATAGTTCAGCCTGACTTTCAGAATGGTTTTTTACAAAAATGTGCAAGTGCTCCAAGTTATTCTTCCACTTGCACCTGTGGAAAAGTTTCTTCCACAGGAATGAAATCTGTGCATAGAAATGTGTCAAAGGAGCATATGTGATGCCTGAAGTCTCCTGCAAACACGATTCCTGTTGGTGTCAACCTCATGGCATTACAAGAGATCAAAAAAAACCAACGTAGTATGGAAAAACTTGGTTTCCTTTTGAATTCAGACAACTTTTTCTGGTTTTTTTTAACTGCTGAATGCTCCTGAGCCTCGGACAGTGTCACATCCTTGTGCTGGGGAATCTCCAGCCTGGGAGGGAGCTACCAACAGCCGTGGTGCAGGGCTGGGGATGGAAAATCACCTTTCAGTCCTGCAATGCACATGTGGCCCCAGCACACGTGGAATGTTTACATCCTCAGAAAAACGATCCAACTGTCCCACTCCATCTCCAGGGCAGACTGACAGGGGAATTTTTCTTTAATAAAGAACTTTGCTGAAACAGGAATGTCAGCTCCAGTGCGCGCTGCACTGACTGGAACAGGATCAAAACTCAGCTCCACACGATGTTTTCAGGGGAAAAGAGGAGAATGTTTCATGGAATTTAAGTCGGGATTTGGCTTGCATCCTAGAACATATATCTTGTTATGAAAACTGCTGAAACACTTTTAAGTGGGCAAGCCATAAGTGTCCTTGGAGCTATCCAGTCAACTGGAAGTCACATAGGCAGAACCTCCGAAAGTAGAAAAGCCTGAAATTGGGAGGGGGGGTGAGGGAGGGGCAAGCAATCTTGGAATCCTATCTGTTATCCGGAACGGCTCCCTTGTGCCTACAGCATGAAGTAGTTACAACTTGTTTTCTGCTATTGTCACAGATCCAGGACGTTACTCTGGCTAAATCATAATCTCTTCCTGCCTCAGTTCATCCATGTGCAAACCTGGCTCGCTAACTCTTACCTTAATGTGTCATGGGGCTTAATTAATAACACTTAGGTCTTTTAAGTCCTCTACAAACATTAACTACTTCTTGTAACAACTCTCCAAGGTATTATTATCCCCATTTTACTCCTGGAGAAACGGCAAAAGAGGTTGTCACTTGCCCAAGGCAACGGAGTAATAGTTAGAGTTAGAGATCCTCTTCACGGACAACTCTAACAGAGGAAACATATCAAGAAAGGCAAAGACAATAACGACAAGCTCGGAATTACTTTCAAAAGTGCACCATAGGCACCTGGAAGACGATGGAAACCCCTCCCAGAAACAACAGCCTTGGGACCAGAAGAAGCATCACAACTGGCAGCAGAGAGAACGAAGCACCCTGGCCAGAGCCAGGCTCGAGCTCGCCCAAAGAGCCACACGCAAAGAGCCAGACCTGTCCTCCCGAGCGCTCCTAAGTACCATAAAATTGAGCAACAGGCTTGTACAGTGCTCTCCAGCAACAGCGAGCGAGCAGATAATCAATGTGGTATGCAGCACGCGAATTCCTTCCGCCGCCTTCCCAGCGGGGACCGGCAATGCCAATAACGGCGCCGGGGTCCCGCACGGTCCCCGCGGGTGACAGCGGCAGAGCGGGTGTCACCCCCAGCGCTGCCATCCCCGGAGCCGAGCCGTGCCGAGCCGTGCCCAGCCGTGCCGAGCCGTGCCGAGCCGTGCCCAGCCGTGCCCAGCCGTGCCCGCAGCGCTCGCCCCGGGGCCGGTGACAGGCGCGTCCGGCGCTGCCGCCCCGGCGGCGACAACACCAGCAACAGGCGCGTCCTGCGCGGGACCCGCGCGGGCTCGGCCCGCGATGCGCCCGCAGCGCCGCGGCTCCGGCCGGGCCCCGGGGCGCGGGACGGGCCGGGCGGGCGGGACCCGCCGCAGGCCCGGGCCTGGCGGGGCGGCCGGGGGGTGTCAGGCGGGGTGACACCGCTCCGCCGCTCCCCGCGGCCGGGCCGGCCCGCCGGGGCTGCGGCCGCGGCTCGCCCGGGGCTCGGCGGCGGCCGCGGGGGGAGAGCGGGGAGGGGACGCGGAGCGGGCGGCGGGCGGCGGGCCCGCGGCGGGCGGGCCCCGAGGGGACATCCCGCCGGTCACTCGGAGCGGCCACCCCGCGCCCCCCACCTGAGCCCGGGCTGGGAGCCGCGCGGCGCCGCCGCGGCACTCACCTGCGGGAGCGGGGGCCGGGGAGCGGCGCCGCGGGGCCGCGCTGAGGGCGGGCGGGCGGGCGGGCGGTGCTGGCGGCGGCGGCGGCTCCGCGCTCCGGGCGCTCGGCGCTCAGCGCTCAGTCGCCATTTCCCGCCTACCGACCCGCTGCACCGCACCGAGGGACCCGGATGGCAGCGGGGCCGCCGCGCAGGCGCGCCCGGCCGGGGGAGGGGGCCGGGCCGGGGCAGGCCGGGAAGGAGGGAACGGGGCCTGGCGCGGCGGCGGGATCGGCGCCGGGACCCGGAGCGGGATCAACACCGGCACCGGGATCGGCACCGGGATCGGCACCGGGATCGCCGAGGTGCCCCGGCGGAGGAGGCGCGGCCCTGCGTGCGCGGCGCTGGCGCCGGGCCGGGAGGTGAGGGGAGAGCAGAGCGCGGGAGCTCTGAGGGGGCGCGAGCGGGCCGGGCCGGGGGGGAGCGGGAGCGGGAGCGAGTCCCGGCCCTGCCCGGTGATCCCGGCCCTGCCAGATCCCGGCCCTGCCCGCGGGACTGGCCCCGGACGGACAGACAGACGGACGGACGGACGGACGCGGCTCCTCCGGCCGCCCCCTCCCCGCGCTGCCCCGGGCACCGCTCCCGGCTCGGCTCCCGGCCGGCCATTCCCGGAGCGTGGGGCAGTGCTGCCTTGCGGTTTCGGTTGCTGTTTTAAGTGGCCTGTGCAGTCTGGTGTGAACTTTTATTTCCGCTTTCTCTTTGGGTTTTTTGTTTGTTTTTTCCTAGGCAGCCTCTCTGTGTGTGAAGTACTGAGGATGCTGCATGCTTTACTGTTTGAAGGGCTTAATGAAGCCATCTCTTGCAGTATAGCAGTATATGTAGTATAGTATATGAAGTTAACATTTCTCATTCCAGTGCTACTGAACTTGGATATCTTTAATTTTTCTCATGATGATCACTTTTACTTACCAGTCTTTGTAACAGAAATCAGTTCCCAGGTCCACCTGTGTTTTCGCAGGATAACATCTCGAGGTATTGCCCAGAATGGGAGGTTTTTACAGGAGTATTTGGCATCCTGTAATTTAGCAGTAAGGAAACCTGCACGGGTGTTGTGTTTCCTGGTACCTGTTGACTCCGTGCTTAGCTTCTGAACGTGGATCAGATTATAGAAGTCCCAGCTCTCTAGTCACCTAAAATATTTATTGGCCTGTTAAAGGGAAGCACATCTGCTGCTCTGAAGCCAAGACTTGTTTTAGAATTCTGCCACAGGACTCTACTCGTCTGTCTTTATCAGAAGACTATAAAGCTAATTTTACCACAGAATAGAAATCATAGGCAGGCGGTGGAAACTCATTCAGAACAGAGAACCATATTCCTTTAGAGCATTAAAGTATTTCTTGTGAATATTTTGTGAATGATCAGCTGTGGAAAAGGTTAGTTTGGGCATGTTAGAGCCTCATTAAGGTGGCTTGGCAGTCCCTTAGGAGGAACTTGTATGGCAGGATAACTCTGTGATGTCTCACACTGTTAGCCCAAAAGGACATTCACTGATGCTTAGAAAGTGGGAGTTTTGGGAAATGGTGGGTGGAAATACTCTCTCAAGCCATGTAATTAAAATGAAATGAGCTGCCAGAGGAGATGATCCAACAAGATTTAAAGCAAGCAGGTATTTGTGTGAGCACCAGCACGGCCAAAAACACTCAGAGAAGAGATTAAACGTGTGACTCAGGGTTCAAACTGATCTTTATGGCAATGAGAACTGGCCTTTTCTGTGGAACACGAGATCAGCATTTGTTTTTCACAGTGCCTTGTGCTCTCCTCGAGTTCCCTGGTGCTGAACTAGGGAGAAGGGGCTGCCCTGGCAGGAATGGGAACATGGAAAACCATCTTGCTGCTGGTGCTGCTGTGCAGGGAGAAGTTGAGAGTTGCAGAGCTCAGAATGTGTGTTTGGGCCAAAGGAAAGGCTGGGCTGGCAGCAGTGGGCTTCCCTCTGCCAGAGGATTTGGGCTCCCCACACACTGGAGGAGGGTTTGCCTCACTCGACAGAGAAGCTGAAGGTGCAGCTGAGTGGGGGCACTGCCCATTCCTGCAGTGGGATCCTCACTGCTCCCTGGAGGCCATTCCTCAGGGTTTCCTCTCAGCTCTTTCCCTGAGCCTTGCAGAGCCCCTCACTCTGTGTTTCCATAACCAGAGTGAGCTCCCTGGTGCTGCAGAGCTCCTGGGAGCAGCCTCAGTGGCTTGGGCAGCTGTTTGCAGCATCTGCAGCCTCAGGCCTGGGTGGGGTTTGTTCCAGCTTCACTTTAACTTCAGCATCAGGCACTTCTCAGCAAATTCAGGAGTATTCTTTGGGTTTGTATCTTGCTATTGGCCATTTGCAGTGTCTGCTGTTCCTTTTGCCTTTCTGAAGGGAGTCAGTTCCATTGGCTGGGCGACCAGAGTTAAGAGAGCAGCAGCTCCCAGGCTGTGCTGCTGCTCCATCCCAGCGTCTGGGAGCCAATCTGGCTGGCCAGGAGCAGCTCCAGCCTGGCTGTTCTCACTGCAGACAGACAGCAGCAGGGATTCATCTGCTCCCAATCCCACAGAAACACACGGGAGTGATCCTTGTGTTTGATCTGGCACAGCACAGCACTTGAGAGTGGCATGAGACATTCCTCCAGGGATGGAAATGCACAGCCACAAGTCAAACCCAGCTTTGGGAAGTTGAACTGTAGATTACCCATCCCAGTAATCCCAGTGTGGCTTCATGGGGTTTCATATAGGTTAAGGAATTGGAGTATTATGGTTTCTATACTGGCATGAAGAAGTTCAGGCATCAATGTCATTACTCTGTTTCTGGCTGGCTGAAAATTCCACTGCACTCTGATGAATAGGGAGAGATGGCCCCGGTTGGTTTTGTGGGTTTTCCTGTTTTATTTAAACTGCAGAAATCTGGTCTCCTCTGTCCCAGAGCCAGCTGGAACAGCAGGACACTGCTCCTCCTTATAAAGTGCCCAATCTCACGTTTTCTAGTTCAGCACAGCAGGACTTTTGATACTATCAGGTATTTTGGTGGGTCTCCTGAAGGAAGGGTCCCAGGTTACTTCAACTGGAAGTTCCCTGCTTGGGAATTTTCAGGTTACTGAAAGCTCTGTGTATCTCCTGGAGCAGGGATTGCAGCTGACAGATCTATGGCACGTGGAAATTCTCCTTGACAGGGATAAAGGAGAAAGTTTTCAGGTACAGAATTTCTTCAGAGGTGTGTGTACAGGAAATGGGTCCTGCTGAGAGCTCAGGACCTCCCAAACCACCACATGAACCAGAAGCATTCAATCCAGCGTGCAAACTGCAAACAGAATAGATTTACAGAGAAAACCTTTTGTACTTCTGTATGTACTGCTGCAGAACACTCACAGGCTCTTCTGACCTGCAGGCTTTGGATTTCCCACTGTTGCTGGGTTTGCGTGTATGAAAGTGCAAAATGGTAACATTGAATAAAACCCACAAACCATTATCTCCTGTCTGTTTCGTTTCTTGTCACTTCAAAGTATCTTTAGCTCTTCATGGCTGTTAACATGCTGAAAAACATGGGGGTTGTTTCATCCAGAACTGGGTTTGACCTTCTGGCAAGATCCTGCCCCTCGGTTTGGTTTTCCTCATTTTGAAGTTAAAGCGGGTTCATCAGTGATTGTTTTTGTGGGATCCATGTGACTTTGGGAAAGCTTTGGCAGAGTCTGTTTGCTGCAAACCTCCAAAACTGGGCAGCTAGGCCTGGCTGGAGTAACTGGAGTTGTTTCTCTGGCTGTTGGGTGGAGGTGCCTGCATTTCTGACACTGCAGTGGGATCTCCGTGTTTGAATGCATTGCCACGTGGATCCAAAGGGATCAGTAACAGGAGCTCAGAGCCAGCACTGGGTGTGCTGCAGCTCCCTGGGCGTGCTGTGGGCTGGGCCCTGGGGAAGAGGCTCTGCTGGGTTTGGATTCCTCCTGCAGAGCTGGCATGTGAGAGGCACTGGGTTCCCAGTCTGGTTCCCAGTCTGGCCGGGTGCTGAGGGAAGCAGCTGCTCGGGATCCGTCTGCCTTGTCTGTGCTGCCATTGCCATGGCAACAGAGCTGCTCCACACAAATGCACAGGGAGGGCAGAGCAGCATTTCCAAAACAAACCCGAGCTGCTGTGTGTGCTTCTGGGTGCTCAGAGCCCCAGTGCTGCTCCAGCCCCTCCTCAGCTCGGTGGCCTCCTGGAGCCTCAGCAGCAGCCCCTGGTCCTGCCTGAGCTGTGGAGCCCACAGTTAAACACAATGTCCAGCTGTGGTCACACAAGGGTGAAGCAGAGTAATCACTCTGATGGAAAGAGAACAAAAAGAGAAAACATGGAATGCAAAGGAAAAGAAAAAGGCAGAGGAGGAGGAATGTGGAACCCACCTTCAGCCCAGGAGGGACGTGCTGTTGCTGGGCAGGGAAGGGAAAAGCAGCTGCAGCTGTGAGTGCAGAATGGTTTCATCTCAACATTTCAGCATCTCCCCAGGCTGTGCCCTGTGGTGCTGCACTGCTTTGGAGACTGTGGGGTTCAGCTGGGACCAGGACACAGCACTGTGCTGGAGTTCCACTTTGTCAGTGCAGAAACTGGGAGAAATTTTTTTGCCATTGATACTGGAAGTAGTAATAAACTGTCTTAAAAACCCAGAACATAATTGTACGAGCATTGAACTTTATTTAAGAGGTTCACTGAGCTGGCAAGGAGCAAACCTGACCCATTACTTCAGCCCAGAGCACAGGGATGAGTTCAATCCCCTCATCAGGGCCCTACAACCTGTGTCCACAGGAGCCCTGGGGGGAGCAGGGGGGACAATCCCCTTCATTCCCACCACTGCAGAGCAATGGAATCATCTCCATCAGTCCTGAAAGTGCCTGATCACAGAACACAGAAAAGGGTCTGACTTACAGATCTGATGGAGAAAACCAAACTGGGGCACGTGGTGGGTGGAACTGGAAATGAGCTGGAGCTGGGATGGACACTGGGGCAGCACACCAGCACCCACAGTGTGTTTACCTGGGCAAGGGCTGGTCCTTCCATCGAGGGGCTGGCAGCTGCTGGAGATCTCTCTCACTGGCACACTTACCCCTTGAACACAAGGATTTCCTACAAGCTGCAAATGATTTTTATCACCTTTTAAATCGAGCTATTAGTTGCACAACTTTTCTGTGATGTATGGAATGATTCAAGTCCTACTGCAGATTTCCAGCTCTAGCTACGAGGTGTGGTCACTGTACAGGAGTTCAGTGGGACGTGGTGCTGGCTGGCAGTGAGGAAGGAGCAGTTACTGAACTGTTCAGTTCCCAGTCCCTCTGATGTTCCATTCTCACTGCTGTACACACCCCAGCACTGGGAGCAGTTCTGCCAGGCAGGTGGGACTGTAGAAAAGGAGTTCTTGGCTGTACATGGCTTCCACAGCAGCTTTGTTACATCAGGTACAAACTGTACAAGTTCTCCAGGTTCCAAGTGTTGAAGTGGCAGAAAGAGTTCAGCCTGTGTTTATAGCCTGGGTTTAAGTGCAGAGATGATTACAGGTAAGGACCAGGCTGAGTAACCAGCTCCATGTAACAGCAAAGATGTGGGTTTAATACAACTGCAACAGTACAAGTATGTACATATGTACAGAGGGTGTCCTGCTGCCAGCACCCTGGGTCCTCAGCTTGCTCAGGAGGGCTCAGTGCAGCAGGGCAGCTGCAGCTCTCAGCACGGGGGCTCGGGCTGAGCTCTGTGCTACAGGACCCCCTCGCTGAGGCGGGACTTGCCGTAGTCGCCCAGGTCGTTCTGCAGCTCCCGCTCCTCGTCATCTGCAAGGACAGAGCCTCGTTAGCTCACAGCCGGAACGCCCAGCTGCCCCTGAGCTGCCGCTGCACAAACACCTGCAGGTCCCAGCCCAGCTGCTGTGTGACACGATGGACAGGGGCAGGGGAGTCCAGCCCGGCTGTCAGTGCTGCAGGGGGATCTGCACTCCCAGCTCCACACCCTGCAGCACTCCCAGCAGCTGCTGGCCTTTCACACTGCCAGCTGCCTTTCAAACCTCCTCTAAAGCCCAGCTCCTGCTCACAGTCCCGTGCCCAGAGCTGACTCCATACGGCTCCACAGAGGGTGGGAACTTCAGGGACTGGCACAGCAAGTCACTGGGACCCCTTCCACACCATGGGCCTCCTTCTCTCAAGCAGTGAAAACCCCTAAAACTTCCATTTGTTCCAACTAATAAGCTTTTCCTGCACCTCAGAGCTATCCCTGTATATCAGGAAAGACTCTTGTTCACAGCAGAGGGAATCCAAGCTGAGCTGCCCCATTTCCAAGGCTGTGGAGCTGCCTGGAGCTCCCCACACCTCCACACCAGCACCCTGGGGCCAGGCAGGGCCCGAGGGGCTGCAGCTCACCTGCAGGACAGCTCTGGAAGGAAGTGCCATGGAAGCACCTGCACATCCTGCAGCTACTCCCCCTCCACCACTCACAGACACTTTAGAAGTTGCCACCTTCAAACATCTCCTTGTCCTTCAGCAGGTGCTGAGGGAAGGAGCCAGGCTGGGAGCAGCCCTGCCCCAAGGAACATCCCCCAAACTGGCTATTTCCCTGGGTAATTTCAAACTAAGCCCACACATCCTAGAGAGAATTCCTGGCAAGAGAAGCCCTGTGGAACATGCCACAGGCTTTGTTCAGCCTGCTGCAGACCTGGCTGATGTTTTCCTGACAGTTTTTAGACAGAAATTCTCATTCCTTTTTCCCCCTCCCTAAACAATTATAACCACCCTCCCCTCCTGCCCTCTCCTGCCCTGCAGACAAATCAGTGCAAAGCCTGAAGCAGCCTCCTTTTCTGGAAACTGCCCCTGGAAGCTGCACTGGCCACACTCAATCACAGCTCAAGCCAACACAAGTTATTAAGGAACAACAGAACAAAGCTTGGGAAATGTGGTTTGAGGCAGTAACAGTCTGCTCAGACCATCCCTCAGGAAGAAGCTTCCAGAAGTCACCTTTTGCCATTAACTACCAGCTCTGAATCCAGTCTGTCTCTACAGAGACAAAGAGGGGTTCATCAGGAAAAGGATCTTGCCCAAGCTCAAATTCCAAGCCAGCAGAGCAGGGGCCCTGCAGGGACCCCACCTGGAAGGGAAATGCTTTCAGGGGTCACTGTCAGAGCTCTGTTTTCTCAAACACCACTCACACTGCAAGTTACCCAAGCCCAGCCTCTGGGGTTGAACATTTTCCCAGCACCCAGAGCTGGATCACAGCCACCCTTCCCCAGGTGGCACTGGGGAATGCTGCCCATGTCACTGCACTGCTCATGGCCCCCCTGCTGCCCCAGAGCCAGCTGCTCACTCTGATGGAGCAGCACAGGGCTCTGAGGGGATGACAGCTGGCTGGGATGGGGACAGGACAGGGAGCTGCACCCCTGCTCTGTGTGGCAGCCACCTACAGCCTGGCTCTGCTGCCAGGGCACAAGGGACAGGGCAAGAGCAAACGGCCTCAGCTGTGCCAGGGGAGGCTCAGGGTGGAGATTGGGAACATTTCTTCACAGCAAGGGCTGCCCAGAGCACTCAGGCTGAGTGAGGCAGCAGCAGCACAGGCTCAAGGCTCAGCCACAGTTACAGCTCCCAGAGCTGCATGCTGAAGCCCAGGTAAGGAGCTGCTGCAGAGAGGAGCTGGGCAGGCCCCACTGCTGACCCGGGGAACAGCAGTGAACTGTGAAACCCCCAGCACAGGGTCTGCAGGGCTCAGGGGCACACAGGACACCCTGCACTCCCTGCACCACCAGGGGCATGGCTCCCATGGCCCCACACAGACAGGAAAGTGCCATGGAAGGGCTTCTGCTACTGGAGCAGGCTGCTCTGCACCCCATGCCCTTGTGCAGCTGCACCCAGGGAGCACCCCAGAGGGGCAGGGATAGCACACAAACCCCTGCTCTGGCACAGACCAGGCTGCAGCTGGAGCAGCAGGCACTGCAGCTCATCAGTAAGTTAATTAATCACCACAGGTCCTGTCCATCCTATTCTTTCACTTGTGCACGGTTCCAAATGCCAGCCCAGGCTGCTGACACTGCACTCAGCTGCACTCACTGTCAGCTGCTCTCCACTGGCTTTGCCCATTCCTTTTGATTAGATGCCAATTAAATACAGTGCCTGAAAAACCTCCAGCTGAAAACTTAACTTACATAACTTACTTATGAAAGTCAGAATCAGGGGGCCTGTAGGATTTTTGTCCCATTTCCTATTTTCCCCCTCTATCCTGTACATTTCCATTTAACTGGAAATTCTGTTTATGCAGTGTTCTCACCCTACAGCCATGCAGCCTGTCACAGCTGTCCCCAAGCAGCTGGATGAGAAGGCAGACAGGGCAGGCAGAGGTGAGCAAGGGAGGCAGTGCAGGAGCCACATGCAGGACAGGGAGTGGCCATGCACACACAGGTGTTAGCAGCACTGGGGCAGCAGGCTGAGGGGGGTTAGCAGAACACCACAAGCCTGTTGAATCTGTGTACAATGCACCAAAGTGACCCCTGGAATCACCACCTGAGGCCTCTCTGCACACCAGCTCCAGGAGGTGTGACAAGAGCAGCAGTCAAACCACTTCATTCCTCTAGAAAATTTAGGAATGTCAAGGCCCAAAGCCCCCCCAGCCAGGGGCCAGAGCTGGGGGTTTGTGTAAAACCACATCTGGAATTTAGAGTCTTCTTTTCCTAGCAGAACTACAGACACCTGCAGCAAGGTGCCAACCCCTCACTCCAGACTGTTGCATCGTTGCTGTCCCACAGACAGAGAGGACCAAATTTCAAGCTTGGTTGTTCTGTCTGAACCATTTGTGATCAGCTACACCAGAGAGGCTTTACACAAATTCAACAAGTAGCTCAGCATGGATTCATCACAGTGGGATGGAGGTAAGGCCCAAGCTCACCTTGGACGTCTTCTTCTCCACCATCACCATCCTCTTCCTCATTGTAAGCCAGCTCAGCCTGTTTGTCTGCCTCATACTCACCCACGTTCCCATCATCCCCATTATAATCTGCCAGTTTAGAACCCTGCTGTGGGTCCACAGGGGATTCATTCTCATCAAAGAACCGGCCTGTGGAGTAGGAAAGGAGTGAGTCAGCAGCAGAGAGGGAAGAGACAGATCCTACCCGAGAGCAGAGGGCAGTGGAGGCAGGAGAAAGGGGGAGAAGGGACAGGGCTGGGGCAGGACAGGGCTCCCCTGTGCAGGTGACACCTCTGGGTGACACCTGGCTGTGCCACACTCCCCTCTGCACAGGGCTGCAGTGAGCACCCACACAGCCCCAGGCACCCAGAGATTTCTCAGAAGCACAGGAGCCCTCACTCCTGGCAGGGGCAGTGTGCACCTCTCCTGAGGGCTGGCATTTTGGATTTCCAGCCCCACCACCGCCCTGGCAGGGCCTGCAGGGGGTGCCCTGCTGCACTCTGCTTTCCTAACAAGCTTTTCCAGCCTTCAAAATGCCCCAAACCCAGTATTTTCACCTCCCAGCAAAAAATTAAGAAGGGTTTCATATCCTGAAACAATGCCTAAGAAAAATGGAATCACTGGAAATGTGGAATGAGAGACAATTGCCCAGGTGAGAGATTATTGGTGTGATGTCAGCTCAGAGCTGGGCTTTAATGGGATACAGGGAGATCTCTTCCAGCCCAGTGCTTGAGGGAAGCAGCTCTGAGCCTGCAGAGGTTACTGGCCTGGAAGACTGTGGATAAATGGAAAAAAATTGAATTAAAGTGTGATACAATTCTTACACACTGGGCACCAAGGCTGCCAGGGCAGGTGATGATTCTCAGTGCAAGCAACTAATGGAGAAGTAAAACTGGAGAATGATTTCAACATCAGGATTAAAAATGGACAGATGTAAAAGTGAAATTATTCCCTGAAACAATGTGTGTATAAAATCCAGGACAGAGGCAGCACCATCCTGTTTCTCTGTATGTGGGAGAAAAAGCAGAATCACACCCAGCCCAGCTCAAACATACAGGAGCAGCAGATTCAGGTATTTTCATAAAACAAGCAAGGAAAAACCATGATCTGTTTAGAAATCCAAAGCTGCACACATTATTCACTGCCTGTTCATGTGTGATGCAGTGATCCTGCTGGTATTTCTGACACTGCATTGTGTACAAACCCAGGTAGGACAGTGGGATTTGCACATGTCAAACCCAAACTGAGCCATGGAAGACAAGGGCATGGACCCAGCTTCCAGCAAAACCAGCCCATGGACAGCCAGAGATGCTGAGACAAACAGGCACTGGATGAGCTGAAGCTGACAGAAGGAAAGGCTGAAGCTGATGAAGAGATCCCAGGAAATGCAGCAGCCCCACAAAGGGCCAGACTGAGCTCAGGGAGCACAGCCAGTGCCACCCCTGCCATGGGGACACCTCCCACTGTCCCAGGGGCTCCAGCCCCAGTGTCCAGCCTGGCCTGGGGCACTGCCAGGGATGCAGGGGCAGCCACAGCTCTGGGCACCCTGTGCCAGGGCTGCCCACCCTGCCAGGGAACAATTCCTGCCCCAGATCCCACCCAGCCCTGCCTCTGGCAGTGGCAGCCATTCCCTGTGTCCTCTCCCTTGTCTCCAGCCCCTCCCCAGCTCTCCTGGAGCCCCTCCAGGCACTCCAAGGTCTCCCCAGACTCCTCCCTCCTCCAGGCTGAACAGTCCCACTCTGCACCCTCTGCTTCAAAGCTCTCAGTCACCAGCACCGAGCCAGGCACCTGCCCAGGTGGGAGCAGGAGCTGGCCCCTCCATCCCAGGGCTGAGTTTGTCACCAATGGACCTTTCTGAACAGCCAGTGACCACGAGGACAGAGCCTTGCACAAACCCGGATTAGCTGTTTCCTTTGGGGACAATCCCTCCCTCACTGCACCATTAACACCTGCAATCTGACTTATTCCAAACACAAAGGAGCAAAGAGCACAGACCAAGTGGGGGCAATTCCTGACTCTCAGGTACCCCTCACAGCCTACAATGGAGACATTTCCTTCCCAGCTCCTGCCTGCACAACCACCCCTCACATTTAATCTGTGACCAGGGAAGAGACAATCCATTAACAACCCAACTACTGAAAGGAGAAGCTTGCTCACTCCACAAGCTGCTCTGAGAATGTAACAAGCCTTACACACCTCAGGATACAGAGTGGAAGCCAGGCCTGCCCAGGTTCTGTGACAATTTGTAATACACTCATTCCTGCTCCACCACAAAGTTCCACAGGTGATATTAAAACAACCAAAGTTTTCTCAAGTTTTGGCTGAATTCTTACAATACTGTCCAAAAAGTGTATTGAATCAAATAAAGTAACTCAGCATCCTGCATGTATCAAAGTTCTGACTTAAGCAATTTAACTGCACAGTAATTTCCAAAAACACCTTAAATTCCAGTAAGGAAATAATTTTTTAAAATAACTGAATGTAAATGTAGAACTTGTCTTTTACCCAGGAACACATATTCCTTCTCAGGGTCCCTCTCCAAAGGTCCCTATTTTCCAGGGAGGCACTAACACAGATAAAAAAGGGATTTTTTAACATATTGAAGTGTGTGATATTGGCCAACTTACTTTGCTTTATCTTCTGCAAATCACTGACTCGGCTCTTTGGGATTTTTAGCTGGTCTGGCTCAATCCTGTGCTCTTTCTGGGCTTCCACATTTTCTTCAAAATTCAAGTGCTGGAGAGGGTTTGGAGGGATCTGCTTGGCAATGTCAGCGTTTCCATCACTGTCACTGGGCAAACCTACAGTGGTAAAATGGGAAGTTACACTCAGAGTCTCAGCAGGACAGGCCTGGAACAAGGAACCTGAGTGCAGGCATAACCTGACATTCTCTGACCTTAAGGTGACTTGATCCACAAGCACAGAGTTTATTTTCTTTGGGTTTGTCTCTGTCTCTCTCCTAACTGCAATTCCTCCAAACCCTTCACAGCAGGACTTCCAGTTCTCACATCCTAAACCTTCCCCAGGCCACCCTCAAGTGAGCTGCTCCCAGGGACAGGAGGGCTCTGAGCAGGGACAGGAATGTTGGTTTATTGTGCTTCCAAGAGATCAACAACCAACCCCTGAGGGTTGCAGCCCTAATGAGTACCCTGAGGAGGAACACTCATTTCAGTTACTCTGTCCACTGGAGGAATCTTGGAGCATTTATCTTTGAAACTTCTAACTCAAACTTAGCTGTCATTGGTCAAAAGGCTCAGAAATTATTGGTGTGGAGGGTACAAGAAGAGATCACACAACAGCAGCCCAAGTGCCTCAGCCAGGTAAGAACACAGCCTTGGATGCTGCAGAAATTCATCATTGGTTTTCTCCTTGTAACCAAAATATTGCCTCATCACCTGCTGGCAGGAATTTTACCTGGTGCCAGGTTTGGAGCATGGGGCTGTTCAGTTGGAAGGTTGATAACAGACTGATGACCTTCACTTTTAGGAGCTGAAATAAGTGGCTTCTTTAAAGCTGAAACAGAACACAGGGACAAAAGCATTAGCATGAAACAAACACACTGTTTACCTGGTCTTGCTCTAACAAGCCTGTAAACTTCTATTATTTTATAATTTTCTTAATGAAAACATAAAAGTAAGATTTCAGGAGGGTCATTATCCAAAACATTCCGTTTTGAGAATTCAAACCTCTAAGGCACAGTAGAAGTGATCTGATTTTACACCCCACTTGAATTTTATTACCACAGAGAGATTTTAAAAGTCTGCACTCACTGTGAACCACATGGTGTTCACACACAACATCTACATCACCAAGCCCCAAATGTGAAAGAATGGAGTATTGCTCCTAACCAGTGGGAGTATCTTCAGCTTTAGCAGGGTCATTATCTTCTATTTCAGGCATGCCTGCATCTCCTCCTGGTTTGATCTTCTCTGCAAGACAAGAAAAGGATATTGTGCCTCACTGAGCCTTCAGTGTGAAGTGTGAATTTCCCCCTGTGGAAGGCTCTACCTTAGAACAATCACTGCAGCTATCAATGTATCTGAGCCAAACAATTCAGTGTGGAGGCTGGCAAAGGATGCAACACAACTGGCCTGCTCTCCATCACAAACACACAAAAAAGGAAATACCTTTGCCATTTGCAACATGCTCTGAAGGCTCCTCATTCTTCACTATGTCTTTATCTTCCACCTCTGCAACAGTCTCGGGTACTGCCTGCTCACCATTGCTGGGGCTGACTGCAGTGTCTTTACTAGACTGAATTTTTTGTGTGGCCTGTTAGAACAAATGAGGAGACAACATTAAACACTTCACTGGAAATCACAAAATAAACAGCCTTAAATTCAAGATTAATTTGGGTAATTACTCTGGGTTACTTTTGGGTAAGCAAAACTGCATTTGTGAATTCAATGATCACCAAAGCAAAGAGCAGAGCACTCTGCACACAGCTGGACCCTGGGGAGCTGCAAACACAACTGGACAGACAAAGTTCAGCACAGCACAGCTGCAGGACACCTCTACTGCCACACACAGGTGTTAAACACAACAAAAACAGGTTAATGTAACATCAGCCTTAGGCCTCAGGTCAGAGCCCTGAAACAATTCTGGACTGTAAGAGATGTGACAAACTTGCTCTCAGTCTGCCCTACTATTTGAGATGTTTATAGAACAAGTAAGGAAACAAAATTTAAGCATCTGTTTTCAGGAGAGAGGCCCAAATTCCACTGGCAGCCTGTCAGATGTAATCACACCCCTGATACCATGGCAGTGCCATCACACTTTGCATCACATTAGCACCTCCAGGCCTCCCAGAGCTCAGGCTCCCTCTGCAGTGACCTGGGACAGGTGTGAGAACACAGACCCCACCTGGAGAGCTGAGCAGTGATATCCATGTCACAGCAACACCTGACATCCTCAGCAGTGACATCATGGAGGAGGGCTGGAGCAGAGCAGAGAACGTGGCCTCAGCTTTGAGCTCAGTCCACTGGCTGAGACAGCAGATTTCTAACACTAACACCCACCTAGGGCTGCCCAGGGGATACACAAACAAGGGAAGAAATGTCCCAGGCCTCCACACCTCTGGGGCAAACAGCAGGCTTTGGGCTCTTCCCACTCAACACAAACTTTCTTGGCATTCATTACCTTTTGTTCCCGTGCAATTTGGTCCATTAATTTCTTGATGCTCTCTTCATGCTGCAGTCTCATTTCCTTGATCTGCTGCCCACACTGCAGGCTTGAGGAGAAACACACCATTAGTTACACTTCATTTGCTGGATCTACTCTCCCACAAATAAAATAAGGGAAAAAATATGAAGTGGCACAAAAAGCCAACTTGAATAGATATATATATTCTTTAACTAGAATAGTCTGTCCAGGAAGCCTGGTCCTGGCATGGATGTGGAGTGGCAATGGACTGAGTACAGTAAAAAAGCAGAGCTGGAAAAAAATAGGACAGAGCCAAAAAAACAGTAAAATAAAGAGAGTGGTCTTGAATATACTTCCTCCAGAAGCTGGAATGCAACCAAAAGGTCAAGCTCCAGAGTTAATCTGTCCACAAATATTAACTCCACTGGGAAAGCATCGTGTCTCTCCTGTCAACAGAGAAGGTGCACGAGTGCCACTATCAGTTACTGCTCCCAGCTCAAGTAACACATCTGAGTACACAGCCAGCTGCCCCAACCTCCCCAGCAAGCCACAGCACAGCCCATCACCAAACCTCCCATGTCCCACAAATGTCAGCATAGCACAGAAACACTTTGTGTGTAAGTTTCAAACTTTCTCAAGAGTCAAGTCCTCCTCACTCCTCAAAGCTGCAGGAGTATTTGTTCTCCCTGTTCCTCTATTATCAACCTAAAGGGCTGAAGTAAATTTAAAATTTTAATCTACACAAGGTGCTTTCAGCTCCAGCTGAAACAAAAGAAACTACACTGCTAGAAAAGCAGCAATTAACAAGGCTGGTGACACAGGACTGTGTCCTTTAGACTCCTTCATGTGTTAGTGAACTAAATCTCCATGTCATAAAAAATACATTGACTTAAAAATGCAGAACAATTCCACTGAGTCAAGATTTTCCTTAGCTCCTATCTCATGCTGGGGAAGGACTACACCACCACAAAGAACCTGAGAGTCAAACAGTCAGCTCAGGTGCATCACCTCGTGTTTGAGGATTAGACATGAGATTAATGAGCACTTTGGGCAAACACAGGGCCCCTGACACACACCAGCCCGAGCCATACCTGTCATACTCCAGCCTCCTGGTCAGGTATGTGTTGTTCTTCTTGTACTCGTGCAGCTGATCCTCCTGGCGGATGAACTCCTGCCGCAGCTCTGCCAGTTGTTCTGGGCCAAAAAGCAAACTCACCTCAGCACAGAAAGGCAAGGAAAAATACCCTGTGGCAGGCACAAACTCCAGTAGTGCTAAGTAAGTAAGAAATTGCTCAAGTTTCATGCCTAGACATAAAGATTCTCAAACCAGCTTAAGGAAGATGCCACTCTACTCATGTATGCCAGATGGCAGCATGAATTAGAGACAAACCCTCCTGATACTATGCCAATCTCCCTAAATGTTTCTGTACCTTTGCATTCAGGAACCTTGCACAACTCTTTCACTGATCTGCTGGGAATCTCCACATTTCCTGACTGGTTCTGTCACTCTGAGTAACACAAGTGCTGCCAGGCCCCTCCAGGCAGGATGCTAAATGCTGTCTGCAGTGAGTGTCCAAAAGGAGGGGAGGCACCTTCCCACTGTCCTAAAGCCAACAGGGATTTCCTGCCTTCACAGCTGCTCTAGAAGCTCTCCCTGCTCCTCAGGCTACAAAGAATGGAGCTCCCTACATGGACACAGGCAGAACCCACACGTGTTTGTGCAGCATGTTCACATCTGATCCCGTTCTGGCTCACTCTGAATACAGCAACACCACAGGCATTATAATCATGTCTGTGCAGAACTCCAGAGACGTGTCCTGGACCTTTTCTAACCCAGCACAACCATCACAGTGCTTCTGGTCAAACTCTACTAAACTCTGTATTTGGCCATGAAAATGATTCTGCTGTCCTGTAACTCAGCAGTGGCAGAACAGGTTCTTTCTGCACTTACCCACAGCAGGTAACAAACACAATGAGATTGCACATTGTGAGGTGTCCCAGCATCACCAGACCCTTCATTTAAACTGCACTCTGCAGCACCTGGGCAGCTGCAATGCCCAGCTCCAGCCTGCCAGAGGAGCTTGGCCATGAATCCTCACCCTTTAGCCGATGGATGTCTGCCATCTGATAGGAGATGTTGTTCTGCAGCTTCATCTGCAAGGAAGGAAAGGCTGGATTAAACACAGGTGACCAGCAGGCTGGGGAGGGTTTGGGCTGTGAAGACTCAGGTGTGTCTGTTTGTTTGATAAAGCCAATGTATGGACAGGATTATGGGAGTGACGTGCACACAGTTCTGTAAATCTAAGAAATGTGTATTTAATGATTGCAAGTGACATCACCAAACTAAACACTGTGTTCAGGCTTTGCTAACAAAGGCTTACATTTTAATTCCAGAACATATTTATATCAAAAAAATAGATTGTCTGGACTAAAATAAACATGCTGCATCCTGATACTGCAAGGGGGACAGTAAACAGCCAGTGTCAAAGCACAGGTGGATAAAAATAAACACAGCATCAACAGCAAAAACAACTGTAACCTAAGGTATATGATACAACAGAATTGTTATATTTAAATAGATCTTTTATGTGTTGCTGGCTAACATCCTAACACACATTTTGTTTTGAGAGGGACTCTCACACCAGTAAACTACAACAGCTTTTAACTTGGCATTTTTAGTAAGGAGAAGAATAGTTACAATAAGTAAGAAATGCACATACACAAAGTCCTGAAGTAAAGATGCTTTGTTTTGTCATTACATAAAGACAAAAACCAGCAGGAACAAAGAGAAAGATTGACCTGTGCAGTATTCTGAGAAAGGGGTGGGAATCCCTGGCTGCCCTCAGGCACTGGGGTGTGTGGATGTTGCTGCTGTCCTTTCAGGGTGACACAAGGGGAATGCAGGCAGGTGCTGAGCTGGGCTGTCACGCCTGGGTGACAAGGGCAGCATCACCTCTGGGAGCTGCACACTGCAGCAGCAGCATAGCCAGAGGCAGGACAGGCTGGACACACATGGGGACACAGGGGCTGCTTCAGTCCCACACTGCCCCTCGAGTGGCTGGGTCAGTCTCCTCTGTTTCCTGTCAAAAAACCCAAACCACACCTGCCCTGCCTTCAGGACTTCCTCCCCAGACCTGTGCTTCCCTTTCATCAAATTATTCATGCTTTAAATGTATTTCCCATTGTGGTTTTGCTGTTACAAGAGGCCCTCAGAGCAGGCTGGTCCATTTGTCCCATGTGGGTATGATCAGACACTCCTGCCCTGGGACTGCAGCCATGCAGGAACTGCAGCTGCTGCTTTTCTGCAGTGCACAGGAGCATGCATCCAGCAGCTCTGGGCACAGCACAGGCTCCTTGGGCAGCAGAGTTTTTGTGCCAGCCTGCAGGATCCTGGCTGTCCCTGGAGCAGGGCACAAGGAGGGCAGACAGACCCTGCCCCATGCCCAAAACAAAAGCCAAGAGGGCTCCAGGTAGGGCCTGGAGAGGCACCCATGTATGACAGGGCACAGCACTGCTTCACAAGGCTTTTCCCAAAACAAAGAAAGCAAGCAGAACTGGAAAATTAGAGACAGAGCAGAAAAATCTGAATGGCTTTGGACATATTTCCTCCAAGCCCTGGAACATAACTGAAAAGTCCAGCTCCACAGTTAATCTGTCTGCACTTATTAATTCCACCAGGAAGCTGATCTTTAGGTAACCCGAGCCCTCTGACCACAGAGCTCTAAAGAGGGACACAATCCCTCCCCACAGGGCCACTCAAGGAGCCTCCTGGCACCTCAGAGCCACGTCTGCTCTGCCCACCGAGGCATTCAGGGCCCTTGCAGGATGCACAAAGCAACAGCCAGCAGTGCAGAGCTGCCTGCAGAAGGACAAGTGGCCCTGCAGTGGGGACACACGGGAGGGGAAGACACAAGTCACCACCCAGCCCCTCCTGCAACGAGCCAGGGCAGGGCAGCAGTGCCCCCAGCGATTTGTTGTGTTCATGAACAGGTATCTCCCCCTTTCACAAAACTACAGGCAATAATCACATTTTCCCTCTCCCACTCCAATGCAGTTGTTTCCCAGCACCCAACAAACCTAGGAACAAAGGAGATGCTGGGAAGTAGCAGGGTCTGTTTTAGAGCCTCACCTCTGAGAGCTGCTCACACACAAACCCTTCCCCTGGCTCCTGCTTGCCCCACGACCATGTGCCTGCCTGGGAGGGCTGCTGCCTGGGAGCAGGAGCTGCAGGGAAGGTGTAGCACTTTTATCACACAATCTTCCCTTCTGGTGATTTGGAGTTCCAGAGAGAAGTGACAGGATTTATATCCAAACCAGCTCAGCTGACAGCACATGTCCCTCATCTGAAGATGGAAAAGGAGGAAGCTTTTTTATGATTCATGGGATCTGTTCCACCTACACATACAAAACCCACAACCCACGAGCCATGGCACAGGCCCAGCTCTTCCTGGGCCCCATCCTCCTTCAGTCTAGACCTGCTTGTATTGCTGAGCTCTCAGGGGCTCCTCAGGGCCTTTCCAAGCACCTGGGATGGAGAAAATAAACCCTCTGCAGCCCAGTGAGTCCTGCACAGAAAAAAAACCACCAGAAATGCTATGCATGGTCATGTGGCAACCCTCCAGTGCTGTCTGAGTTGTGAATCTTGCCATGTAACAACTCCACACTGCTGCCAAGCTCCAGCTTTGCAAAGCAGGGACTTACAAGTTTTGGCAACAAAGCCAGCTGCTGCTGGAGGTGTTTGACTGAACAGCTTCATCCCAAGCATTTGTGGGCAGCAGGTAAGGGCAGGGCAGTGCTCCACAGCTGGCATGGCCATGGTCTCAGGCAGCTCCCTGCCAGCTGGAACCTCTCCACCAGGGATTCCTGCCAGTCACACCTTCCACTGCACTTATCCCAAACGGATGCACAAAGCTGTGGAAAAACCCCAAAACCTAACAGCACCCTGCAAAAATCCCATGGAATCCTCAGGAAGCTGATGCTACCTGTGCATGCAGCACTGCCCAAATCCCAGGGTGGGCATTGCCCCTGCTTGCCTCTCACAGGGTGCTTCAGAAAATAACTCCCTGTTTGTTCCAAAGTCCAACAGACCTTCAGGAGCTCAACACAGGAGAGAATTCCCAACAACTCATGCTTCCTCTGTTTCTCTGCAAACACAAGACACTGGGTCACAGTCCCTGTTTGCTCCCAAGAGCAAACAACAGCCTGGTGCAGTGCCACAGGCAGGGAAGGAGGGGAGAGCCAAGGGACTGGCCCTGACCCCAGAGATCCCTGAGCCAAGAGGAAGCTGCTGCAGAAACCAGAGCTGCCTCAGCACTGGGAAAGGCACTTGATTTATGTGACCACAAGGCAAAGAAGCTCAGCTGAGGACAAAGGAGCACAAAGCAGCACTGACACTGAGAATCTTCAAATGAGTTTTCCTCAAAGGGAGCCTGAATTTGTTGTGATCGCTTTGTATCAATGCTTGGGTTTTATTTCAGCTCCTGCATTTCACAACTGGACTAATATCACAGGTAATGAGCAGTCTGGTCAGACAGACTTGCCAAATTCTATTTTGAGAGGGAAAAAAATTATCATCCAAGCCCTTTTTTGGTCAGACACTTTATATCTACTAGTGTTTCCTTGTGATAGAGTTTCACTCTCTAAAACAAAGCTTTGCTCTCTACTCTCAGAGAAGTAATAGTCCTTAAATAAAGTCACTTAAAGGGTTTTAGAAAAAAATAAACATTGCTGCCACTGAGAAAAGACAGTGGATTACATGGAAGGAAAAAAGGACAGCAACTGGTTTTTGGCAAAATCCTGCTCTTCTGGCCTCTTAGGGCACTCTGAACATTTTGAACACAAGAGAGAGGATGCTCCAAAGCTAGGAGCCCACACTGGCCTTAACTGGAACAAAGAAGGGAGAGACAGGGCACACACTGCAGGCAATTAACACCAAATTGAATTTGGGAGGTTTCTTCACAGCTCTGCCCTGTGCAGTGTCACTCAGAGTGTCCAAGATCCCAGGAACACCACAGTGGTGGCTGTGCCTGTCTGTGCCCCAGCTCAGACCTACATCTCCTCCCCCAGTGTCCTACAGGAACACACCACCCATTTCCAAAAAACAAACACTCCTTGCATTAAAAGCACCCCTTGTCGTGCAGTAACTGCCCCCAGAATCCCTGCAGCTGGAAAAGCCCTCCCAGAGCACTGAGCCCAGCCTGTGCCCCTCTCAGAGCACTGAGTGCCACATCCACACCTTCCCAGACACCTCCAAAGCTCCCTGGGCAGTTCCACTGCCTGATCACCCTTTCCAGGAAGAAATCCTTCCTGAACTGTGCCTGACAGATAACCTGGATGCTGCCAGGGGAGTTTTACACCCACGGGCAGTGACATTAACACACCAAACAGGCTGCATGCCCTCCTGCAGGCAGAATGGGAAATATCTCGGCTAAACCCCAGCTGCTTTTGAACCACTGAATCACTGAGGCTGAAAACACCTTTAAGACCATGGAGTCCGTGTCATATCCAACTGGAATTTTTTCCTGCAATCTAAGGAAAGATAAGAATTAAAAATATGTTTGCTGAACACACAGAGGGCTTAGTTTTAATGGCTCAGTAGGAAACACTAATACAAACTTAACCAGTTTCAGGGAGTCTAACTCTGGAATGTGGCATGTACATATTTGGCTTTTTCTGTGGCAACTCAATGCATTTTCTGAGGCTCCTCACCCAATGTGCAATAAGAAAGGGCCAGAAAAACAAACCGAGCCAGCAATAACCCTGGAGAGCGTGACATTTCCATAAAGCCCGCTGTGAGAACAGTGCTCAATGAGCAGAGTGATGACCTGCATGCAAATAGAGCCCACACGGCCCCGAGCAGGACTTGTGTGCTGAGCCCCGTGAACTTCCCAGTTCAGGGCGGCTATGAAAGCAGAGCAGTGAAAGTTGGGGCACTCCCTCATCTCCCACAACAAAAGAAATCCCCAGGCCACCCCCACTGGAAGAGCCAGCTGAATTTTCAATGAGCTCGGCTTCTGCAAGCCAAGGAAAATGACACGTTAGTCAGCAGCAGGGTTGTTTGGTTGGTTTTTGGTTTTTTTCCCCTCAAGTACACGCTGGCAGCATAAAAATCAGTGTGCTGTAGCAGGCATTCCAAGAGGCGAGCTCGGGGTGCTGCTGAACACCGCACTGGGTTCATTTCCCTTGGAACTGTGGTTTTACGGCTGTGTCTGATTCTCGAATGACCACAAAAGATCAAATATTCTCACCAGAGACAGAAAGCTGCAAAACAATAAGCAAATTTGAAACAGCCGTCTGGAAACGAGCGCTCTCCGGGGATTTTCATTGTTCACACACAGACACACGCACACAGAGGACATCCCCAGCTCCTTTCGGGGCCGTTCTCAGCAACCAGCGAGCGCTGCAGTGTCCCAGCAGCACCAAGCCCGAGCCTCGGGGCTGCGGGGACACCTGGGGCAGGTAAGCGCTGATCGCACCGGGACCCCCGCAGCGCTGCCCTTACCTTGCCGTCCTCGCAGCGCTTCACCTGGCCGTCCCTGGCCTGCAGCTGGCTGCTCAGCTGGCTGTAGTCCGCCTCCTTCTGCTCCAGCTGCTTCCTGTGCGAGTCCACCTTGCCCAGCAGGTCCGAGTTGCGGCGCTCCAGGCGGCCCCGCGCCACCTCGGTGCGCTGGGCCTGGCTCTGCAGCTCGGCCAGCTCCTCCCGCAGCAGCGCCTGCCGGCTGGCCGCGTTCCAGCAGTGGAAGGCGAGCACGGCGATCACGGCCAGCAGCGCCACGAGCAGCAGCGAGGGCAGGCGGCCGCCGCGGCGGTTCGCCCCGAACCCCACCATGGGGCAGGCCGAGCGCGGGGGGCGCGCAGAGAGGCGCTGAGGGGATGGGAGGGGAATGGGGGGGGGGAGAGGGAAGGAGCGGAGGGGAAATGGGGGGCTGTGGGGAGGGAAGAGGCTCTGAGGGGAGCTGGGAGGGGAGCGGGCGGTGGGCGGCCGTGCCGTGCCGTGCCGTGCCGTGCCGTGCCGTGCCGGTCCCAGCCGTGCCGCCGCCGCCGGGCCGTGCGGGACGCACCGGCCGAGCCGCCACCGCGGCGCCCCGCCCGCCGCCCGCCCCGCGCGGCTCTCGCGAGAGGAGCCCGCGCAGCTCTCGCGAGCGCCGCGGGCCGCCCGCCCTGAGGCGGCGGGCGCGGAGCGGCGGCGGGGCTGGGGAGGGAGCGCCGCGGTCACCGTCAAGGACGTTAAAAAGCTGCCGGGGAAACAGCGTCCGTGCGCGGGGAAACGGCACAGTCACAGCCCTGCCCGGCCGGGCTCTGAGCCCTGTGCCAGGGCCTGCCCGCCCTCAGGGCAACAATTCCTTCACAATATCCCCCGTAGCCGCAGCCTCCATTAGCGTGAGGCGCTGTAGGCTCTGGAAGGGGCTCTGAGCTCTCTGGACCCTTCTCCAGGGGAACACCCTGAGCTCTCCTGGGCAGGGACTTCATGGGCTTCTCAGCCCCGCACCTGAGAGGTGTTTCCTGAGGGAGCAAAGCGCGGCCGAGCAGCGAAGTGAGAGCGTGAATCATTCGTTTTATCAGAAACACTCCGAGAACGCGTTTATTCCTGGGCAGATTCCCTCACACCTCTTAATGTCGCTGTGCCGCCGGTTCTCAGAGGGGAAAATGGGGCACAGAGCTGGAACAGCCGCTCCTTCAGCGTGAGGGGAGAGAAATCCCAGCAAAGTCAGGGTTTGGTGTGAGGGGAGAGATCCCAGCAAAGTCAGGGTTTGGTGTGAGGGGAGAGAAATCCCAGTAAAGTCAGGGTTTGGTGTGAGAGATCCCAGCAAAGTCAGGGTTTGGTGTGAGGGGAGAGAAATCTCAGTAAAGTCTGGGGTTTGGTGTGAGAGATCCCAGCAAAGTCAGGGGTTCGAGTCGGGGTTTGGTGAGGAGAATCCCAGCAAAGTCAGGTTTGGTGTCCAGCAAAGTCAGGGTTTGGTGTGAGAGTGAGATCCCAGCAAAGTCAGGGTTTGGTGTGAGAGATCCCAGCAAAGTCAGGGTTTGGTGTGAGGGGAGAGAAATCCCAGCAAAGTCAGGGTTTGGTGTGAGGGGAGAGAAATCCCAACAAAGTCAGGGCTTGGTGTGAGAGATCCCAGCAAAGTCAGAGTTTGGTGTGAGGGGAGAGAAATCTCAGTAAAGTCAGGGTTTGGTGTGAGGGGAGAGAAATCCCAGCAAAGTCAGGGTTTGGTGTGAGGAGAGAAATCCCAGCAAAGTCAGGGTTTGGTGTGAGAGATCCCAGCAAAGTCAGGGTTTGGTGTGAGAGATCCCAGCAGAGTCCGAGTTCACTGTGAGAGTTCCCAGCAGAGTCAGGTGTGCAGGTGTTCACCCACACAGAGACTTTGGCTTTTCTCCCTGTGGTGGGATTTAGTATCAGTTCTGCTGTGGCCTCGGGCAGCAGAGGGTCACAGTGAGCTCCTGGGCACAACCCCAGCACCTCCAGCTGCAAATGGTGTGGGGAGGATGTGGGAGAAACAGAAGGGGATCGGTTTTCCTCCTAAAAGGAGCAAAAAGAACAAGATTTAAGAAATAAAGTATAAAATACCTTCCTGGCACGCAGCACACGTTGTGCAGAATTGCCAGCTGTGGCGATGGTGTCCCAGCTTTTCCCCTTCCTGCCTATTCTGTAATTTGCACACCAATATTTGCACTTTGGCAGTTTAATTGCTGCTGCACTGACAGCCCATTAATCTGCCAGCCTGCTCTCTGCAGATGGCAGTGCAGATTCACATTCCAAATCCAGCGCTGCAAATTCTTCCTCCTTGCTGAGCTGGGCAGTCCCAGGGTCTCAGTCTGCCCTGGTCATCTTGTTCCTTCTGGCTGCACGTACTCAGTGCCAGCCTGACTGCTGCGAGCCAGGAAATGTTGGTTTGTGTAGTGGGAATACAGTATAAATGTGGCAGATTTGAGCTCAGAACTGTACCTGGGTCTCACACACTTTGGTTTTGCACTAAAAATCTCTCAGTGGTGCTTGCCCCTCTCCTGTTTCAGCTGTCCCTGTTGGAATTTGATTTCCCAGCTCCTCAGAGTTCAGGGTCAGAACTGGCCCCTGCACATGTTTTTCTGGTTTCCTTTGCATATCTGGGAGCTGAGGCAATACCGGGGAGTTTTCTTTTTCCAATTAATTTGCCATTTAATTTAATCGGTGTTCCATGCCCTGTGATCCTGTCCTAGTCTGTTCTTTTCCTGGTTGGAAGGGTGCTCCTGCTGCCTCTCCCTGGCTGTAATCTTACACAAGATCTTGGCTGATTTTTCTCTGCCCACGATCTGGTGTGAACAGGGAGATCACTCCCTGGAGCAATCGAGTTGTTTATCCTGGAACAGGGCAAGCACAAGAGCTAAGCCTTAATCCCTGTACTTATCATGCAGAAAGTGGAGCATCCAAAGAAGAAAATGTATTTGGTGTTGTATCAAAACCTTCCATATCTTTTCATTTGTCAGACACTAACCAGATTAATAAATAAAGGTTATTTAACAGAGCAGTGATAAAACAGCAAACTCTTAATCCACTAATGTAATCAAGAAGGAGTAACCCAGCCAGAATTTATGGACTTTTTCCCTACATCACAGAGAGGAAAAACTGATATAATTGGATGACTTTTCTGTTAGCATTACCAGAATGTCATAAAAATGTGCAGAAGTTTGATAATATAAAATGACAGTGGTTCTGGAAGGCATTGACATTTTCTAAGGAAGAATGTTCAGGGCTGGTGGTGCTGCAGAGGTGTCAGAGCAGCAGCATGAGAGCCCTTATCAGCAGAGAAAACATGCAGAGGAACCTCAGGAACTGCTGCTTCAACCCTGGTGCTGAGGACAGGGCATCCTCCTGCCTGGCTGTGCTGATGAAATCCATCACATTTGATTTTCTTCTTCCCTTCAGGCATTCCAGTTTGCAAAGAAACTGCTGATTATTTGCTTCCTTTTTTTTTTTTTCTCCTGCTGTGAGGTTGGAAGGTTTAGGAGCCCCACAGGTGGTATTTTTAGAGCCAGTGTTGTATTGTTACTGCCATGGCACTTTTATCAGTTAAAGCAATAAAAAAAATCTGAGGTGCTGTTCCAGCCAAGTATTTTGATCCCTTCAGAATCCAGAGCAGGTTTTTAAATGAAAGATAAATTTAGCCATATTTATTTTTTGTGCATAATTTACTCAAAGAAGACAGTCTGATGTAATAATCTCTTCAGCATTACAGAAAATTGGTGATTTTAAAAGCCTCTGATTAAAGATTCCAGGATCCCATTTCCTTCCACTGTAGCAGAATAAACCTTTTCTAAAATCTATTACAAGTCTGTGGGTTTTTTACAAACATTCTGAACACAGAACTCAAATTATCCCAGACTTTTAGCATATCCTTAAAAGCTGATTAACATACTCCATCTGTTGGTATGCCAAGCAACTGTCCAAATGAGCAGCATTTCCATGGAGATTTGTAAAACTCTGCTTAAAGTAGGAAAACAGCTCCAGCAGGGGGATGGCATTGGAGGGGTGTTTATTGCAATGTGGTTGTTGCACTTGTGGGTGAGGTTGGTGCTCAAAGTGCTGTTGTCCTGCAAAGTGTGCAGGCCCTCCCCACCCAGAGCTGTCTGTGAACACCTTGGGTAAAGATAATTCCTTTCCATTTCAGCACATTGGCTGAGTACCCACGAGTGGCCCTGAGTGCTCAGAGCTCTTTCCCATCTCTAATAAAGTGTAACCTGGGCTGCAGAAGCCAGGTGAGACCCATTGCCTTTTGAAGAGGATGTTTGCTGTGTCTCTGAAGGTGGCACTTGAGCAGCTGGAGAAGGCCTGGGATGGAATCAGAGCTGGGGTTTGCAGCTGAAACGGGCTCGTGTTTATTTACAGGCACCTGAGGCTTGGAAATCTTTGTGAGAATAACTGCTTTGGAGTGAGGTACCAGAACCAATCTCCTGGAGCATGGTGCTTTATGAAAACAAACCCAGGAACATCTGGGGCTGGCTCACCAAATGGCAGCCCAAAGAGCAGAGCTGTGTCCAGGGAACTGTGCTTGGCTTGAAGCTGCAGCCCAGGCCGGGAGCAGGGAGCACATCTGCTCCTGGGAAGCAGCTGGGGAGGCTCACTGCAGTCTGGCATTTTGGAAAAAGGTGCTTCTCTCAGTAGTATTCCTCAGAAGAAGGTTCATTTTCCTTTTTAGTAGCAGCTCCGAGGGGCTGGTGGGATTCCTGTAACAGCAAGCGACATTTCCAGCCAGGATGAAGCCCCAGCTGCTGGCAGGAGCTGCAGAGGTGATTGTGGATAATCACTGACAAGGCAGAGCGGTGATGTTGGAGTGGTTCTTGCAGGGAAACGTCTGTGAGAGAAGGGAGAGTGAGTGGTGCACTGGGAATGGTTTTGTCTGAGATTCAGAGAGGAGCTGACAGCTCAGGGCTCTCAGAGCCCCTGGGAATGCAAACCAGGCTGGGAATGCCCAGAGTGGGTGCGGGGAGATCAAAATTCCCCTTCTCCCTCCAGCAGGAGTGGCTGCAGGAGGGGGAAGGCACTGCTGTGCATTTCCCTGGGAGGAGATGAGCTGCAGAGGGGCAGAGCTGCCGAAGAAGGTGGCCTGGGGAACAAGAAGTGGGGCAGAAAGAAAAATATCCCTGGAGATGAGGTGGCCACGGCCCCAGGTGGGTGCAGGAAGCCTGTGTGATTCCCTGCTCCTGGAAGGAAAGGTTCTGTGCTGGAAGGAGCTCAGCCAGAGTGCAGATAAGCATTTGAACGCTGGGAGTTGAGGTTCTGTTCTCTCATGTTGTGGTTTCACAACACATCCACCTCAATTACTGTTTCTTTGTTGCTGGGGAGCACAAGCAGAGGAGGAAAATAATAATTTAAATTTAACTCTGCTAAATATACATGAGATTTCCTGGGACAAAGAAAAGACTTCTGTAGCTTGAGGGGGTGTTGCTGTGCCAGATTTCAGAGGCTCTACTACAGCCAATAACGTTCTTGGAACAGCTTAGTTGGAAGCATTTTTACAACATTTTTTTAGGCAACACAAATACAGCCATTGCCTCCAGGAGTGTATGGGATTGCTCTGGAAGTCACACCAAGTATATCTGATTGTTACTGATTTATTTGGGGGAATTAGAGAGAGTCCAGGATGATACAGTTTGCAGATCGTGCTCTTGAAATTTTAAGAAAATGTTTCAAAATGTGTGTCTGGCCTCACTTTCCTCGGATGATTTTGGTCACAGTATGCACATTCAGATATTCCAAGGGCAGGGGCTCTGTGTTTTCACTCTCCCCAGGACAATGAAGTCTTTCCTCAACTCTTGTTGCTGAAACTGCCTTGTAATAAAGACTCCAGCTGCCACATGATGCCTTTTACAGTAAATCTCAGTTAACTGCAGTTCATGGGTCAAACAGGTAGTAGATAATTCTCCAATAAATATGCCTTATTAGAAAAATCTTCTCTCTGGTGCATGGTATTATTCTGAGGCACTTTCTGATAAATGGGAATTGGTTGCACAAAACATCTTTTTAAAAACCTTAATTTGATAATGTGAGTGCTGCTAAAATAATTGATTTCTGAACTGGTAGGGATGGTGGCAGTTTCATGTTGCTGCCTATTCTAAATTTTATAACAGTTTGAGGCCAAGTTTTTAAGCTGTTTAAGCATCCTCAGCTCCATCAGGGAATTTTCTGCTCCATCCACCAAAACCCCCAACAGTTTTGCCATAATGTGTAAAGGTTCATGTGCAGTGTCACAGGACAAAGTCTCACCTTGTCCTGCCTGTGCTCTGGATTCACAGCTGGGAACTGATGTTTTTGTTTCAATAATAAATATCCCCAAGCTCACATTAAAGTAACAAGTCAAAGCTCATCATGCTGAGGGGCTCTGAAATGTTTCCACGAGGAGGGGTGGGTGTTTTGGGGGTCAGAGCACAGGCCAGTGGCACTGGGGGAAATGCACTTTCCCCAGGCAGCCTCTCTTGGGAGAGGTGCTGCACTGCTGAGTCCTGGGAAGGCTGCAGGAGGCAGGAATATTCTGAATTTTGCAGCCCAAAGCTGCTGCCCAGCTGCAGTGAGCTCTGCCTGGCCCCCTCCCCACATTCCTGCCCCGGGGGCTCCGTGCTGCGCCCAGGGCAGCTGCACCAGAGCTGGGAGAGGGTTTTTCCCTCTGCTTGCAGCGCTGATTTCGGAGCTGGATCCGATGCTCCTTCCTTCAGGACGCCCTGGGCTCCTCGGTGCGAGCCCCAGGCAGCAGCCAGACCAGGTGTGAGGAATGGCAGAGCCACTGCCCGGCCGCTGGAGCGAGGCAGAGCCATAAAGCTCACTGCAAACAATGCTCATCAATTATGCCGTAAGTACTGGGCCACGATAACATCAGCAATTAAGGCCAAATGCTTATTAAGGATTGAGAGATGCGGTGAGAGCTCAGTGGGCCGTGAGGAGCTGGAGCCCAGCTGATTCCTCTGCTTTCCCAGCTCACACACACACGGCTGCTGCTCACCACCATTGGGAACGGCAGTTCCACGGGCAGGGCTCTGAAGGGCTGGGTAATTTATTGCAAGCAGGTGATGATGATCCCTGTAGTGAGTGCAGGAATCCACTGTCTCAATAACCCAATTCCTTGTGCTGTTCGTGCCTGCTGGTTAAGTCACAATTATGATTCCTGGCCTAGGTGGTTTTTGTTTTTTTTTTTCTTGTAGACTAAGAAAACCACAAATTGAGCATCAGAGATAGTTTGTGTGTTTGTCAAACCCTGACACTAGCTTGGAGTGTGCTTTCATATTCCCAAGTGTATTTTAAGAGCTCCTTCCTTTGTCCTGAATGAAAAAAGAAAACAAATTATTTTTGCAACAACTGGATTGAAAAGCACTTTTTATCATACGTGGGAATCTCCTGTGTTTTTTTCCTGCCTTCAGAGTGGAACCCCAGGATTTGATTGGTAACCTCCTGGTCACAACTTGGGCAGATTTCCTTTATTGCTCTAGAGGAATTGGCATTTCAGTGCAGGAAAAGCAGCAGATCGAGCTGAGGACTAGGAGAGCTCTCTGTATGCATTGTGCATTAGCATAGTTTCAATTATATATAAAGTGTGCATTTCTAATTCAATTTAGGTGTCAGTGAAACAGCAGCCACTGAACAGTGATATTTACAGGCTCTCCAACCCCACTCCCATTATGCTCATCACATCAAGAGGAATCTTCTTCCCTGAGACTTCTCTGGGAACCTTCCAGAGAATGCTGAGAGCTCAGAGAGCCTGGGCAGGGCACAGGGGGGACAAAAGGAGACATCTCCCAGTCCAGTGCTGGGTGTGGGTCAGGGACACACTTTACAGAGGCCAAAACTCCAGCTGTGCTGGCTCCTCCCTCAGCAGGACAGTGAGCAGCTGTGGGGTGGACTGGGTGAATTCCCAAGGTCTGTGAGCCGGGATCACTGCAGGGAAATCCTGGGCTCTGGCCTGAAAGGGAATGGAAGCAGGCATTGTGTAGATGCTCCCCCAAAGGCAAAAGGAATATCGAGCCAGCTTGAGGAAAAGCTGACATAGGGCAGAAATGGGATATGTTCTCAAATGGTTCCATTAAGTCCAGGGAAGTGCTTGTGTCCTTGGAAGTCAGAGCTGCCCTGAAGTACTGTGTCCATCCAGGGCACTCAAAAACTGAACAGGCCTTGATGTGCTAAATTACAGATCACTTAAACAATGCTTCCAGAGAAAAATTGTGTTTCCTTGTCCCTCTGACTGTGGTTCTTCCCTTTCTTGCCTTTGCTCCTGGTCCTCTGCCACACACCCACTACAGAATTTTTGTTGTTCTCTAAGAGCCAAATTGCTTCCCTCCCTTCACTGGATTTTTTCTAATGCTCAGTCTCATTAAGGCCTGGGAGCCAAGACGTGCAGAACAAGGGGGTCAATTGTGCTCCCACTTTCATGGTGCGAGCCCAGAGCAACTCTGTGGAATGCTGCAGGAAATTTCCATGAGCCCTGGCAGAGCTGCTGGGCTGGGCAGCTCAGGGGGAGCTGACTCAAACCTCCCAGAGCATCAGGAGGGCACCAAAGACAATCCATTACCAAGGAGCTGCTGCACTGCATGGGAATGAGAAGGGAAATAGCTGGGAGGCAGCCAGGCTGTCCTTGGGACACGTGTCCTTGGGAGTGCTGCTGTCCTGTGGGGCAGGCACTGGGGACATCCTCAGGGGCCACAGCTGCTTTCCCTCTCGGGACATCAAACAATCCCAGGACTGCTGAGTTGGAAAACACCTCCAAGAGCACTGAGACCTGAGACCAATCCCAGCCTTGTCAACCACACCACAGAGATGGAGCCTTTCTGCTTTCTGCCTTTTAGACGGTTTTCCCACAGGATAGCAGTTGGCATCAAGAGCACTCCTGTGGGAACAGAGAGATCAGGAAGGGGAGTGATTGTCAGGGCTGCTCCAGGGGTGGGCCTGATTTAATGGGATGGCTCCAGGGATGGGCCTGATTTAATGGGATGGCTCCAGGGGTGGGCCTGATTTAATGGGATGGCCCAGGGATGGGCCTGATTTAATGGGATGGCTGCCACCCGGGTGGAGGTTGAGCAGGGAAGTGATGCAAGAGGGAGCAGAGCAGAGAGGTCACGTAAATAACATCCTGCAGCGTTTGCTGTGAGCAAGCAGAATGTGAGTCGGGCAGAAATGTGTCTCTGTCAGGGACTGCTGCCGATCCATTTCTCCATGGATCAGCTGCACGTAGAGTTAATCTGCTTATGCAGCAGCTGAGAGGCTGAGATGCCCTCAATGCCCTCATCTCATCCCTGCATCCACAGTCTCCAAATCCCAGGGCAGCAAAAATTCCAGCTGCATTTGGTGGGACCACCCCTCATGCCTCTCCTCTCCTCTCCTCTCCTCTCCTCTCCTCTCCTCTCCTCTCCTCTCCTCTCCTCTCCTCTCCTCTCCTCTCCTCTCCTCTCCTCTCCTCTCCTCTCCTCTCTCTCCTCTCCTCTCCTCTCCTCTCCTCTCCTCTCCTCTCCTCTCCTCTCCTCTCCTCTCCTCTCCTCTCCTCTCCTCTCCTCTCCCTCTCCCTCTCCCTCTCCTCTCCCCCTCTGCCAGGCACTGGGGGGACTGAGGGCCAGTGCAGTCACCTCTGGGGGCACAGCTGGTGGGAGGTGTCCCTGTCCATGGCAGGGCTGGAATGAGATGAGCTTTAAGGTCCCTTCCACCCAAACCATTCCGTGATTCTGTGGGCTGGGGTGGAAGCTCGTGGCTTAGAGCCCCAGTGCCACCCAGAGTGTCCTTATCTCTGTCCTGGGTGTGCAGGGGGATCATGTGTGTGTCCTCCCCGGATGGCTCCTTCCCTCGGCAGCAGTGGCAGCCAGGCTGCTCTGGCCAGTGCCACTGTGCAGCCTCAAGTGCCACGAGAAGGAAAAGAAGAAATCCTTCATTTTGTCCTGATTTAAAATCAGCCAAAGTGTGTAGGTTGGAAGATTCAGTTCATGTTTGTAAACATCCGTGGCAAGTGTGTAACTTAATTTGTTACTTATTTGATTTATTTCATTTGGAGTATCATCCATAATACCTCCTCCTGTATTTTGCAATAACATTTATAGTCACATAGCAGGGGCCAGCCAGAATGAATCCATGATGCTCCCCGTGATTCATTTTATAGGTAGAAACCCTGGAATTTACATTCAGTTCAGGTGTTCTCCACCACCTTGGACCGTGTTCCTGCTCACCTGGCCAGGTGGGTCAGCACAAGCCCTTCCCTTTGGTCCTGGTGGGATGCAGGGAGCTCGTGTGCCTGCAGTGCTGTGATGTCCTGCGAGGAGCAGTGCAGAAAGGGGGTCCTTGCCGTGGGGATGGCTCACAGCAGCTCCTGGGGATGCTGCAGTGCAGTGAGGAACACCTGTGTGCTGCTGGGGATGCTGCAGGTGCTGCTGAGGATGCTGCAGGTGCAGTGAGGAACACCTGTGTGCTGCTGGGGATGCTGCAGGTGCTCCTGGGGATACTGCAGGTGCTCCTGGGGATGCTGCAGGTGCAGTGAGGAACACCTGTGTGCTCCTGGGGAAGCTGCAGTGCAGTGAGGAACACCTGTGTGCTCCTGGGGATACTGCAGGTGCTCCTGGGGATACTGCAGGTGCTCCTGGGGATGCTGCAGGTGCAGTGAGGAACACCTGTGTGCTCCTGGGGATGCTGCAGGTGCAGTGAGGAACACCTGTGTGCTGCTGGGGATGCTGCAGGTGCAGTGTGGAACACCTGTGTGCTCCTGGGGATGCTGCAGGTGCTGCTGGGGATGCTGCAGGTGCAGTGAGGAACACCTGTGTGCTCCTGGGGATGCTGCAGGTGCTCCTGGGGATGCTGCAGGTGCAGTGAGGAACACCTGTGTGCTGCTGGGGTACACTGCAGGTGCAGTGAGGAACACCTGTGTGCTCCTGGGGATGCTGCAGGTGCTCCTGGGGATGCTGCAGGTGCAGTGAGGAACACCTGTGTGCTCCTGGGGATGCTGCAGGTGCAGTGTGGAACACCTGTGTGCTGCTGGGGACGCTGCAGGTGCTCCTGGGGATGCTGCAGGTGCAGTGAGGAACACCTGTGTGCTGCTGGGGATGCTGCAGGTGCAGTGAGGAACACCTGTGTGCTCCTGGGGATGCTGCAGGTGCTGCTGGGGATGCTGCAGTGCAGTGTGGAACACCTGTGTACTCCTGGGCACGCTGCAGGTGCAGTGAGGAACACCTGTGTGCTCCTGGGGATGCTGCAGGTGCAGTGTGGAACACCTGTGTGCTGCTGGGGATGCTGCAGTGCAGTGAGGAACACCTGTGTGCTGCTGGGGATGCTGCAGGTGCTCCTGGGGATGCTGCAGGTGCAGTGAGGAACACCTGTGTGCTCCTGGGGTTGCTGCAGGTGCTCCTGGGCACACTGCAGGTGCAGTGAGGAACACCTGTGTGCTCCTGGGGTTGCTGCAGGTGCTCCTGGGGATGCTGCAGGTGCAGTGTGGAACACCTGTGTGCTCAGGACTCTCCTCTGTGCTGCCTCACTGCAAACAGGGAAACCTCGAGGGGTTTCGTTTCCCAGGGGAGCAGTTTGGGTGGGGAAGGGCTGAACACATGGATGTGCACCCTTGGCTTCCCTGCTGGGGCTGCACTCCTGAGGTCCCAGTCACATGCACCCCTCTGCTGAGCTGTTTTTAGCTTTGCTCTCTGGAGGGGACACAGCCAGCACACTCTGAGTGCTTCCTCCTGATTGCTTTCCCTTTCCAGCTGCATTTAGCAGGTCGGCCAGCAGGACCTCCTGCACCCTGAGCTGTGTCCTAAGAGCATCATTTTTCCAATCCCCCTCATCCTCGCTGGGATTTCTCTCCCTGCTTAGCACCACACACAGCAACAATCCCATTCTCATCACCTGAGCGCCTTCGACAGATCCTCAGTCTCAACAAGTTAATTAGATTAAAGTGTTTAAAAAAAAAAAATCACTTTCACAGTGAGACATGAGCAGAAAGCAAGATGCTTCTCCTCACCTCAGGGAGCAGGAGCCATGTATTGTATCAGTTAATTGGTTCAGCTGAAACTGGGATAATTCAGTCACTCCAGAGTGAGTGATTTAATAACAAACCCTTCAGCTGCCAGCAGCCCAGGGCTCGGGGTGTGTGCAGCAGGGTGTGAGCAGCAGGGTGTGAGCAGCAGGGCTCTGCAGGCTCCTGCCAGAGCTCCAGGTGTCCTCAGCCCATGCAGCCACCGAGGGCACAAACCTGCCTGGATAAAGAGGAGCAAGCAGCAGGCACCCAGAGAGCAGCAATTATTCCTGGGCACCTCTTCACAAAGGTCATGCTCAGATGGTTTCAGTGCAGCCTCTTAAGCCTGCACTCAAGGCTGTCTCTGTTACAGTGATCTACATTCCTAGCCCAGTTTTCCCAGGATGAAGTGTGCAGTCACACCTCTGCCTGCTCGGCTCCCTCCCAGAGCCTTTGGCATGTACTGGTAGGTAGGTTTGACCAAATTGCTTTTGCTACACTTCAGTGTTTTTTCAAAAATTAACGCTATTAAAGTTTGCTGTCAAAAATATTTACCCCAAAGGCAGTGGGGAAAGGGCTCCCAAGTGGTATTGAACATAGGAGATTTTTCAGGGAAATGTGATTTCTCACTGGGGAATTTTACATCCACTTCAGCTGCAGTCACAATGCAGTTTTGTCCATCCCACAAGTGAATCCTCACCTCCAGTAGCTACACTGCACAGCTACAGCTCAATAATTGCTGCAAACATTAGCGAGGATTGAAATTAGATGGTTTGAGGTCCCTTCCAACCCAAACCATTCCAGGTTCATTCTGCACCTGACCACGACCCGCAGGCATCAATGGAATTGGGGTTTTTTGACTTCCTGGCTGCTTTGTCCCGGTTCAGAGCAGGGTGAGGGGAGGGCTCTGTGCTGCAGCCCCTTGTCCTGGACAGGTCAGTGTGCAGAGGAGCTGAGCCCTCCCTTGGCTGGGCTGGGCTGGGCTGTGCCTGCACTCAGCAAACATCAGCGCTGGCTCTGAGCTCCCTCCAGCCCCACTGAAGTGCTTCCCTCTGCCCAGCCTGTCCTTCTCAGGGCCTTTTTCATGCCCAGAGTTGTATGGCAGCAGCCTGGGAGCATAATTCCCCTGCCCTGGAGAAACAGCATCAGGACAAGAGAAGTGTTGGGCTTGTTTGCCCACACAGAGCAGCTCCTGCCTGTCTCATGGCACCACAGCTGGTGTAAATATCCTCAAAGCCATTTTATATCCAGCTGCTAGTGAATCTGCTGGAAGTACATCCACACATTTTCCTCCTACAGCTCGTGCAACACGGAGTCAGAAGTGTTAAATTCTTCGTTTGGTGGAGGACATGCTGGAAACTGCTGGTTCAAAAAGATTAGGCACAGTAATTAAAGCATAATTGCTATTAATAGTTGTCTTCCTAATCAGACTTATCTCTCCATTGCTCCTTACCTCGGAGGGTTTTTCCTTCTCTGTGTTTTTCTGGGAGTGTGTTTGTCATGGAGGAAGCAAAGCAGCCACGGCCACAGCTGTGGGTGAGTGGGGGAATCCGGCGAGCCCAGCACCCACGGGTGGTCCGGGCTGGGAGGGGAGGTGTCTGGCACTGCCTGGGGAGTGCTCCAGCCCCGCTTTGGGCCGTGCCCCAGCCCTGGCTCTGCAGCAGGAGCCGGGCAAGGGCTGGCTGTGCCCGACAGCACTCACTCCTTCCCCAGGCAGGTCCTGGGGAGCGCAGCTGGGCATCTGCACTCTGCGGCCAGGCTGTGCTGCCTGTGCTGGGCAGCTCCAGCAGTCCTTGCTCTGCCTCACTTCGTGCAAACACATTTCCCTCCTGTCCTGGGTTGATCTCCTGCTCAGTCTCTGCCCCGCTCCTCTGTGCCTCCTCTCTTTCTGCCATTCCCAATTCTTCCTTTCCCTTTTTTCTTTCCCAGAATTAAAATTGCCCCTGACTGCAGCGTGCAGCTGCAGGAGAAATCCCCAGCCAGTCTGGCAGCCCTTTGAAGGAGGGCTGTGTTCCTCTGTGTCAGCTTAACTGCTGTGTCCCACTGAGGTGCCAGCCCTTGGGGAGGGGAGGCAGCTCTGAGCCCTGGAGCCAGGCTGGGGCTCTGCTGTCCTCTGCTCACCCTGTGCCTGCAGCACCTCATTGCCTTGTGCTCGCTGCAGCTCAGCTCCCAGAGCTGTCCCCAGGTGCTGGGCTCCTCACCTGTGATCTGGGGAAGTGCTGAGCTCTGAAATGAGCACTTGCTGTAGTCCCTGAGCTGGGTCAGAGCCTGGTGCGTGCACTGCACCACACAGAGGGAAAATCAAATTGCAGAGTCCCTGGGGGCAGACCCTGCTGACTGCCCTCCCTCCTGCTGGCTGCTCTCCTGAACCTGTAGATTCTGCTTTTCCTCCCCCCAGGTCCTGCTTCTGCCTCTCCTGCCTGGCCACTGCCAGTATCCACAAAGTGCATGAGCTTTGAGAGAAAGTCCATATTTGTCCTGGCTGAGCACCTTTCCTGTCCTAACACTGTGATTTGCTGGAAACACCATAAAACTTGTTAATGGGCCTGATCCTGTGAGCTCACCTCATTCCCACTTTGGCCAGTGAACATATTCATTTATATTCATATAAAATATAGTAAATATAAAATAGCATACAAAATCTGTTATACAAAATGAATATATTCATTTTTACTGAGTTATTACATAAATATTCATATATTCCTTTGACTTGCAGAGTCTGCTGGCACATCTGCCTTTGTGATGAGGGCTTGCTTTGGCCATGGAGAGAGGCAGTGGAAGGGCTGTGCAGGACCTGGCCAGGCTTTTCTAGTTGCCCATCCCCACAGGCTCAGGCAGAGCATCCCTGCCCCCTGGAAGCCCTGCTGGCCCTGCCTGGGAGCTGGGCTGTGTCTGGGGACGGGGCTCTGGGGTGCCTGTGGTGCTGTGTGCGTTCCTGGGGCAGGCAGGGTCGCAGTGCTTCTTGCAGAAATAGCTCCCAGATGTAACCATTGTGTCACAGCACATTTGTGGAGCTGGCAGAGTTGCAGGGTGGGGGCTGTGGGGGGGTCTGTGCTGCAGCCTGCTCTCTGGGCTGCTCAGCAGGTCTGTCCCAGCTCCTGGGCTGTGTCCTTGCCACACTGAGCACCCCTGGCTGGGGATGGGACCATGAGCTCCAGCCTGGAGTTCTCCTCTGCTGGCCAAGAGGGACTGGGAAACAGAGTCAAGGCATTTCCTATCCCCAGTGAAAAATGACAACAGAATTACTTCCCTTCTTGCATCTATTTGACTTTTTTGTGGCTTTTTAATGCTCTTAAATGATGTCAGAAAAACCCAAGCATGAGTGAAAGCAAGACTGGTAAATGTTTAATTCCTTCAGCTGATGGACCAAGCATCTCCCATTGTTTCTGTTTCTGTTCTGCTGCTGTGCCTGTTTCTGTAAAATAAACAGTTCTTTTGCCATCAATGTCAAATTGAGAATGACAATACTTAGCAGGATGCTTCCCTTTCTGACATCAAGGGCAAGCAGGAAGTTGTTGAGGTTGGATTGCTGTTGTAGTACAATCCCTTTTTGTGTGTCCTGGTTTGCCACAAGCAAAACACCTACAAGCCTTTTTATCAGAGTCCAACTGTGCAGTCACAACAGATTTTTCAAAAATTTTTGTTTGTGTCTCAAGGGCTTTTTCAAGCTTTTCCATTTTTTGTCCCAATTTTTCGTCCCAAAGTTTTTCCCCGGGTTTATCCCAGGCTGTCTCCCGGTGGGGACAGCGCTGGGGCTGTGGCAGCAGCCAGGGCAGGGCTGGAGCAGGGCAGCTCGGGGCTCTGGCTGCTCACGGGGGCAGAGCAGGGGCTGTGCCACCCAGATGCTGCTCTGAGTCTCACCCTGCTGCAGAGGAGCAGATGTAACCTATTTGTGGGATGGCTGAAGGGCACTGGGAAAAGGTCAGTGCTTACAATGTGGGTGATGTGCTTCAGAAAGAGCAGTTTGTGAAACTCTGGGGAGCAGAACCTGCACAGTCAGGGGGATTGCCTTTAAAATCCCCTTTGTGGCCAGTTTTGTGGGGAAGGATTTAGAATTTTGATATAGTTTTGATGGGTTTTTTGGCCCTGTTATGAAATATTCATTCTGCAGTTAAGAGAACTGAGCCAGGACTCACAGTCTGCTCCTGGGACTGACATGTACCCCGTGCCCTGCCCATATCCCTGTTTTTCCAGCACACACACAGTGCTGGAGCAAACACTGTCAGTGTTCCTTGGCAAGAACAGATTGCCTTCAACAACTTGTCTTCAACAGATTGTCCTCAGCCTCCTGGAGGAGGAGAGCATTTGCTTCTCCACTCCAGATTGGAAACTCTGCCCCCGAACAACCAACAGCTCCGTGATCAGCTCTCCTTCACTCTGCAAGAAAAGCAGGTGTTGGGTGGCAGAGAGAAGAGCAGGGATGGCAGCCCCTGTGCCAGGCTGCCGGGACTGGCTGCAGCCAGGGCAGAGCTGGGGAAAGGGGAGCCCAGCCCCACTGCCAGTCCCCTGGGTCTGACACAGACAGACATCTCTGAGCTCAGCAGCTCCCAGGACACAGTTCCCCTGCAGCCAGCCCGTTGCATGGTGCCCTGGAAATCACTGAATTTGCCTGTTTATCTCAGCCATTCTGCAGGAGGGGGACGGTGCCTCAGCAGGATCCCACCTGGACTCTGAGTCTCCTTGAACGTGGCTCAGGTACAGGCTGCACCACCCAGCCCGGCACAGAAATTCATCTGCAGGCACTTGGCCTGCACTGAGGCAGCCAGAGAGGTGACAGGGCTGTGCCTGGACAGGTGACAGGTGACAGGGCCTTACCTGGACAGGTAACAGGTGACAGGGTTTTATCTGGACAGGTAACAGGTAACAGAGCCTTACCTGGACAGGTAACAGGTAACAGGGCTGTGCCTGGACAGGTAACAGGGCTGTGCCTGGACAGGTAACAGGTAACAGGGCCTTACCTGGACAGGTAACAGGGTTGTGCCTGGACAGGTAACAGGGCCTTACCTGGACAGGTAACAGGTAACAGGGCTTTGCCTGGACAGGTAACAGGTGACAGGGCTTTGCCTGGACAGGTAACAGGGCTGTGCCTGGACAGGTGACAGGGCTTTACCTGGACAGGTGACAGGGCTTTGCCTGGACAGGTTACAGGGTTTTACCTGGACAGGTGACAGGTGACAGGGTTTTCCCTAGACAGGCAATAGGGCTTTCCCTGGACAGGTAACAGGGCCTTACCTGGACAGGTGACAGGGTTTTGCCTGTACAGGTGACAGGGTTTTACGTGGACAGGTAACAGGGTTTTACCTGGGCAGGTGACAGGGCTTTCCCTGGACAGATGACAGGGCTGTGCCTGCACAGGTGACAGGGCTTTCCTGGACAGGTAACAGGTGACAGGGCTGTGCCTGCACAGGTGACAGGGTTTTGCCTGTACAGGTAACAGGGTTTTACCTGGGCAGGTGACAGGGTTTTCCCTGCACAGGTGACAGGGTTTTCCCTGCCCAGGTGACAGGGCTGTGCCTCGGGGCTCCGCCCAGCCCGGCTCTGCCGTGAGCAGTGTCCCCCGGGGCCCGGGGGGGTTCGGCAGCGCAGCCCCCGCGGTCCTGCTGAGCGCGCACTTCGCACTCCGCCGCTGCTTTCTTTTTTTAGTGGGAAATGTCAGCACTTTGGTTCCCATGGGAACCGCCGTTTCCCTCGCGGGGCTGGCTCGGGAGGCTGTGCCAGCCCTGGCCGGCACCCAGGGGTGCTCCCACCCTCCCACCCCCGAGGGGCCGCAGCAGCTCTGGGCTCCCCGAACAGCCCCTGCCGCTCACAGGGTGATGGGGCACAGCTGCTCTGCTGGAACCTCTTACTGCAATTATTGCAATCATTCTCATTCTCTGGAGCACGTGAGGTCAGGCTCTGCTCCCAGGGAACGAGGGGATGGCCTCAGGCTGGACAGGGCAGGAATTTCCCCCTGGGCAGGGTGGTTGGGCATTGCCAGGGGTCGGCAGTGCCCAAGGATGTGGCACTCAGGGCTCTGCACTGGGCACAGCTGGGGCTGGATGGGCTGGGAGGGCTTTTCCAGCCCCAGTCAATCGGGATTTGGGATTTTCCAAAGCACCAGCGACCTCCTGGCAGAGGAGGAGGGAGCCTGGCACATCCACAGGCTCTGTGCTGATGTGAAGCTCAGGCTCCTGCTGAAAACCTGCCTGTAGAAACCCCATTTGTTCTGGAATCATTTGTGATGGGACAAAGCAGCAGCAGCAGCTGTGGGTGGGCAGTCTGCACTCCTGAGGGGACACTCTGGAATATTTGGGGTTAACAGGGTCCCCAAACAGGCCAAGGTCACTGGAATATTTGGGGTTAACAAAGGCCCCAGACATGCTGTGGTCACTGGAATATTTGGGGTTAAAAGGGTCCCCAAACATGCTGTGGTCACTGGAATATTTGGGTAAACAGAGTCCCCAGACACACCAAAATCACTGGAATATTTGGGGTTAACAGGGCCCCCAGACACACCAAAATCTCTGGAATATTTGGGTTAACAGGGCCCCCAGACACACCAAATTCACTGGAATATTTGGGTTAACAGGGTCCCCAGACACACCAAAATCTCTGGAATATTTGGGGTTAACAGGGTCCCAGACACACCAAATTCACTGGAATATTTGGGTTAACAGGGTCCCCAGACACACCAAATTCACTGGAATACTTGGGTTAACAGGGTCCCCAGACACACCAAAATCTCTGGAATATTTGGGTTAACAGGGCCCCCAGACACACCAAATTCACTGGAATATTTGGGTTAACAAAGGCCCCAGACACACCAAAATCTCTGGAATACTTGGGTTAACAGGGTCCCCAGACACAGGTCTCTGCCTTTGGGGGTGCCACCAGCTCCCTTCGCTGCTGGTTTTTCAGGGGCTGCCCCTGAAGCAGCAGCTGCGGGCAGTGGCACGTGTGGCACTGAGTGTGACAGGCACCGTGGCCGTGCCAGGAGCTGCTGTGCCCTCCCTGAGCCGCTCCAGCCCGGGGCTGCTCCCCTCCAGAGCCCTGCCCCGCGCTCCGGGAAGCCAGAGCAGATTTCAGAGCAGCGAGGTTAATTGCTGTTTGCTTTCCACGCCTTTATCTCGTTCCTAACCCCTCTCCCTTTCATCCTCCCGCTCTGCTTGTTGCAGACCCACTCCTGGGGATCTGTTTCCAGGCCCCAAAGCAGCTGCAGGCTCGGGGAGAATCGGCAGAGGGGATCGTGTCCAGGCTGTGCTGGGCAGGATTTGGCACAGCTCTGACAGGAGCAGGGCTCAGGGCTGTGGGAGTGCCCAGCCCAGCTCCCAGGCTGGCCCTGAGTGCTTCCTCCCCAGCCCCTCTGCTGGCACCACCTCTGCCTTTCTGTGAGAAATGAAAGCCCCTTTAGCCATCAGGTGCTCTCCTTGCCGTGACGATATTTACACACTTGAATAAAGGCAGCTCTCAGCATTCTGTGTGAGCCAAGCAGATGGAGCTCGTGGGGTGTTTCTGCAGCCTCTCAGGGGTTTTACTCATTCTCTCTGCACGTCTCTGTTAAGCACTCAAACACCAAACCTGAGTGCAGATCTCCAGGGGAAGCCTAAACACTGGGTAATTGAATTTTCCACGGGCAAATTCACTGCCCTGCTCTTCTGCCCGGTGGCTTTGCTGGCCCTGGATGCTCCCAGTGTGTTGTTTTTCCCTCTGTGCTCTCCTGGGGCTCTCCAGGAGCAAACTGCAGCACCCTCAGCAGGGTCCTGCACTCCCACCAGAGTCACTCGAGCTGCACAGGAGCCCCTGAGCCTGGCTGGTGGAGTGCTGGGAGCCCTGTGTGCCTCGCTGCTCCTCCTGCCAGGCTCCTAACCACCCGTGTTTTAGCAGCAGCGATCCTGCATTTGCTGGCAACCTGCAACTAGGAGAAGAGCCATCCCCAGTCCCTGCAGAGCCCCTGCCCGGGCTGGCTGTGCTGCTGGGGCTGAGCCACTCCTGGGGATGGCACTTTGGGGAGAGTCCTCCCTGCACGGTGCCAGGGCAGCTGTGACCCCTGGCAGTGCCCCAGGCCAGGCTGGGCGCTGGGGCTGCACCACCCTGGGCTGGGGGAGGTCTGGGCTCTAAATCCCTTCCAGCCCAAGCTATTCTGGCTTTCCATGCTTCTCTGAATCCACTGACCTGTGATCTTGTCAAGGAGTGCAAGCACATTTATTTGACAGAATCTACTGTCTATAAAACTGTGTTAGCAACAACTGTATTTTTGTCCCTTAACTCTGTCTGAGTTTTCCCATCACTTTTCCTGTCTGGAAATCTGCCAGTCTGTTTGGTTTTCTCTACAGCATCAGCACTTTCTTTCTGATTTCCCCCTCATTCAAAGGTGTATTCAAAATCAGCAGCACTGGGTCAGCTCCCTCTTTTAGATTCTGCTCTTCCTGATTGTGGCTATTTCACATCAGTGGCTTTTTTCATCTCACCAGTTCTCCTCTCTCTCTGTTTTCTCCCCAGTCTCTTTGTTGCTAATTCAGCTCATTGGAAACAAGAAGTGTGAAAAAATTTGACCTCTGCTAACGAAGCTGCCCGTTAATACCTGTGCTTGGTGTGTTTAAAGGGGCTGTTTCCTTCCAGATTTCACCACTGGCTTTCCTGCATGTGCTCCCACCAGGGTGTTTTCAGCCACAGCTCTGATGCACATCTCTGCTTTTTAATTCTTGTCTGCAGCTCGGCTCCCAGACAGCTCTGAGGAACCCACGGGGATGGGAGGATTTCATGTTGACTCCAAATAAAGGGTGGTGCCTCACAGAGGGAAACCCACAGCCAAACAAAGCAGAATCCCAGTTCCCAGGGTTTGCTCCGAGGAAGGGAAGGTTTAATTTGCCACCCCAGGCCTGAGGTCAGGCTGAGCAGAGCTGAGCAGCACTGGGCACCCAGATCTTGCAGGATCAGGTGCCAAGTCCTTCAAGCACCAATGTAAATTAAATCTTTACTCACAGATTCCTGCACACACATCAGGGGCAGAATCAGGAGCCTGGCATGGAGGGTGAAAACCCCAGGGCAGCTTCTCCTGCTGCCTTATCTGGGACCCTGCTGGGCACCCTCTGCCTCTCACAACAATCAGCAGAGAGGATTTTATTTATTTTTTTTTACAGAGTCTGTGATTACTTTTCAGGAAGAGCAGGGAATGGGACTTTCAGGAGAATTGCACTGAATACCAGGAGAGTGATGAAGGAGCACAAGTGCTGGCTGTGGTGCCCAGGGGTGGGTCCTGGCAGGGTGAGGGGGACACAGGACCCCAGAAATGTGATTTACGACCCCCCAGCTGACAGCAGAGACACACAGAGACAGCCTCCTCCCTGCCTGCTACAACATTTACAGAAACAGCCTGTAAATAGAATTATGGGAGTGTTTTAAATGGATTTCTGAGCCCGATTCAGAACTATTCCCTTGCTGCATTCCCTAAATATAAACCAGAGCTTCTCTTGCTGGCACAAGCTGCATCTTCCAGAGTTACCTCTGCCTGCACCCAAGGAGGCTGGGGGCTGCAGTTGCCATTTTGGGGGTGCTGGGGTCCAGCTGCAGCTCAGGGAGGGGAGGGGGCAGCAGGGGACACTGCCAGGCTGGTCCTGCCCGCAGGGAGGGGGCTGGGCTGGGCTGGGAGCTCCTGCCTCAGCAGGCCTGAGGGGCTCTGCTGGGCTTCAGACAGTTGTGAGGCCGATCCTGGAGTTGTTTGGTGCAATGGGGGAACCACAGGACCCTGGGATGGTTTGGGTTGGGAGGGACCTCAAAGGCCACCCAGGCCATGGCAGGGACGCTGCCCCTGCTGCAGCCCAGGGTCCAGCCTGGCCTGGGCACTGCCCGGGCAGCTCTGGGCACCTGCCCTGCTCCCAGGAGCAATTCCTGCCGGAATGCCACCCTCCCTGCCCTCCGTGTGCTGCCCCGTGCCTGAGCTCTGCCCCTCCCTGCCCGCCCAGAGCTCTGTGCCCGGGGCTCCTCCCTGCAGGTCTGCCTGCAGCCAGGAGCTGCGGGCTGCAGCTGGAGGAGCCTCTGCCCGGGGAGCCTGTCCCTGGATGCCAGCAGCAATTCCTGTGCACCACCCTGCAGCTTCCCACCTCCTCCTAATAGCCTGAAATATTATCCTCTGCTTATAATTGCAAATTATGGTTCAAGTTTTACATGCCTGGCAGTCGGGAAGCTCCAGCTCATTCCCCTGTGGGCACGTGGGGATGTGCCTGAGATGGTCCAGCCCTCCTGTCACTGCTGGCCTTGCACTGGACTTCATCCTCACCATCCTCCTCTTCTCTTCTCTTCTCTTCTCTTCTCTTCTCTTCTCTTCTCTTCTCTTCTCTTCTTCTCTTCTCTTCTCTTCTCTCCTCTCCTCTCCTCTCCTCTCCTCTCCTCTCCTCTCCTCTCCTCTCCTCTCCTCTCCTCTCCTCTCCTCTCCTCTCCTCTCCTCTCCTCTCCTCTCCTCTCCTCCTCTCAGAATTATTCATCACTGTAGGAAACACTGCCCAAAGGGGTGACAGACATTCATTCCAGGTGCAGGGCAGGTGTGGGGAGGGGCTCAGTGCCAGGTGAGCCTCTCTCCAGAAGAGGTTCACTCTTTTATTCCAAACCTTTCCATCAAAAAAAAAAAAAAAAAAAAAAGGAATGAAGGACTGGGAGAGACTTTGGGCTTGCTACTGTCCATCTCAGGGCACAGGAGGCTGGCAGCACACGTGAGGTGGTGGCTGATGGCTCAGGCAGCCTGGAGAGCTGCCCAGGATGAGCCCAGCTGCTCTGGCAGTGCTGGCAGTGCTGCCACTTGGATCCTGGGCCAGCTGAGAGCTGGGCCCACTCTGGCACCTCAGGGTGTCACAGGGCCAGAGCCCAGGCAGGGTTTATGCCATGCCAGGTGCAGGAACCTGCTGAAAGGCAGAGCAGAGCTGCCAGCCCCACTCCTGGCTCTGGGAATTCCCAGTGTGCCCAGGCTGAGCAGGCTGCACCCACACAGGGGGCAGGGGCTGTGCTTTGGTCCTTCCAGCATGAGAGGTGCTCACTGCCCACAGCGTTTCCAGGATTTGGGGGTGGGCAGCCGTCCTTTCCCAGCCCCAGCTGGGCAGCACCCACAGGTCCTGCAGCTCCAGCTGCCCTGCTCTGCTCTCACAGCCCCAGCTGCTGTGGGGGCGTGCTGGAGTGCTGAGAAATGCATGGGGTATGTACAGAACATCAATATTCATATCAATAGTGGATGGTATTTTGTACTGAAGGCACAGAATCACAGAATCCTGGAAGGGTTTGGGCCAGAAGGGACCTCAAATCTCATCTCATCCCACCCCTGCCACGGGCAGGGACAGCTCCCACTGCCCCAGCTGCTCAGGCCCTGTCCAGGAGCTGGAACATTTCAAGAGATCCAGCAGCCACAACTTCTCTGGGCAGCCTGTGCAGCTCTCCTAGTGAAATTCAACCTGCTGGAAAACAAACACAGCTAAGAATTCACTTTACATTTGGAAAGCTGCATTTTTTTAAGCTCAAACCTGCAAGTGACAGGGAATCCAAATCGGGAGAATTTGTAGGATTTACAGTATAAATTATTAAAAGGGAAAGAAAAAGATGTTGCTCACGAAAAGCACATTGCTTGTCGATCAAAGCTGCAAACAGAGAGAACTTTTCTAAAGGCATCTGGCAGCCTTTGATAGGCTCTGTGGAAGCCTTGTCAGGTGTTTGGAGAGGGGAGCGTGGAGCTGTCGGGCTCCAGAGCTGTTCCTGTTCTGAGGACAGCTCAGAGGGGGGTGAGCTCAGCCAGGGGTTCCTGCGCTGCCTCAGGGAAAAAAAAAAAAAAGGAAAAACTGGAAGCTCAACAAAAGCAGTTCCTGGATGGAGAAATGGAGCTGCAGCACCTGCCCAGGCAGGGCTGTGCCTCTCAGGGAGCTGAGAGCAGCACCTGCCCAGGCTCCCCTCTTCAGCTGCTGCACCAGGGGAGCTGGAGGCAGATGAGCAATTTATGCAGAGTGGGATCCATGACAAAGTGGCAGCACTTGGGTGAATACAAGCATCTTTGTGCAAGTGCCCAGCTGGCTGAGCAGGGGGCTGGGGCTGTGAAAAGAGCCCTTGTTGTTCCCTGCTGCCTGCCAACGTGCCCTGGGCTGGAGCTGCAGCATCCACTCCCCACGAGCCCACTCAGCCCACTCGGGCTCTGCTGACATCTTTTCTGCAGGGAAATGTCCTCCCCGGGGTTTTTGTGCTGTTTGTAACGTGGTGCTCCCACTTTGGCATCTGCATTTATGGCTGTGGGGCACTGAGATAAGCAAACCCTGTCCTGTGTGGCTCCTCCGTGGGCACGGGGGTCTCAGAGGGGAGTCCAGCCTGCCAGGCAGCCCTGGCACAGCCAGCCTGGCTGGGGATGGGGCAGCAGCCTGGGAGAGACTCATCACCCATCAGGAGATAACGCCTGAGCTGCTGGAGGGTCCCAGCCCTCCCACTGGAGGGGATGGAAGAGCCTGGAGAGCCCCGGGAGCAGCTGTGCTTCCTGAGGGAGGGCAGAGGGCAGGAGAGACCCTGGCCTGCAGCAGCAGTGCAGTGCAAGGGCTGGTGGGGAGGAGGAATGCAGCTCTCAGAGCACCTTTGGCTGGGGAGGCTCGAGTGGAGCAGAGGGAGTGGGAGAGGCTGGACAGCCGCGGGAATGCAGCCAGGGGACAAAGGGGGGCCCCAGGAGGGGCTGAGCCAGGGGGTGCAGTGGAGCAGGGCCTGTGGTGGGGGGATGGATGGGACAGCTTCACACGGGCCCCCACCGTGGCCTGTTTGGTTTGGGGGTTTGGGCTGTGGGGAGCACTGCTGAACCCCTGAGCTGCTGAACCCCTGAACCCTTGAACTGCTGAACCCCTGAGCTGCTGAACCCCTGAACTGAACTGCTGAACCCCTGAGCTGCTGAACTCCTGAACTGCTGAACCCCTGAGCTGAACTGCTGAACCCCTGAACCCTTGAGCTGCTGAACCCCTGAGCTGAACTGCTGAACTCCCTGAACTGAGTGCTGAACCCTGAACTGAACTGCTGAATCCCTGAACTGCTGAACCCCTGAACCCCTGAGCTGCTGAACCCCTGAACTGAACCCTGAACCGCTAAACTGCTGAACCCCCGAGCTGCTGAACCCCTTGAACTGCTGAACCCCTGAACTGAACTGCTGAACCCCTGAACCCCTGAACTGAACTGCTGAACCCTTGAACTGCTGAACCCCCGAGCTGCTGCTGAGCCCCTCGGCGGCCGTGGGGATGTGACCCTGCAGGCAATGCAGTGATGCTGCTGCGGTCCCACCCTCCCTGGGCGGGTGTTTCACCCCCAGAGCTGCACCCCCAGCCCCGCTGCCTTTGGAGCCCATTTTGTCCAAAAGGCAGAGATTTAAAGGTTTCCTTGCGTGACAAACGAGCACCAAGGCACAAGCTCGTGCTCTGGGGCACTTCGGCTGGCTCTGCAGGAAGGACCAGCAGCTGCCAGCCCCGCGTGGGGATCCCAGCCCGGGAATGGAGCTGGGTCTGACGAGAGCCGGGCACAGGGCGGTGCTTGGGCAGGGAGCGTGGCCGGCTGGGTCCCACCCGGCCGTCCTTGGGGACACAGAGCCCCCGGGGGGGTCCGGGCTGCGGGTCCCGTGTCCCGTGTCCGGCCCGACATCACCGCAGTGCTCGATCCGCCCGGACGGGGCGGGGGAGCCGCTCGGTGCGGGGAGCGGGCGGGGGTCCCGGTGCTCCCGGTTCCGTCCGGTGCTCCCGGCGGGGCCGTGCCGCCCGTGCCGCATTGGTTTGCGGCGGAGCCCGTCACCGTCACCGCGCCCAGATTGGCCCCCGCAGCCGGAGCCGAGCGACCCCCGGGCCCGTCCTCCTCCCCCTCCTCCTCCTCCTCTTCCTTCTCCTCCCCCTCCTCCTCCTCCTCCTCCTCCTCCCCGCCCGCCGAGCGCACGGGCACGGGCACCGCGCTCCGCTCCGCACCGAGCCGCCCGCAGCGGGGGCCGGGCCGGGCCGGGCCGAGCCGAGCCCCGCCCCGCACCGCCCCGCACCGCCCCGCACCGCCCCGCACCGCCCCGCACCGCCCCGCAGCGCGATGTGAGCCGCCGCTCCGCCGGCAGCGCCCGCCGCCCCGCGCCCCGGGAAGATGCTGAGCAGGTGGATGAGTGGCAGCAGCAGGAACCTGGACCGCGAGTACAACTGCACCGTGCGGCTGCTGGACGACAGCGAGTACACCTGCACCATCCAGGTCAGCCCTGCCTCACCGGCACCGGCACCGAAACCGGCACCGGCACCGAAACCGCGGCCGCGCTGCCCCCGCAGCCCCCGCCGCCGCCCGGCCCCGCAGACAAAGGGAGCGGAGCGGGGGCGGCCCCGCTGCTGCCCCGCGCCGCCAACAAAGGCGGCCCCCCCGCTGCCGCCGCCGCCTCCCCCCGGCGCTCGGGCGGCGACCGGAGCGGGCAGAGCCCCGCGGCCGAGCCTGCGGAGCGGCGCGGGGAAGGCGCCGAGCGCCGCGCAGCGATGCCCGCAGCCGGAGCGGGGCACGGGCGGGGGCAGCGCCGGGGCCGGGGAGCGCGGCCGTGCCCCCCGAGCGCTCGGTGCGAGCGCCGGGCGCGGGGGCTGCGCGCAGCGCGGGGAGGACGCGGGGGCGAAGGGGAGCGAGCGCGGGGGATGCAGCGGGGCAGGGATGCACAGGGACGCACAGGGATGCACAGGATGCAGCGGGGCAGGGATGCACAGGGATGCTCGGGGATGCGCGGGGATGCTCGGGGATGCGCGGGGGTGCACAGGGATGCTCGAGGGATGCGCAGGGATGCTCGGGGATGCTCGGGGGTGCACAGGGATGCTCAGGGATGCTCGGGGGTGCGCGGGGGTGCACAGGGATGCTCAGGGGTGCACAGGGATGCTCGGGGATGCTCGGGGATGCTCGGGGGTGCACAGGGATGCCCGGGGGTGCCGCTGGCACGGACAGACCCTCCCGGCCCCGCCGCAGCCCGGTGCCCGCTCTGCCTCCCCCGTGACGAGCGCTCGGGTTTTGTAATCGTCCGGAGCGGCGGGGACGGGCGCGCATCCACCGCCCCCCGCGCCGGGACGGGGCAGGACCGGGAGCGGGGCCGTGGGCCCGGAGCCGCTGTCCCCGAGCTGCCAGCGCCGCGAGGGTCACGCTCAGCGCGCAGATGTCGTGGGATGCGTCGTATTGCTGAAAACTAGGGAATCGCACTCCCGGGCTCCAGACCGGGACCGGGACCGTGTGACCGGGGGCTGAGAGGAGCATCGCTGGCTCCGGCCGCTCCTGCGCTCCATCGCTGCCACCAGCATCACCCTCGCAGCGGAGCTCACGGGAACCTGTGCGGAGCCGCGCGCCCGGGGATTGCTGCTGGAGGCGGCTGGCCCCGGCCCAGCCCGTGGGCGATGGAAAATTCGGGGCAGAGTTTTGAGTAAAGGTGACTCAACGCGTCAGCAGCAGCAGCAGCAGCTCCCACCGCCCAGCCTCGGGGTCCCCAGCTCCCCGCGGGGCCGAGGAGGGGCGGGCACCCTCCCATGGGCAGGCACAAACCTGCTTTCGGTGCCGGTGCCCAAGGACGGCTACCAAGGGTGCTGCAGGCTATGGGAGGCACCGTCATTTTGGCTTAAGCAGCCTAAAACCCATAAACAGGGTGATTTGTGCAAATGCCGCTGAAGAACGGCGGTAACGCCGCCGGTCCCCGCTCGCCTCCCCCACCGGGGTTGTAAAGTGTGACCCAGTAAACAGCTCCGACAGCAGCCCGCTTCATTTCGCATAAGCCAAACTAAATCGCCTCTCCGAGGTTGTTTTTAATACTAATTAAATGGGAAACTGTAGTTCGGGAGAGAAAGTGTGGGCAGAGCAGTTCAGAAAAATCTGGATTTTCTGCCCTCAAGAACAATTTGACGAGGTGTCGTCATTCTGCATGTCAGTGGTTTTTTTAAAGAGAAAATACTACTTGGCCCCATATTCCGCCTGGAATTCGATGTGCAGCATAGTAAACAGGGATTCCTGGCGTTTAGCATGCGCGACCCGAGGGATGGAGAATTCGCTCCCGCCACCCTGCCAAGCAAGGTTACCCCACCGAAATGTTTTGTTTCACGCTGCCTTCCGAGCCAAGTATTTATAGCCCGTGCGAAATTCGGGAGAGCACGGCGGGAATGTGTAATGTCTCGCAGGCGAGGAGCCGCCGCGGCGAGCGCTGAATGAGTTTTGAAGGTCATTCCCTGCCGGGCGCGGGGATGCCGCGTCCCGCCGAGCCCGGAGCCTCCTGCCCCGGGGTTCGGTCCGTGCCCCGTGCCCGGCTCCCGGGCGGGGCTGCGAGTCGGTGCCCGAGGTTTTGCGGCCGTGCCCGCTGCCCTCGCTGGCAGCAGGGATGGGGATGGGCTCCGTGCCCTCCCTGTCTGACAGTGCTGGCTGCTGCTGGCGGCCAGGAAGCAGCGCTGGGGTCTCAAACCTGATTTTTAGGGAGGTTTATTTACATTTTCATTTAAATCTGTCATGAAATGAACCTCTGGCTGTGCTTGGTGAGGGTGTGTGAGTAGGGGTTTGGCGCTGCCAGATAACACCTGAGCGTGCTGCTTCTAAATAAAGCCTTTTTTATTTGATTTCCCAAGGTTTGCATTGTTCATATTCCCATGCTGGAGGAGCAGCTCATTGTCTGAGCTGGGATGAATCCTTCCTGGTTTTTCCCTCCAGTTTTCACTCCTGAGCAGCCCATCCAAGCAGGCAGAGGGGCCTGCAGGGTTCATGGCTGGGGCCCCCAGAAGTGCCCAGGGCACGGGCAGTGGGTTGGCAGCTCCATGGACCTGCTGGTGTGAGGGTTTTTGGGAATCCCAGCATTTGCTGGTTTGGGGAAGATGCTGGCCCAGCATCTGTGTGCTGTGCTGGAGCTCAGTCCATGGTGAGCAGAGCTGGGCCCTCAGCCCTGCCAGGACCTGGGCCCTCAGCCCTGCCAGGACCTGGGGCTATAGAGCTGCCAGGACCTGGGCCCTGAGCCCTGCCAGGACCTGGGGCTATAGAGCTGCCAGGACCTGGGCCCTCAGCCCTGCCAGGTCCTGGGCCCTGAGCCCTGCCAGGACCTGGGCCTTCAACCCTGCTAGGACCTGGGCCCTGAGCCATGCCAGGACCTGGGGCTATAGAGCTGCCAGGACCTGGGCCCTCAGCCCTGCCAGGACCTGGGCCCTGAGCCCTGCCAGGACCTGGGCCTTCAGCCCTGCCAGGACCTGGGCCCTCAGGCCTGCCAGGACCTGGGCCCTGAGACCTGCCAGGACCTGGGCCCTCAGGCCTGCCAGGACCTGGGCCCTGAGCCCTGCCAGGACCTGGGCCCTGAGCCATGCCAGGACCTGGGCCTTCAGCCCTGCCAGGACCTGGGCCCTCAGGCCTGCCAGGACCTGGGCCCTGAGCCCTGCCAGGACCTGTGCCCTGAACCCTGCCAGGACCTGGGCCCTCAGGCCTGCCAGGACCTGGGCCCTGAGCCCTGCCAGGACCTGGGGCTATAGAGCTGCCAGGACCTGGGCCCTCAGCCTGCTCCAGCCCTGTATTTAATCTGAGTTTCATCCTTTGTGCTCTGCAATGAGGGGCTGCTCCAGCCCTATATTTAATTTGGGTTTCACCCCTTGTGCTCCATGCTGAGGGGCTGCTCCAGTTGTGTATTTGAATTTGAGTTTCACCCCTCATGCTCCATGCTGAGGGGCTGCTCCATCTTGGTGTGTTTAATCTGAGTTTCATCCCTTTGTGCTCTGCAATGAGGGGCTCTCCATCTTGGTGTATTTAATTTGGGTTTCACCCCTTGTGCTCTGCAATGAGGGCTGCTCCAGCTTGCTGTATTTAATTATGGTTTTATCCCTCATGCTCTGCAATGAGGGGCTGTCCAGCCCTATATTTAATTTAAGTTTCACCCCTCGTGCTCCATGCTGAGGATCTCTGCAGCTCGGTGTATTTAATCTGAGTTTCCAGCAGGGACAGCGCGGGCTCCTCGCGGGCCGTCGGGTGGAAGCAGCTCTGAACACCCAGCCAGGCTCTGGTTTGCTGTCAGTGAGCTGCTTGTCTGAGGAAATGTTTTAAATTCTTCACTGTGGTGTCGGTGGTGGCATGAAAGGCTCGAAATAATTAATGATTTGCCGCCGCTCGATGCACCAAGCATTTTCCTGAAAAGACAGCGGTGTTCTGTTTCAAACCCCAGTAGAACGACAGGAACGTGGAGATGTGAGAAAATAAATACGCGGTTTCTCAGATGCAGAAACAAGAACTCTCTTGCCTGAGATGGGGAGGAAATGCAAGCGAGCTCTGGGACGAGCGCGGAGCTCTCCGGGAGCCCCGGCAGGGTTGGGGGTCCCTGCAGCGAAGGTTCATTATCTCCTCCGATTGTTCATTATCTCCTCATCCCGGCACTTCCCAATTGCTTTTCCCGGGAAGTGCGCTGGGAGCTCGCTGCTCGAGCACGGCGACACCCCTGGGGGGACACGGCCACGAGCCCGGCTCTGTGCCGCTGCTGTCTGTCTGTCTGTCTGTCTGTCTGTCCCACAGCCCTCCCTGCCCTCCGCAGCTGGAGCCCGAGGGGGAGACACGGACCGGGGCCAAAACCAGTGTCAGAAACGGGGCGGGTGGTGGGATGGGGGTGCCAGGGTGGGGGTCTCAGGGTGAGGATCCCGGGCTGGGGGTCTCAGGATGAGGATCCCGGGCTGGGGATCCCAGATTAAGGGTCAGCACCCCGGGTCAGGGTCCCTGAGCATCTCCCGGTCCCGCAGAGCCCCCGGGCAGCCCCAGGATGAGGGTCCCGGGCTGGGGGTCCCAGATTGAGGGTCCCAGGAGGAGGTTCCCAGTCTGGGGGTCTCAGGATGAGGATCCCGGGCTGGGGGTCCCAGATTGGGGGTCAGCACCCCGGGTCAGGGTCCCTGAGCATCTCCCGGTCCTGCAGAGCCCCCGAGCAGCCCCGGGATGAGGGTCCCGGGCTGAGGGTGACCAGATTTGAGGGTCAGCATCCCGGGTCAGGCTCTCCAAGCATCCCCTGTTCTCCTGGTCCTGCAGAGCCCCTGAGCAGCCCCAGAATGAGGGTCCCAGGATGAGGATCCCGGGCTGAGGGTCCCAGACTGGGGGTCCCAGGATGAGGGTCCCGGGCTGGGGGTGCCGGACTGGGGGTCCCAGATTGGGGGTCCCAGGATGAGGATCCCGGGCTGGGGGTCCCAGATTGGGGGTCAGCCCCCCGGGTGGGGCTCCCCGAGCATCCCCCGGCCCGCAGAGCCCCCGGGCAGCCCCGGGCTGGGCTCGGCAGGCGCTCCCGGTCCCGCCGCCTGAAGCATCGCCGCAGCTTTGCTGCTGCTGCTCAGAGCACGTTTTTATTCACAGCCCTGGAAATGTGCTGGCAGCGAAGCGCCGCTCGGCTCGGCTGTGCCTGGCTGCGCTGCCGGGGCAGCTCCTTTGCACACATTCGCTCCTGCGGCTCGGAGGGAGCTGCCTGAGATGCACAGTGAGCGTGAAGGGAAAGCAGCAGTCAAAGCGGAGCATTTCATCTCCTTTTCCTCTCCCATTGATGTCCAAAAGATACAGAAGGCAGCCGAGCAAAAACACCCACTAAATGTCCACTGCAAATATTCACCCACGTTTCAGGGGGAGCAGGACCCCGGGTTGTTTTGCAAACCCGTGGGGAATATTTCAATATTTCAATATTTCTATATTTCTTTATTTCTATATTCCAATATCTCTATATTTCTATATTTATTTGTATATTTCTATATTCTATATTTCTATATTCAAATATTTCAATATTTCAATATTTCAATATTTCAATATTTCAATATTTCTATATTCCTATATTCCTATATTCCAATATTTCGATATTCCGATATTTCGATATTTCAATATTCCAATATTCCAATATTTCAATATTTCAGTGTTTCAGTATTTCAATATTTCTATATTTCAATATTTCAGTATTTCAATATTTCTATATTTCAATATTTCAGTATTTCAATATTTCTATATTTCTATATTTCAATATTTCAATATTATTTCAATATTCCTCTTGCTGCTCTTTCCCCGCCAGCCGGTGTGTGTTCTGTGCTGGCTCCTCAGCTGTTTTACGGCGTTACCCGCTGTGACCCCGAGGCTATTCCCCTCTCAGGAGCCGATCTCCTGACAGAACTGCTTTGCTTCTCACTTTCCCCTGGAAGACGCTGAAGGGGAGCAGGGGCAGAGGCGGTTGGGGTGCGGAGGGACGGGCACAGCCCCAGGCGGAGGCGGCTGCTTGCGGCACGGCCGGTGATGTGCCGGGAGCGTTTCCCGAGCGCCCGGGGAGCCTCCGCCGGGAGCAGCGCTCGCTCCTCGTTCCGGAGTGTCCCCGGCAGCCGGGGGTGGTGGCCACGGGGGGTGGTGGCCCCGTGCTGGCAGTGCCAGGGCCAGACGCTGTGACAGCTCCTGGGATCCTCTGAGACCTGGCACTGGCCACTGTCACCTTAGAGCTCCTGAGACCTGGCACTGGCACTGTCACCTCACAGCTCCTGGGATCCCCCTGACCTGGCACTGGCCACTGTCACCTCACAGCTCCTGGGATCCTCTGAGACCTGGCACTGGTCACTGTCACCTCAGAGCTCCTGAGATCTGGCACTGGCCACTGTCACCTCAGAGCTCCTGAGATCTGGCACTGGCCACTGTCACCTCAGAGCTCCTGAGACCTGGCACTGGCCACTGTCACCTCAGAGCTCCTGAGATCTGGCACTGGCCACTGTCACCTCAGAGCTCCTGAGATTTGGCACTGGCCACTGTCACCTCAGAGCTCCTGAGACCTGGCACTGGCCACTGTCACCTCACAGCTCCTGGGATCCCCCTGACCTGGCACTGGCCACTGTCACCTCACAGCTCCTCTTGTGTATGGGGTGGGCAAGGAGAGATCCCATCACAGGGATCCCATCAAGGAGAGATCGCATCACAGGGATGCCATCAGTGCCTGCTGGAGCTGCCCTCAGTGCAGGGAAACTCCTCTCCTCTCCTCTCCTCTCCTCTCCTCTCCTCCTCTCCTCTCCTCTCCTCTCCTCTCCTCTCTCTCCTCTCCTCTCTCCTCTCCTCTCCTCTCCTCTCCTCTCCTCTCCTCTCCTCTCCTCTCCTCTCCTCTCCTCTCCTCTCCTCTCCTCTCCTCTCCTCTCCTCTCCTCTCCTCTCCTCTCCTCTCCTCTCCTCTCCTCTCCTCTCCTCTCCTCTCCTCTCTCTCCTCTCTCTCCTCTCTCTCCTCTCTCTCCTCTCCTCTCTCTCCTCTCCTCCCTCCCTCCCCTCTCCTCTCTCTGGGGTGGTTTGGGTTGGGAGGGACCCCAAACCCCACCCAGACCCCCCAGCCATGGCAGGGACACTCCCCTGTCCCAGCTGCTCCAAACCCTGTGTCCAGCCGGGCCTGGGGCATTTCCAGGGCTCACAGCTGCTCCCCCTGTGCCAGGGTTTGGCCACTTGGCCCCAGTGCTCCCAGGATGGCTTGTGCTGGTTCTGTCTGGTGTCACTGGGAGGGCTGGGAGCAGTTTGTGTGAGGGAGGTGCTGGGTTTATCTTCCATCAGTTCTGTGCAGAGCAGGCAGCCCCTCCTCAGCCTGGGTCAGGCTGATGCTGCCACTGCCACCAGCCACTGGCTTGTGGGGCACAAAACCCAATTGTGGTTTGCTTGCAGCAAGCTCTGGAGCTGCTCCTGCAAGTAAGCAGGTTTCAGGCCAAATTCTCCTCTTTGAGATGTTTCCAGGGTCAATCATTGCAGCAGTAGGGGAGCAGTTTCCCGCTGCTGATGTGGGATTGCTGTGCCTGCAGGGCTGGGCCCTGCTCAGGCTCTGGGGCGTCCTGGGCTGGGGCATGGAGGGTCACTGAGCCACAGAGCCATCAGCTGCTCTGGGTTGGAGGGGCCCTGGAGTTTATCCTGTTCCAAACCCCTGGGACACCTCCCACCAGCCCAGGTGATTCTAAATGCCCTCCTCTGACAGCATTACTGCTTATTTACTTTTGGTAAAAACATAAACTAAGAAAAACATAAATAAATAAAAATTTGCCAGAATACATCCCACCCTGACTTGTGGATTCTCCTCGTACAGTGTTGCCTCCTCTGTGGCACTGGTTGCTCTGCAAAATCTGATTTCTGGGGCACCTTTGCCACCACCAGAGACATTTCCCTGTGCTGAGCTGTGCCCAGCCCCAGGAGAGAGGCAGTGCCAGGGTCCGGGGTGGGCACGGGGGGACCCACAGCTGGAGCACTTCTGGAGCACTTCTGGAGCCTGGAGGGAGCTCAGCCACACCAAACCCTGGTGTCCTTGTGCTGCTGGCAGGGGAACGTCCCCAGAGCCACGTGGAAATTAAACACTAGAAATGAATTTGAAGCTTTTTTTTTATTTTTTAAAGGTGTCCCCAGCTGTGTGTGCCCCCTGGTTGGGGCAGAGCCAGGAGAGCTGCTGGCAGCAGTGGGCAGCTCTTCTGCCCAGACCCTGCAGATCTGCTCCTGCCCTGCAGGAAATGAATGGTTTGGAAACGTGAGCAGGGCTGGATGGGATTTTGGGCAGGAATTGTTCCCTGGCACAGGTGGGTCCTGGCAGTGCCAAGGGTTTGGTTTGGAGCCCCTGGGACAGTGGAAAGTGTCCCTGCCATAGGGGTGGCCATGCAGGACCCCTCCCAACCCAAACCATTCTGTTCAAATAATTCTAGTTACAGACAATGCTGGCCCCTGAGTCTGGTGTTCCCCAGGAGGAGAATGCTGGAGGAAAACTCCTTTTTTTCCCTAAGCAAAACCAGAATTTCTGTGATGTGCAGGGATGATCTGACAGGATCTTTGTCCCTCCTGCTTTGCCCTTTTGAAGCTGCAGGCCCTGCCCTGCCCCTAATTACTCTTTGGCATTAATTATCCTCCCAGCACATCCCCTTCACCCTGTCTGTGTGGGGAGAAGCGACTTGGCAGCTGAAATCCCAGGAGGAGCTCAGTGGGTTGAGCACACACAGAGCACACGGTGCCTGGTGCTCCCTGCAGCTCCTGGTCTGCCAGGGGCTGGGGTGCCATGCAGGAAAATCAGATTTTTCAGGCAGGGTCAGAGCTGGGCTGTGTGGGCAGGGCTGGGCTCAGACCATCCCTGCACCACCCCAGCTCCTCCTGGCAGCCAGGAGCTCTGTGCCCTGTGCTGCTGGCCAGGAAAGCTGCTGGGCATGGCAAGGCTGCTCTGCAGAGCAGGGAACCCCTCCTGGCCCTTGTGCTGGGATGGAAAGGGGGGATTCCTCCCGGGGAGCTGTGGGCACTGCTGGCTCTGCCCTGATGACTTCATCAGGATGATTCTGCCGTGATCATTTGCCCATCCCTGCTTTGGCAGCAAGGCTGGGAGCCCTTTGCTCCCTTTGGGTCCCATTTTCCTGCCCTGGCAGTGCCAGGTCCGTGCACTGGGCAGCTCACTGCAGACTCAGGGCTCACACATTTAAATCTTTCCTGTCTGGCAGCAAAGAGCCCAACCTGGGCTCCTGGCAGGCACAAACCCTCGGGATCCAGGCCCCAGCAGACAGTGCAGGTGGCTTTTCCCCGTGGTCATTAACAGCAGCTCCCACAGGCAGCCAGCTGGTTAATGGGTGAAGTCAGGCTCTGATCAATGCTGCAGCCCAAAATAGAAAATTTTGGCTGCATAAGGTCTGTTGCCAAAGACTTGAGTTGTAGTGGCAGATCTGTCACATCCATGAGGGGCCTGTGTTTTTCAGAGGGTTTGTAGTGGCTGTGCTGCCTGGAACACAGGCTGCCATCCCAGAGGAAACATCCAGCCAGTGCCTGCAGGGCATTGCCCTTTAATGAAAAAATGACAGAAATCGAGTCAGCCATCCTGGAGCTGCAGAGAGGCTTTGGGGAGCTGTGGATCAGTGTCTAAGCTGTCCCTGAGACTCTGAGCTCGTGGGATGGGCAGGGATGGGGCTGGGGAAAGCTGGAATCCAGCAGGGTCGTGTTTGAGCAGAAATGAACTTGCTGAGCTGGTGCTTTTCATGAATCGATCCAGCTCTCATTAGCCTTGCACTGCATCCTCTGCTGACTAATATTTCTGGCTTGCAAGTAAAAATGGCTTTGCAAAGGAGATGTGCAGGGAGAACAGAGTGTTTTTGCAAACCTGGAGCTCCTGGGGCCATTGGGAAAGAAGTGAGGGCAGCAGAGGCACAGGAGCAGAGGAGAGGGCTGGGGCTGGAGAGGCAGTGGGAGCTGTGGGGGGCACTGGGAGCTGTGGGGGGCACTGGGAGCATTCCCATTCCCATTCCCAGTGTCCTGGTGCTGGGTCAGTGTTCCTACAGGAGCTGTGCCATTCCCATTCCCCATTCCCATTACCAATCCCATTCCCATTATTCCCATTCCCATTTTCCCATCCCCATTTCCCATCCCCATCCCCATCCCCAATCCCATTCCCAATCCCCAATCCCATTCCCATTCCCATCCCCATTCCCATTATTCCCATTCCCATTATTCCCATTATTCCCATTATTCCCATTATTCCCATTCCCATTCCCATTCCCATCCCCATCCCCATTCCCCATTCCCATTATTCCCATTCCCCATTCCCCACTCCCATCCCCATTCCCATTATTCCCATTCCCATCCCCATTCCCATCCCCATCCCCATCCCCATCCCCATTCCCATTCCCATCCCCACTCCCATCCCCATCCCCATCCCCATCCCCATTCCCATTCCCATTCCCATTCCCCATTCCCCATTCCCATTTCATTCCCATCCCCATCCCCATTCCCATTATTCCCATTCCCATCCCCATCCCCATTCCCATCCCCATTCCCATTCCCCATTCCCATTCCCATTCCCATTCCCATCCCCATCCCCATCCCCATTCCCATTCCCATCCCCACTCCCATCCCTGTGTCCAGGCTGAGGAATTCTCTCCCAGGTGAGCAGCCTGGCATGAGAGGGGCCTGGCAGGGGCTGGGCTGAAGCTTATGGCTTCTCTCAGGTGTGCTTGGGGAAGAAATCCCCTGACAAGCTCCAGAGGAGCTCCTCCTGTAAGTGCTGCAATTATCCTGGGCTGTTTGTTCAGCCAGGCTGGCGTCCTGGCCAAGGGAGGGGCTGGGGCACTGGAGCTTGCTGAGATTCACTCAGCCCCTTCAAATATTTATGGCCTGGCAATCCACACGCTTTTGGAGCAGGTTTGGATCCTCCTGCTCTGCTCCTCTTGTGGAGAGGCTCTGGAGGGCCCTGCCCAGCCAGGGGGTGGCTGCAGCCACCAGGGGACAGGTTTAGGGCTGGGGATTTGGGGAGGATCCATGGAGAGCTCCTGCAGAGCTCCTTGGGGTGAGGAAAGGCTTTGGGTTGGGATGCAGGACACCTGGGAGAGCTGCTCAGCCATGGGGGTCATCCTGTCCCTGCCCACACAGCTGGGACTGTGGGGCTGGGACTGTGGGGCTGGAATGGTGGGGCTGGAACTGTGGGGCTGGAATGGTGGCACTGGGATTTTTGGGCTGGGATTGTGGAGCTGGAATTGTGGCGCTGGAATTGTGTCACTGGAATTGTGGGGCTGGAATTGTGACACTGGGATTGTGTCACTGGAATGGTGGCACTGGAATTGTGGCACTGAGATTTTTGGGCTGGAATTGTGACACAGGAATTGTGGCACTGGGATTGTGGGACTGGGATTGTGGCACTGAGATTTTGGGCTGGAATTGTGACACAGGAATTGTGGGACTGGGATTGTGGCACTGGAATTGTGTCACTGGAATGGTGGCACTGGAATTGTGGCACTGGGATTGTGGGGCTGGAATGGTGGCACTGGGATTGTGACACTGGAATTGTGGCACTGGGATTGTGGGACTGGGATTGTGGCACTGAGATTTTTGGGCTGGGATTGTGGCACTGGGATTGTGAGGCTGGAATTGTGGCGCTGGGATTTTGGGGCTCAGGATGCAGCAGGGGCAGTGCTGGAGCTGGGCAGGGTGTCCCAGCCGCTCGGGGGGGACAGGAGCAGGTTTTTGAGCAGAAACGAAGCCAGCTGTACGAACCGCGCTGCCTTCCTGCCCGAGGGACAGCTCCTGTCGATCTGCCGCGTTTTACTCTCACGGGATAAAAATAGAGCAGGGTTTGCAGGCAGCAGCCGCACATCCCGCGGCCCCAACGAGCTCTGAAGGTAATTTCCTTTGGTGGGAAAGGGCTGGGGAAGAGAGCAGGCTCAGCTGGCAAAGGCTCGTAGGAAATGGGTCTGTGCCCCCAGAAAGGAGAGGGAGGAATGGGTCTGTGCCCCCAGGAAGGTTTGTAGGAAATGGGTCTGTGCCCCCAGAAAGGAGAGGGAGGAATGGGTCTGTGCCCCCAGAAAGGTTTGTAGGAAATGGGTCTGTGCTGCCCTGAATAGTTTATAGGAAATGGGTCTGTGCCCCCAGAAAGGTTTGTAGGAAATGGGTCTGTGCCCCCCAGAAAGGTTTGTAGGAAATGGGTCTGTGCCCCCAGAAATGTTTTGTAGGAAATGGGTCTGTGCCCCCAGAAAGGTTTGTAGGAAATGGGTCTGTGCCCCCAGAAAGGTTTGTAGGAAATGGGTCTGTGCCCCCAGAAAGGGCAGATAAGAAATGGGTCTGTGCCCCCAGAAAGGTTTGTAGGAAATGGGTCTGTGTCCCCAGAAAGGTTTGTAGGAAATGGGTCTGTGCCCCCAGAAAGGTTTGTAGGAAATGGGTCTGTGTCCCCAGAAAGGTTTGTAGGAAATGGGTCTGTGCCCCCAGAAAGGGCAGATAAGAAATGGGTCTGTGCCCCCAGAAAGGGCAGATAAGAAATGGGTCTGTGCCCCCAGAAAGGTTTGTAGGAAATGGGTCTGTGCCCCCAGAAAGGACAGATAAGAAATGGGTCTGTGCCCCCAGAAAGGTTTGTAGGAAATGGGTCTGTGCTGCCCTGAATAGTTTATAGGAAATGGGTCTGTGCCCCTAGAAAGGTTTGTAGGAAATGTGTCTGTGCCCCCCAGAAATTTTTATAAGAAATGGGTCTGTACCCTCCAGAAATGTTTATAGAAATGTGTCTGTGCCCCCAGGAAGGGCAGATAAGAAATGGGTCTGTGTCCCCAGAAAGGTTTATAGGAAATGGATCTGTGCCCCCAGCAAGGCCAGGATCCCTTGGAGGGGTTTGGGGCAGGGGATGGAGGGACAGGACACAGGGATGGCTCCAACTGCCACAGGCAAGGGCTGGATGGGATTTTGGGATGGAATTGGGATTTTGGGATGGAATTGTTCCCCCTGAGGATGGGGAGCCCCTTTGCCCTGTGCCAGCGCCTGGCTGTGCTCACAGGGAAGAGGTTCTTGTAAAATAAAGTTTTAATCTGTGTTAAGTTCTCATTCTCAAGTGCTGCTCCGTAGCTGGGGCTGTTTCAGGGGGAATTATGGTCTGGGCTGAGGAAGTGCCCCCTGCCAGCCCCTGCAGAGCCCCCCTGCCCTGGGCACCCTGTCCCCGTGTCACCCGGGGCTGCCAGGCCGGGCTGGACCCGTTTCCCCACGGAACCTTCCCCCTCTCTGGGTCAGTGAATTGTCACCTGGGCTGGGTGGCACTGCTCAGGATTTCCAGCAGAATTGTCACCTGGGCTGGGTGGCACTGCTCAGGATTTACAGCAGAATTGTCACCTGGGCTGGGTGGCACTGCTTAGGATTTACAGCAGGGGAGGAAATGTCACCTGTGCTGGGTGAAAAATCAGAGTGAGCACAAATCAGAGTGAGCACACAAATCGGAGTGAGCACATTAATGTGAACACAAATGAGTGTGAACACAAATGAGTGTGAACACACAAATCAGAGTGCACACAAATCAGAGTGAGCACATTAATATGAACACACAAATCAGAGTGAGCACACAAATTAGAGTGACCACAAATCAGAGTGAGCACATTAATGTGAGCACAAATCAGAGTGAGCACATTAATGTGAACACAAATCAGTGAGCATACAAATCAGAGTGAGCACACACAAATCAGAGTGCACACACAAATCAGAGTGAACACATTAATGTGAATACAAATCAGAGTGAGCACACAAATCAGTGAGCACACACAAACCAGAGTGAGCACAAACCAGAGTGAGCACAAATCAGAGTGAACACATTAATGTGAATACAAATCAGAGTTCACACACAAATCAGAGTGCACACACAAATCAGAGTGCACACACAAATCAGGGTGAGCACACAAATCAGAGTGAGCACATTAATGTGAACACAAACCAGTGTGAACACATTAATGTGAACACACAAATCAGAGTGAGCACACAAATCAGAGTGAGCACATTAATACGAACACAGTCCAGAGCTCACACATTACTGTGAGCACAGCCAGTGTCACACAGCCCAGTGCAGCTTGCAGTGATTTCCCTGCGTGTCCCACAGGTTTAATTCCATTTGTCTTCCCCTCTCCTTCAGCAGGGATGTGCTAATCCCATGTGAAACCCACTCTGATGTGAGTAAGTGGAACAGACAGGCAGAACCTTTTCTACATTAAAGTGGAGGCACAGAGCCTTGTGCAGGCAGGGAGTGTGATCTGAGACATGATACTCAGGTTTTACACAGAGTGTGATGTGAGACAGGATACTCAGATTTTACACACAGAGTGTGATGTGAGACAGGATACTCAGATTTTACACACAGGGTGTGATCTGAGACATGATACTCAGGTTTTACACAGAGTGTGATGTGAGACATGATACTCAGGTTTTACACACAGAGTGTGATCTCAGACAGGATACTCAGGTTTTACACACAGAGTGTGATCTGAGACATGATACTCGGGTTTTACACACAGAGTGTGATGTGAGACATGATACTCAGGTTTTACACACAGAGTGTGATCTGAGACATGATACTCGGGTTTTACACACAGAGTGTGATGTGAGACATGATACTCAGGTTTTACACACAGAGTGTGATCTCAGACATGATACTCAGGTTTTAAACACACAGAGTGTGATCTGAGACATGATACTCAGGTTTTACACACGGAGTGTGATCTGTTAAACAGACACAGAATTATCTCACACATGATACTCAGGTTTTGCACACACAGAGTGATCTTACACCTACCCAGAGTGATCCCACACATGATATCTCAGGTTTTACACACACTGAGTGTGATCTCAGACAGGATACTCAGGTTTTACACCACAGTGTGATCTGTTAAACACACACAGAATTATCTCACTCGTGACACCTCAGGTTTTGCACACACAGAGTGATCCCACACATGATATCTCAGGTTTTGCACACAGAGTGATCTGTTAAACACACATAATTCTCTCAGACAAGGTCCCCTGGGTGTCACACTGCTCTGGGGAGCCTCAGGTCCCAGTGATGCCTGTTCCTGCAGGCTCAGTGGGACAGTCAAGGTTGCAGAACCCTGGGCAAAGCATTTTCAGGAGCTCCTGTCAGGCCAAATAAACATTAGAGCAGCAAAGAGAGGAAGGAGAAAGCAGAGAGAGCAGGAGGGATGAGGAGATTGCAGCAATCTGTGGCCCCTTGGGACAGTGCCTGAGAGCTGTGATCACATCCCAGGAGCACAAACTGCTCCATCCTCTGCCATCCCAGCACGGGGAGATTCCCCCAGAAAAACCTGAGCCCTGAGGAGATGCTGGGCATTGTCCTGTGCTCCTGAGCCCTGAGGAGATGCTGGGCATCGTCCTGTGCAGGGACAGCAGGGTCCCCTGGACCTTCAGAGGGACAGGGTGAAATCAGGAGTTAACACAGCAACAAGCTTCTCCATCACCAGCAGCAGCTTGAATCATTAAACCTGAAATAATTTTAATTGGATCCAGGATTCACAAGAGATTTTTTTGGGCCATGGAGGAGCTGGACCAGTTTTTCATCCCCACCAGCCACTGGAGCAGGGGAGAGGCCCTGCTTGGCTTCAGGTGCCTCTGGATCCTGAGCTGCTGGGTCTATCTCACACCAAACTGGCTTTAAAGACAGAGAGAGAAATATTTTATCTGCCTTGGAGTGGATGAACCTCCCTTGGCCAGCCCTAAATTGTTGGTTTAAGTCCCTGGCAGGAACTCTCCAGTTTATTTGGTGACAAGCTCCTGGCACCTGCTCCCCTGGGCCAGGGGTGGGAACCTGGGGAGGGTGAGCCCCAGCTCTGTGGGGTGGTTTAGGGGTGAGAATTCAGCTAATCATTCTGTGTGCCTGATTAAAAATGAGGCATTTGTCTGTGCAAGTGGATCTGTGGCCCTGACCCACACAGGATTTCCAGGGAATGTGTCCTGGCAGGACATGGACCCTTCCAAAGGAGCCAGGAGTTAATGGGGCTGAGGAGATCCAGTGCAGGAGGGGGGAAGTAAAACACAAACACCCAAAATCCCATTTACAGAGCCCTGGGGGCAGCTGCAGCTGCCAGTCCCTGGGCAGGAGAGGCAGGAGGGTTTGCAGGACAGGGAATCCTGCTGGGCTGGGGGAGGTTTGCTCCCAGCTCAGGAGCAGCCAGGGGGGCTTTAGAATGCAGAGGAGTCCCAGAGGGATCAGAGGTTTAGCCGTGTTTGAGGAGGATTCAGGTGCACAAACAGCACTTGGCATTTGCTGCGTGCTCTCACTCCTGGCTGGTGCTGACAGAATCCTGGAATTGCAGAATCCTCCAGTGGTTTGGTTGGGAGGGACCTTAAATCCCCCCAGTGCCACCCCTGCAGGACTGGGCTACTGCAGCCCCTGACAGGCTCCATCTGTTGGAGAGGGAACAGCAAAATCTTGTGAGTGCCTAGCAAGTAGTTCTGGAACAACAGATGAAATAGAGATGTTGGCAGTGTCTGACATAGAGGCTGAAAACAGTCATGTGAAGGTCTGAGGCCTCTTCCTTTGTTTAGATGATACCAAATGCCACAAATACCAAAGAACCAACAGACATCCTGTGCCAAGCCTGGCAGGAAAGGTCTGAAGATGAGGGTTACAGATAAGAAAGCCATAAAACATGGGAATTTAGTGATCCCCATAGGTTGTATGCAAATATTAGGAAATTATATTGTATATTGTATTAGATTGGTCATTGGAAATTAGAATATTCATCATAGAAGAATACTGATTGGATTGTAAATGGGAAATCTCTCTCTTACCCCTTGCCTCTGATCTCTAACCTCTCTCTGAGCTCACTCTTACCCCCCTGCTTTTATCACTCTCCATGCTCTACACTCTCTCTTACACCCACACCTTATAATAAAATACAAACCTGAAGAACAGAACATAGAAACTCCTGAGTCTGTCCAGCCACCGTCCCACAACCAACCCCCACATCCATCTTCACAGCTTATCCCATGTTTTGAAAGATTTATTTGAATAAATTGCCAGATGAAATGCTGCTCTCAGCTGGCTGACCTGCTGGGCTGCTGCAGCCTTCCAGCAGTGCCATCAGGGAAAATTCCAGCCTCAGAAGTTCTGCTGCTACAAACGAGCTGCCTGGGAGGTGTTTTGATGCAGAGCTGCATTAAGCAGAGAGGGGGTTCAGTGGCACTGCTTGTTGGTTAAAGAAGAAAAGGAAACTTCAGTGAGAGTTGGAAGGGCTGTGCTGTTTGCTCAGCTGCTGGGGGAGTGGGAACTGGGGATGCTGAGCAGGGATAACTCTGCTGGCAGGAGCTGCAGGGAATGCAGGGCTGGGAGAGCCACTCTGGGATGTGGGACTGGGGCAGCAGGACACGGCCTGAGCTGTGCCAGGAGGGATTTCTTCCTGGAGAGGGCAGCTCTGGCCTGGCAGAGGGGTATTAGATTGGTTATTGGAAATTAGAATATTCATCATAGAAGAATACTGATTGGATTGTAAATGGGAAATCTCTCTCTTACCCCTTACCTCTGATCTCTAACCTCTCTCTCAGCTCTCTCTTACCCCCTTGCTCCTATCACTCTCCATGCTCTACACTCTCTCTTACACCCACACCTTATAATAAAACTACAAACCCGAAGAACAGAAAGTAGAGAGCTCCTGAGTCTGTCCAGCGACCGTCCCACAACCAACCCACACATTTCCCTCTCCTCCTGCCCAGCCCTGCCCGGGGAGGTGCAGGGAAAGCTCCAGCCTGTCCAGGAGCTGCTCCCTGCCCTGGGCACGTTCAGTGTGCACAGTGAGTCTGTGCTCCTGCACAGAGGCTGCAGGGAGGGTGTTCTGCTCCTCCACCCAACAGAATTCCTTCTGGAAGCTGCACGGGCTGTAATAAACACCCCAGTGGCAGCCTGAGTCTCCCTCTGTGCTCGGATTTTGGAGTTTCCCGAGCGCTGCCTTGTCTCTGTGGGGCTGCTCTGGGCTGCCAGGACATGCAGATCCCTGTTCCAGGGCAGGTTTCAGCTGCTGCAGTGGCACTGGGCTGCTGAAGGGGTTGGATTGCCCTCACTGGGGCAGCCACAGTTTCCTCCTGTGATTTAAATCATTGAACAGCACAGCAATAACATCAGTGTATTTAACAGAATCGTTTTTTGTGGGAAAAGACCTCCAACATCGTTGAGTCCAACCATCTGTGAGTGGGAAAGTAACTCCAGGCTCTACTCGGGTGGTCGTGGCGTTATCCCTGAGGGGCCCTGGGTGCACACGCAGCCGTGCCCTGCCCCTCTTCTTCTTCATCATCATCATCATCATCATCATCGTCATCGTCATCACGTGCAGCTCTGGGGCGCTGGGCAGTGCCAGGACAGGGCACGGGGGTGGGGTGAGGATGGTCCCCGCTGCCCCCGAGCTCCGGGGCTGCTGGAACCAGTGGCACAAGCCGGGGCAGAGCGTGTGGCCGGCCAGCATTGATAGCTAAGCAGCTGCTGAGTGCTGAGAGCGTGTGGGCATGGCAGGGAGCTGCCGGCGAGGCAAACCACTTAACTCGCAGTCGCGTTTCTGGCGCCGAGCCCCCGAGGAAACGCTCTCCAGGAAAACCTGGAGAGCTCATTACCGAGACAAAGTAGGGCCGGGGTGGATGGGATGCGGCTGTTAGTGGCACTCCATCCCTGGAACGGGGCTGCGAAAGGGAATTGGGACGGTGGGTTGGTGTCCGTGGTCCCCGCAGGATGCTGTCCCGTCGCCATGGTGACAGCATCCTCCAGCCCTGCTCCAGCTGCTCCGCACATCAGCGCTCCCCGGGACCCCAGCCCGGCCATCTGCGAGTGGAACAGCAGCTCTGCCTTCCCCGGCTGCCATGCCGTCCTCTGGCAAAGCACCCGGCCCCTCCTGCTGTCCCGCACCCAGCCGTGCTGGCGCTGCCGCTGTCCTGCCGGGCGCGGAGCCGCCCCCGCGGGGAAACCGCTGAGCTCGGAGCGCTGGCTTTGTTTGAAAATCGGGGACTGGAGATCGGTGCTGGGGAGGGCGGTGTGCCAGAGGGCACCTCCCCACCTGTGATCATGGGATCCCGGAGTGCTTTGGGACCCTAAAGCTCATCCAGGAACCCCCTGGGGGCAGGGACACCTTCCCTGTCCCGGGGGGCTCCAATCCCGATGTCCAGCCTGGCCTGGGCAGTGCCAGGGGTCCAGGGCACGGCTCATGCAGAGTCACAGGTGGGGACACTGGAGCCAGGGCAGAGCTGCAGGGAGGTGTCCTGGGGCAGGAGCTGTGCCAGGGACCCGCCTGTGCTGTCTGCAGCAGAGTGGAGGATCAGAGCTGCTGCCCAGGGCACCCCGAGCTGGGGCACCCCGAGCTGGGGCACCCCGAGCTGCTGTCTGTCCATGGACCTCGAGCTGCTGTCTGTCCATCGTGGGGTTTGGGTTGTTGGACAGTCACAGGACAGACTCAGAAGCTTAATATGTTCTGTTCTTCAGGTTAATATTTTATTATAGGGCGTGGGTATAAGAGAGAGCTTGGAGAGAGGTTAGAGCAGGAAGGCAAGAGAGCAAGAGACAGCAGAGACAAGAGAGAGCAATTTTCTGTTTACAATCCAATAAGTATTTTTCCATGATGAATATTACAATTTCTAATAACCAGTCTAATACAATATACTAATTTCACTCACTCCCTGCCAGGCAGCTGCTCCCAGACCCCCCCAGCTGAGCCTCCAGCCCCGGAGGGTGTGCAGGGCCAATGCCCTGCCCAGCAGGGATGGGGGACTCTGCCCCACTCAGGTGAGACCCCACCTGCAGGGCTGCAAGCACCAGCAGGATGGAGGGAGCCCAGAGCTGCTGCAGGGCTGGGTGCAGGGCTCTGCCTGGGAATTCCTTCTGGGGGTGATTTCCCAGTCACCAGTTCTGACATCTGTCCCTGGCTCTGCTGCCATCAATGCCCATTTGCAGGAATTCCTCTCTGAGTCCTCTGGTGCCTGCCTGGAGCCTTGGAATCAATCCACATTATCACCTGAGTGACAGAGCTCTGTGTCAGGAAAAATCCTGGGCAATATTTTCGCTGTGTTGGAGAACAGGGAGGAGCTGACAGAACCAGCTCCTTCAGCACAGCCCACCAAAGATTCACCTTCAAACCATGAAGAAAAAAAATAATAGATGGGGTGAACTGTTCCCTGGGAGGGGGAGGCCCTGGCTGGACACGGGGGTTGGAGCACCTGGGACAGTGGGAGGTGACACTGGATGGGATTTAATGTCCCTTCCCACCCAGCCCAAACCATCCTGAGGTTCTGTGGTTCTATCCCTGGAGTCAAACTCCTCCTGCTGGGACTCCTGCTCCCCAGGCCCCTCCTGCATTTGGAATTTTTGGGGATGGGTGCAGCAGATAACGTGCTCGGTTGGGTTAATCCTCGCAGGCACCACTGGAGTCTGGAGTGGCACCATTTCCTCTCAGGCTTGTCTCTGTTTCGCTCTTGCAGGAGCTGAATGATTCTCTCTGACAGCCTTTTGCTTTTTATAGCAGTAATTAGTCAAAAAGCATCGGCGTGACGAGCGCTGCTGCACCTGGGGGGTGGCAGGGTGATGCTAAAATGGGCAAAGCCTTGGCCTTTTTTCCTGCCTAAATTCGGTGTTTGGAGGCACCTGCAGGGATCTGGGACGGCGGCTGGAGCTCACCCAGCCCGGAGTGACTGCTGCAGAAAACAGCAAAAAGTGAAAAACAGCAGCCTGGATGCTGGGATTGTACAGTTCAGCCGAGGTGGAAGGAGGTAGAGGGATTTGGGGGAGAAACCAGGTGTGAAATGTGGTTTTAATCCTGGTTAGTCCCCAAAATACCAGCAGATCTGGGCAGGGGTGACGTTGGTGTAACGTTGGCAGGACTGAGTGTTGCTTTAACAGAAAGTGTTAAAGGTGTGGGAAGAATTTACTGAGGGAAAAGATGGAGGTTTTGTCTCTCTTTGTCCAATCCAAGCTCCCCAAAAACCAGGGGCCTGGTTTATCATTATCATTACCTGGCTGGAAGTGCTTGCCTGTCATCTGCTGGGCTTTGGGGCTGCTTTTATTCCAAAGATAAAATTAGAAGTCAGAGTTATCTGGTGACTTCAAAATAGCTGAGTCTGGGTGGAGCTGGAGCTGCGTGTGGCTCTTTGCAGAGAGCCAGGCTGGAATTAATCAGCTGCCTGCAGTCACTTTAACGCTGTTTGTGCAGCCTGCAGCTCGGGCAAGGGGCAGCCAGGACAGTAATTCCTACGATAATCCCAGAGAAAACCTTGCCTTGGCTTGGATTCCTACCAGGCTGGTGGGGAAAAAAAACAAAAACAAAACAACAGGTGGGGTTTTTAATCTGGGGAAGATTTGCTGTATTTGAGGAGATGGATGTGCATCATTCCCATTCCCAGGTGTGTGCTTTGCTTGGCAGAGAGAAAATCCCAAACCGGGATGGGCTGGAAAGGATCTGAAATCCCACCCATGGTCAGGGACACCTTCCCTGTGCTCCAAGCCTGGCCTGGAACATCCCAGGGATGGAGACTGTCCTGGTTTAAGGACAGGTGTCTGCCAATACAGGCAGGAGATTCTCTTTGAATTGGAGAATGTAATTCCCCTCCCTCCAAATTATTATAATTGTGAAATTAAGGGGTTCTCAGGGATATGGGAATTAGCAATAACAATTCTTCACTAGGAAAATTAAAATAGAAATGCAGTATTACACAGAACAATCCCAAACCCTGCCAGAGTCAGAATCCGAGCTGACACCCGTCAGTCAGGCAGGGTGTTGGCAGCAGTCCCATTCCATGGTGGCTGCATCCTCCTGCAGGGGCAGATGTGGCTCAGCTGGAGCAGTGCTCCTGGAGAAGGTGCAGTTTCCTCTGAAGCTCCAGGGATGATGGGGAAAGGTCTGGCTTTCCTCTGGAATCCAGTGGAAAGAAGGTGCCTTGGTGTCCAAAATCTCAGTTTTTATCTGGGTAGGAAAGGCTTGGCTCCTGCCCTGGCTGGAGCATCTCCCAGTGGGATGATGGAATTTTATCAGCCATGCCCTGGGACTCAGTGGCCATGAACAGGAGATATCTCCTGGAGGGAGGATGGGCTGTGGGAAGATAAAGATGATTGCCCAGCTGGGTTAAAGATGCCCATGAGCAGACAATGTGTGCCAGGAGATCAGGGGCACTGCCCCACCTGGTTTAACAGAGGGTGATAAATTCACATTTCTGGGCACATCAGCCCAGCACAGGCTGCCCCAGCCTGGATGCTTATTTTGAACTCATTTAATTCCCAGTTCCAGTTGCTCCCTGCTGCTCTGCCCAGTTTTGCTTTGGCTCCTTTCTGCTGGAAATCTTGGGAACTTGTTTTCCCAAGGATCCCAGTTAAACCACCCAGCAGTGGCAGCATTCTAATTGTGCTGCAGCCAGATTTTAATCCTGTTAGTGCGTGTCGTGTTGCTCTTGTATCATTCTAATTTTTAATCAAAATGTCATGCCATACCAGGTTAAGTGTCTGCCAGAGTCTAAATCTATCAAATTGGCACTGTTGCCTTTATTAAATGATTTTTAAACTCATCAAAAGCTCAAACAGATTTGACAGGGTTCATTTTTCACCAATTTTGGTGGCTGCTCTCTGCTGTCAGTGCATCAGGGTCAGGGGATGGGGATTGCCCATGAAGACTCTCATCCTGCTTTTTTATTGCCAGAGTCCTATTTTCCATCAGACTTTTGGAGCCTTCTCCTGTAGAGGTGTAAAATGAGATGAGTTTCTGCATAACCCTGAAGTGCCCAAAGAAATTCTAATTTCCATTCTTAAACCTGGACTTTGCCCAGAGTTTTGTCTACCTGAATGCAAATATTTGAATATTCAAATATTTGATTCCTGCCATTGGATGCTGACTGGGAGCTGGCTCCTTGCTCCACAGGGCAGGAAAAAACTAATTAGGCACTGATTAATTATTTCAGGTTTGGCCACCTTGAAATCCAGGGAGCTGAGAGGGGGGTGGGAAGTGTTTATTGTTATTTTTGGGGTGTTGGGAGTGGTGCCAGGGCTGGGTTCTCTGTCAGATGGAGCAGACACGAGCCAGGCACATAAAAACCTGTGGGAAGGAGTTTCCCCCACCTGGGGCTCCCATTCTACCCCGGGCTAATTTATGATAATTATTTTTAATGTTGCTTTTATGTGCTGATATATACTGTTTGAATTCCACAGCAATGGCAGCAGATATGAAGTGGTTCCAGGCTGGCTCTGAGCTCCCTGAGGCAGCATTTATTAAAACCTCCTTTTGTCCATATTTCATGTTTATTGCTGCCGTCTTTAATTAAGGGATGGAAATATTGCCTGGGGGGGCTGAGGGCCCTTTGGAACAGGAATAATCAGAAATGCACGGGAGGCTGTGGCAGGGGAAGGGTCCCTGCACCCAGGCACGGCTGGTTAATGGCAATTAACAGCCAGGGAGGAGCTGGAATTGGATTTTTTACAGGTTTCCTGTGCCTGGTTTGGGTGCCCATCCTGTCCTGGGCAGGGGCACTGCCTGTGCCAGGCTGCTCTAAGCCCAACCTAAGCCTGGCCTGGGCACTGCCAGGGATCTGGTGTGGCTCTGCTCCTCTGCCAGGGAGCAATTCCTGCCCAAAAACCCACGCAGCCCTGCCTCTGGCACTGGAGCCATCCCCTGTGCCCTGTCCCTCCCTCCCCTGTCCCCAGCCCCTCTCCAGCTCCCTGAGGTCTCCCCAGGCTCAGTTTGGCTGTTCTCCCCTGGTCTGCAGAGGGTGAAAATTCATCATCAGCTGCTGGCACAGCTGCAGGTGTGAGCAGATCCCAGCCAGGAGAGGATTTAACTCAGGAAAAACGCCCTGGGCAGGGCTCAGGTGTCCCAGTGGTGAGGACATGGAGGATGGAGCCGTGCTGGGAAGCTCCTGTCACCTCACCTAAAGGTGAGAGGTGTCCCTGCAGCCAGAGTGCCCTTGGGAGAGGGGCCAGGGGCTCCTGGAGCCTGCTGGGGGCTGGAAAAGGGCATTTCTGCAGGAGCCCTGGGCTGGAGAAGGAGCTGCCCCTCGGGTGGTCCAGATAAAGGGATGGTCCAGATAAAGGGATGGCTCAAATAAAGGGGTGGTTCAGATAAAGGGATGATCCAGATAAAGGGGTGGTTCAAATAAAGGGGTGGTCCAGATAAAGGGATGGTCCAGATAAAGGGATGGTTCAGATGAAGGGGTGGTTCAGATAAAGGGATGGTCCAGATAAAGGGATGGTCCAAATAAAGGGATGGTTCAAATAAAGGGGTGGTTCAGATAAAGGGGTGGTTCAGATAAAGGGGTGGTTCAAATAAAGGGATGGTCCAGATAAAGGGGTGGTTCAAGTAAAGGGATGATCCAGATAAAGGGATGGTTCAGATGAAGGATGGTTCAGATAAAGGGATGGTTCAGATAAAGGGGTGGTTCAAGTAAAGGGATGATCCAAATAAAAGGATAATTCAGATAAAGGGGTCGTTCAAATAAAGAGATGGTTCAAATAAAGGGGTGGTTCAGATGAAGGGGTGGTTCAAATGGGATTCCATGGGGGCAGCAAGCCCTGCAGTGCCTGGGGTGCCCTGGCACTGATGGGGTCTCTCCTGGCAGTGATGGGGTCTGTCCTGGCAGTGATGGGGCTGTTCTGACCCTGGCAGTGATGGGGGGCTCTGCTGGCACTGATGGGGTCTGTCCTGGCAGTGATGGGGCTGTGCTGACCCTGGCAGTGATGGGGTCTGTCCTGGCACTGATGGGGTCTCTCCTGGCACTGATGGATGCTGCTCTTGACCCTGGTGGTGCCCAGGCTGTGCTGGCAGCACTCCTGACTCGCTGAATAAAGGCAGACTTTTCCTCAGGGACTCATCCTCTGTCAGCCCTGAGATAATCCGATGTGATAGTGCAGGCACAATGACTTCATTACTGTAATTATTTTTATTGCCTCTGCTTTAAAATAAACCCAGGAGCCAGAGCATTCCAGTCCATCCCAGTGCTGGGGGAAGGGTTGGGCTCTTGGAGGGCTTTTCCAACAAATGTTTGCATGGTTCTACAGATTCACCTGCCTTATTTCATGTATTTATTTCATTGTACTTGAAGGCCTGGCTGCTCAGCTGTGCCCAGTGCCACACTCACCCAGCTTTGCTCACTTTTCCCCTCTCCACATCACTGGGTGGGCCCAGGTGCTGCCACACAGGTGACACCAGAGGTTTTAAACTCGGGCTTTAGGGGTGGGAAATGTTCCCTCAGGAGTGGGAGCTGCTGTGGCACTGGCAGGATGGGCAGGACTGGAGGGTGGGTCAGCCCAGGCTTTGTCCTGGGGAGGTCAAAACCTGCTGGGGAGGTCAAACCTGCTGGGAAGGTCAAACCTGCTGGGCAGGTCAAACCCTGTTGGGAAGGTCAAACCCTCTGCAAGGTCAAACCCTGCTGGGAAGGTCAAACCTGCTGGGAAGGTCAAACCTGCTGGGAAGGTTAAACCTGCTGGCAGGTCCTGCTCCCAGTCCAGTTGCCCATCCTGGTTCTCCATCCCCAGCTGGGCTCCCCTCTCATCCCAGAGGGTTTCTGTAGGGAATATTCATCTCCATCCCAGAGAGTTTCTGCCGGGAATATTCATCTCCATCCCCCAGGGATCCTGCAGGGAATATCCATCCCCCAGCCCTCTGAGCTGGCTGCTCAGCCTGGCTGTGGCTGCAGGGCAGGAGGGCAGGGCAGAGGGCTGTGGATGCTCGGGGGCAGCAGGAGAGGAGGGGCTGTGGCTGCCAGTGCTGCCTCTGGGATGCTCAGCCCTCCCCAGCCCTCCCTGCTGTCCCCAGGGCTAATCCAGCTCTGGGGGAGATTAGGAGCCATCTGGGCTGGGAGAGACTTTCTCCAGGACATGGGTAATCCAGGGCTGGGCTGGTGTAGAACAGGCTTGTTCTGAGCACACACAGCCTGGAGGGGCAGAGAGCTGTGCCAAGGGACAGCCCTGGGGCTGGGCAGGGGGAACAGCCCCTTCTCCTGGTGTGGAGGACAGGTGTCTGCCAATGCAGGCAGGAGATTCTCTTTGAAATGGAGAATGGAAACCCCCTCCCTCCAAATTATTATAATTGTGAATTTAAGGGGCTCTCAGGCAAAGAGATGAGAATAGGAATAGCAGTTCTTTACTAGGAAAGTTAAAATAGAAATGCAACATTACACAGAACAATCCCAAACTCTGCCAGAGTCAGAATCCAAGCTGACACCCGTCAGTCAGTCAGGCTGTTGGCAGCAGTCCCATTCAGTGGTGGCTGCATCCTCCTGCAGTGGAAGATGTGGTTCAGCTGGAGCAGTGCTCCTGTAGAAGGTGCAGTTTCCTCTGAAGGTCCAGGGATGATGTGGAAAGGTCTGGTTTTCCTCTGGAATGCAGTGGAAAGAAGGTGCCTTGGTGTCCCAAATCTCAGTTTTTATCTGGGTAGGAAAGGCTTGGCTCCTGCCCTGGCTGGAGCATCTCCCAGTGGGATGATGGAATTTGATCAGTCATGCACTGGGACTCACTGGCCATGAACAGGAGATATCTCCTGGAGGGAGGATGGGCTGTGGGAAGATAAAGATGATTGCCCAGCTGGGTTAAGATGCCCATTAGCAGAGAATGTGTGCCAGGAGATCAGGGCCACTGCCCCACCTGGTTTAACAGAGGGTGATAAATTCACATGTCTGGGCACATCAGCCCAGCACACCCTGGGGCCGGGCAGGGCAGTGGGCACAGCCCTGGAGCAGGGCACAGCCCCTGGCACAGCCCCTGGCACAGCCCCTGGACAGCTCTGAGGTCACAGATGCCACCCAGGTCCCCTGTCAGTGCTGCTGTCAGTGCAGATCTGTCCCAAAACTCAGGCTGTGAACAGGCTCAGCTGCTGCTGGGCCCCTGGGAGAGCCCTGGGCCGTGTTCCTGTGGATTATTTTTATCTCTAAATATGAATTTCTCCCTGAGCAGCATTTAGAGCAGTGGCAGTGCCCTGGCTGGGGTGGCTGGCTGGGACACAGACGTGCAATTCAGACAATTCCTTTCCGTGTCTCTGATTTTCAGCATTGCCAGGAGTTGATTTTTAGCAGTGATAAAGGAATTTAGACTTGCTGGGGTCTGTTTAACGGGCTGGCCAAGCTTGGCAGCTGGGGGCTCCTGGGGTTTCTGGGGCTTTTGGGGCTCCTGGGGCTCCTGAGGTTCCTGAGGTTCCTGGGGTTCCTGAGGTTCCTGGGGTTTCTGGAGTTTCTGGGGTTTCTGGGGTTCCAGGGTTCCTGGGGTTCTGTTCCTGCTCCTGAGAGCAGGGCGGGGTGCTGGGGGTGCTGCCCCCAGGGAATGGGGGTGCTCAGAGCTCTGCTGCGGGCTGGGATCTCTTCCTCCCCAGGTAAGGTGGGGAATGGCTTTGGCAGGAACCCAGGCTGGGTTTGGGGGCTGCTCCCCCAGCTCACTGCCAGGGAGGGGGCAGGGGGTGCCAAGAGGCTCCTGTTCCCTCCTGCCTTTCCCTTGTCCTTTCCTTGTCCTTTCCTTGTCCTTTCCTTGTCCTTTCCTTGTCCTTTCCTTGTCCTTTCCTTGTCCTTTCCTTGTCCTTTCCTTGCCTTTCCTTGCCTTTCCTTGCCTTTTCCTTGCCTTTCCTTGTCCTTTCCTTGTCCTTTCCTTGCCTTTCCTTGCCTTTCCTTGCCTTTCCTTGCCTTTTCCTTGCCTTTTCCTTGCCTTTCCTTGCCTTTCCTTGTCCTTTCCTTGCCTTTCCTTTCCTTGTCCTTTCCTTGCCTTTTCCTTGCTTTTCCTTGTCCTTTCCTTGTCCTTTCCTTGCCTTTCCTTGTCCTTTCCCTTGCCTTTCCTTGCCTTTCCTTGCCTTTCCTTGCCTTTCCTTGTCCTTCCCTTGCCTTTCCTTGTCCTTTCCTTGTCCTTTCCTTGCCTTTCCTTGCCTTTCCTTGCCTTTTCTTGCCTTTCCTTGTCCTTCCCTTGCCTTTTCCTGAAGTGGGCAGGGAAGGGAAGCCCTGGCTGCCCTGGGCCGGGGCCCAGGCTCTGCTCTCCTCCCCAGCTCCGGGCTGGGCGATCTCACACACCCGTCGGGGCTTGGGGCAGCCTCTCCCCCGAGCAGGAGCGCCCTGGAGCCGGGCACAGGGGCAGTGCCCAGCCCTGCCAGGGCAGGGATGTGCCAGCGCTCAGGACACGGCACAGAAATAAGGTCACTGGACTCTGTTTGCAAAAACCAACAAAGCAAATAATCCTGCTTCGGGCTTTTCGTGGGCAGCTGGGTCCTGCTGGACACTTCGGGGGGAGGGATGCAGGGATGGGTGCAGGATGCAGGATGAGGGATGCAGGGATGGATGCAGGATGCAGGATTTGGGGGTGCAGGATGAGGGATGCAGGGATGGATGCAGGGATGGATGCAGGGGTGCAGGATGAGGGATGCAGGGATGGATGCAGGGTGCAGGATGCAGGATTTGGGGGTGCAGGATGCAGGGATGGATGCAAGATTGCAGGATGAGGGATGTAGGGATGGATGCAGGGATGGATGCAGGGGTGCAGGATGAGGGATGCAGGGATGGATGCAGGATGCAGGATTTGGGGGTGCAGGATGAGGGATGCAGGGATGGATGCAGGGATGGATGCGGGATTAAGGATGCAGGGATGCAGGATTTGGGGATGCAGGGGTGCAGGATGAAGGATGCAGGGATGGATGCAGGATCCAGGATTTGGGGGTGCAGGATGCAGGGATGGATGCAGGATCCAGGATTCGGGGATGCAGGGATTCGGGATTTGGGGGTGCAGGATGCAGGAATGGATGCAGGATGCGCGATTCGGGGGTGCAGGATGCAGGGATGGATGCAGGGTGCAGAATGCAGGATTTGGGGGTGCAGGATGCAGGAATGGATGCAGGATGCGCGATTCGGGGTGCAGGATGCAGGGATGGATGCAGGGATGCAGGAATGCAGGATTTGGGGGTGCAGGATGCAGGAATGGATGCAGGATGCGCGATTCGGGGTGCAGGATGCAGGGATGGATGCAGGATGCGCGATTCGGGGTGCAGGCTCGGCAGGCAGGTCCTGGCAGGCTGCTGCTCCCTCCCCGGGTCCTGGCCGCGCTCTGGGGCTGGGGAGGGCGGGGGGCGCGGGGAAGGTCAGCGCTCGCTCGGCAGCGCTTTGCCGGGCCCCAGGTGACAGCGGCATTTGCATTTCAATGAGTGTGTGTTTAGAGACGCTAAACCCCGCGGCAGAACGAGCGCGGCGCTGCCTGCGCGCGTTCCGCGATCTCCGTCAGCACAAACCCGCTCCAGCCGCAGCAGCTGCTCCGCCCCGGGTCCCCAGACCCGCTGTGACCCCTGTGCGAGGAGCGGCTGAAACCCCGGGCGGGGCTGGGCTGGGGATGAGCCGGGACTGGGCTGGGGATGAGCCGGGACTGGGCTGGGCTGGGGATGAGCCGAGCTGGGCTGGGCTGGGGATGAGCCGGGTCTGGGGCTGGGCTGGGCTGGGGATGAGCCGGGACTGGGCTGGGGATGAGCCGGGACTGGGCTGGGCTGGGCTGGGGATGAGCCGGGTCTGCGCTGGGGATGAGCCGGGGCTGGGCTGGGCTGGGGATGAGCCGGGTCTGGGCTGGGCTGGGCTGGGGATGAGCCGGGACTGGGGCTGGGCTGGGCTGGGGATGAGCCGGGTCTGGGACTGCGGGGAGCCACCCCAGCGCGTCCTGCAGCGCTAGCGTAGCTCCTCCCGCAGCTCCATCCGCACTGAGGGAGAAAAAGCTGCTCGGGAACGGGGAATGAGCCGGCTCTGAGTCATCTGGGATGAGGAGTGAGGGGTTTGGGTTTGGGGCTGGAGGTTTTTGAGTCTGGCTGAGGGATGACCCAGGACTGGCACGGCCCTGGGTATGGCCAGGAGGGACTGGCACCGGGGTGGTGGCACTGGGGTGGTGGCACTGGGGTGGCACCGGGGTGGCACCGGGCGTGGCATCAGATCCCTGTCCCTGCTGGGATGGTGACAGGTCCCTGTCCCTGCTGGGGATGCTCAGATCAGATCCCTGTCCCTACAGCACATCCCATCCCATTATCCCATCCCATCCCATTATCCCATCCCATTATCCCATCCCATTATCCCATCCCATTATCCCATCCCATCCCATTATCCCATCCCATCCCATTATCCCATCCCAGCCCATCCCATCCCATTATCCCATCCCCATCCCATCCCATTATCCCATCCCATTATCCCATCCCATTATCCCATCCCAGCCCATCCCATCCCATCCCGTCCCAGCATTCCCACTCCTGGGGCTCCAGTGCAGCGTTTCCCCCCCGATTCCCCCACGGATTAAGCCCAGGATTTACAGCAGCACCAGAAGCTGCTCCTTCCTGCAGTGTTTGGGCTGGAAATCTCCTCGTGGGCTGCCCACTCGTCCCTGCTTCCTCAGCTTAGGAGGAGATTATTTTTTTAAAGGAAACCGTCAAAAAAAGTCTATTTTACAAAGTGAAGTTTTGAGCTTAAGTCTCTTTGGCAGCAGCATCTGAGCTGGGGGAGATCAAAGACCCTCCAGCTCTGCTGGAGCACGAGGAGATTCTCTCCAGCACTTGGCTGCAGTGTTGTGGTTTCAGTGCCTCATTTCCCACGTTCAGCGCTGTGCTGGTTTGTCACCCTCAGTGTCACAGCCCGAGGTGTCCCTCAGCCCTGAGCTCACCTCTGGGACATGCAGGTGGTTTGCACCCAGCTCTTTCCTTGAGGGACTGCAGGGGCTGTTCTCAGAGGTTTCATGGCTGTTTATTGTCTCTTATCTCAGGATTGCTCTGCCCAGCACGTCCAGGGCAGAATCTGCCTGGCAGAGGCAGGACTCATCCTTTATAGTCTAAATTACCTACTGGGGATTTACAATTATTTTCCAATACAATACAACTTTGTTAAACGGTCCAGCTCTGACCCCATCCAATCTAAAGTGCCAGCATGTCACCCAGCATGGATGGCACGGAGCAGAAGGAGGAAGAGGGATCCACACCCCAAATTCTCCATCTTGGCCACGTGTCCCTTATCACAAACATCCCCAAAAGTCTGTTTATCTACGTTCTAACAACCTCATTTACACTTTACTGATTTTGGTGGCTTGTTCCCATTCCCTCTGTGTTGGTGATTTCCCCCAGGGGTTGGAATTCACCGGGGTCTCACTCAGGGGTGTTTGGGGGGTGTTGAACCCCCCAGGGAAGGCAGAGGAGCACTCTGGGCTCCCACACTCTGGGCAAAGTGAGTGTTGGCTCTGCAGGCAGGGCTGGGCCCAGGGAACAACCCCTGACAAAATCCCAGTGAACACTCAGATTGATTCCATTCCCCTGGTCCCATGGAGAAGATGCTCTGGGTGAAGCCAGGACTTCAGGGCCCTGCCCACCTGAGGAAGGAAAAGGGTTTTGCATAACTCCAGTGTAATCCTGTTATATTTATAGCAGATGCATTTCAGTGTTAATTCCCTGTTATCTCTAATCCTCCCTCCTCGCTCGCAGGAATTTCTGTCTCCAGCACTTATCTGGGCAGTTTGATCCAGAGGTTTAGAAAGCTCCTGGGGAGGAAAGTTCCTAATGAAGGGACCCAGGGAGGCTGAAACTCCAGATGATCAGTTCTCCTCTTAATCCTCTGCAGGTTCTCAGACTTTTGACATGCTGGCGTGGAATTTCAGCCCCCGGTGTCCTCATTTCGGGCAGGCTGCAGTGGGACAGGGGCTGAGCACGTTTTTAAATCCACTGAAGATCAGGAACTGAGGGAGGTCCTGGCAGGGTGAGAGGTCCCTTTATGGGGCTCAGAGAGGTCCTGGCAGGGTGAAAGGTCCCTCTGTGGGGCTCACAGAGGTCCTGGCAGGGTGAGAAGTCCCTCTGTGGGGAGAAGGAACAGGGACAGAGCAGAGGGAACAGCCTCAGCTGGGCACGGGAGGCTCAGGGTGGGTTTTGGGAATAATTCCTGTGTGGAAAGGGCTGCCCAGCCCTGGCACAGCTGCAGTGAAGCAGCCCCACCTGGCTTGTGGGGAATGGTTTGGAAAGTGGCTGTGCCACAAATCTCTGTGTGAGTGTCCCCAGGTGTGTCCCAGCGTGTGTCAGTGTTCCTGATTCCGTCCCAGTGTGTCCCAGTGTGTCCCAGTGCCCTGCCCATTTCCAGGGATGCAGGGGCAGCCCTGCCCACCCTGCCAGGGAACAATCCCTGCCCAGTTTCCCATCCCTGTGGCACTGGGGCCGTGCCCCTTGTCTCTCCACGATGGAAGGTCCCTCTCTGTCTCTCTTTTCCCCTCCAGGTTCTGCAGGTGTCGGCACTGGGGCCAGCCTGGCACGTGGCACCCCAGCAGGCTGACCCCAAAATCCTTCAGCCAGGCTGGAGTCTCGTTTTATAAGAACATGCAAAGGTCCAGAGATGGAATATTTAAGCTGGTGTTATGCAATGGGAGCCCTTTCAAGTCGTGATTTGTAAAGGCAGTTCAGATAATTCCCTGAAAGACATTCTGCTAATGATTAATTTAGAATATGTTTAATTCAAGTTAGGAGATCAAAGAGGGAGCGTTTTCCCTGTAATGCCGTCCGTGGTTTCGCACTTTCACCAGATCCCAGGCGCTGGGGGGGCGGCTTTGTCCTTCCTGCAATTCCCCTGGGACAGTCGCAGAGGGAGGAATTCTGGAATTCTGGCTCGGTGCTGCCCTGGGGCAGGGCAGGGAGGGGAGCCTGGGCTCAGCCTGGGGGATTTGCTCTGGAGCTGAGCAGGGACAGGAGCCTGGGCTCAGCCTGGGGGATTTGCCCTGGGACTGAGCAGGGACAGGAGCCTGGGCTCAGCCTGGGGGATTTGCTCTGCAGCTGAGCAGGGACAGGGCGTGGGGACGTGGGACCGGCCCCTCCCTGCTCCAGGCGCCTCTGGCAGCCCCCGGGGCCGGGCTGGGAATGGATTAGGGGAGCGAGATCACCGGATCCTCTGCAGGAGCTGGGCTGGTCTGCTGGGCTGCAGCAGCAGCCACAGAACCCCAGTGATGGTTCCAAACTCCCAGTGATGGTTCCAAACCCCAGCGATGGTTCCAAACTCCCAGCGCTGGTTCCTGAACCCCAGTGATGGTTCCTGAACCCCAGCGCTGGTTCCTGAACCCCAGCGATGGTTCCAAACCCCGCTCCTGTTTGATCAGATACCGCTCCTGTGTGATCAGATAACGCGCTGGTTTGATCAGATAACACGCTGGTTTGATCAGATAACGCGCTGGTTTGATCAGATCCCGCTCTTGTTTGCTCAGATAACACTCCTGTGTGATCAGATCTCGCTCCTGTGATCAGATCCCGCTCCTGTGTGATCAGACACCGCGCTGGTTTGATCAGACACCGCGCTGGTTTGCTCAGATCCCGCTCCTGTTTGATCAGATCCCGCTCCTGTGTGATCAGATACCGCTCATGTTTGATCAGATAACACTCCTGTGTGATCAGATACCGCGCTGGTTTGATCAGACACCGCGCTGGTTTGCTCAGATCCCGCTCCTGTGATCAGACACCGCCGGGCTCCGTGCATGTGTCAGGAAGCGCCGTTCGGGGGAAGATGCAGCGCCGTGTCAGGAGCAGCCTTTGATCGCGGGGACGCGCCGGGACCGCAGAGCTGTGAATCACCCGGGGCTGCGGGGCGGGGGGAGCCCAAATTCAGCACTAATGGCTCCGTCGGGCCGTTTGCGGGGGATTTGCAGCCCCGGACAAAGCGGGGACCGGGGCAGTTTTGGGGGAGTGGTGGCCAAATCTCGGGGTCAGGAGCCACCGCCGGGGGCTGAGCGCAAAAACCGACCTCGGGTTGGCAAAGCTGGGCGGAGATGAGGAAAGAGGAATGATGAGGAGCGGATCCTGAGGTGGGATAATGCCTTTTGTCAGGGCTTTTGTCAGGGCTTTTGTCAGGGCTTTTGTCAGGGCGATGTTCTCCCCGCTCGGCTGCCTCTGGTGTGGGATTTCCTCCCGGGCAGGTGTCGGGACATTCCCAGGCAGTTCTGGGGGTTTTCGTCCCCCCCTTACGGGGCAGAACTGGCTCGGGTGGGGTGGGAGGTGGCTCCGGAGCTGGGATTGTCACAGGGAGCTGAGATTGTCACAGGGAACTGGAATTGTCGCACGGGGAACTGGAATTGTCGCACGGGGAACTGGGATTGTCACACGGGGAACTGGAATTGTCACACGGGGAGCTGGGATTGTCACACGGGGAGCTGGAATTGTCACACGGGGAATTGTCACGGGATTGTCACACGGGGAACTGGAATTGTCACACGGGGAACTGGAATTGTCACACGGGGAACTGGGATTGTCACAGGGAACTGGGGATTGTCACACGGGGAGCTGGGATTGTCACACGGGGAGCTGGAATTGTCGCACGGGAGAGCTGGAATTGTCACACGGGGAGCTGGAATTGTCACACGGGGAACTGGGATTGTCACACGGGAGATGGGATTGTCACACGGGGAGCCGGGATTGTCACACGGGGAGCTGGAATTGTCACACGGGGAACTGGAATTGTCGCACGGGGAGCTGGGATTGTCACACGGGAGATGGAATTGTCGGACGGGGAGCTGGGATTGTCACACGGGGAACTGGAATTGTCGCGCGGGGAACTGGAATTGTCGCACGGGGAACTGGAATTGTCACACGGGGAACTGGAATTGTCGCACGGGGAACTGGAATTGTCGGACGGGGAACTGGAATTGTCGCACGGGGAGCCGGGATTGTCACACGGGGAACTGGGAATTGTCGCACGGGGAGCTGGAATTGTCACACGGGGAACTGGGATTGTCGCACGCCGCCCTCCCGCGCCGTCACTGACGCTCCTTGTCCCGCAGAGAGATGCCAAGGGCCAGTACCTGTTCGACCTTCTGTGCCACCACCTGAACCTGCTGGAGAAGGATTATTTCGGCATCCGCTTCGTGGACCCCGACAAGCAGAGGGTGAGGCAGAGGGCGGGTCCTGCCGGCTGGGGAGCGGCGCTCGGGTCCTGGCAGCTGAAAAGCGGAGCGCGGGCAGAGATGTGGGACAGGGCCGGGGGGCTCGGGGGGCTCCGTTCCTTCGTCCAGGTGTCAGGAAATGAACCCACAAACACCAGAGGTGTCTGTCCAGAAAGGAGACAGAGGAGTCCTTTTTGCTTTATTCCAGTAAAGGGAGAGGCCATGGGGCATTCCCCTGGGATCTCTCAGATTTTTGGAGGATGCAGCCTCCTTTTATCCCAATTTCCCATCTACTTTCCCCTCTCTCCTCCCCATGGGCTGAGGCACTTGAGAGGCACCGACTTCCCAAACACCTGATGCCTGAGATTCCCCTCTAATGTACAACCCTCCCTTTTAATTTTTATTCTTATAGAATTAATGAGTTTTCCCCGTTGCTTCTTTCATCTTCCAATATCCAATTTCATTTACCAGCAAACCCACAGTTTGTTTGTAAAAACAAATATATTTTCCCATTCACCAATCAGTGGGATCCATCCCATTGTATCTTTTATTTCTCAGTGCTATCTTTATCTACCGGCAGATCTACAGCTGGTTTGTAAAGACAAATTCGACTTTCCTCTCACAGGGGATCTGCTCGTGGCCCCCGAGCCTTTAACGAGCTTCTTTTCCTTTCAGCACTGGCTGGAATTCACCAAGTCGGTTGTGAAGCAGATGCGGGGTGAGTGCTGCAGCCTCCGTGCTCCTTCCGTCCCAGATGCATTCCCGTTCTCCGGGCAGCCCCAGCCCTGCCCCAGGCTGTCCCAGAAGCTGAGAGCAGGAGATCCCCCAGCCAGCACAGGGCACTGTGAAAAACACGGTTTATGCTTTGGGAGAATTAAAAGGTTTAATAAAAAGGCGACAGGAGACATAAAGCAAAGGGTTAAACGGCCGGTGCTTGGCGTGCTGCCCAGAGCACACCCTGCTTCGGGAACCCCCTTTAAATACGTTTTATAATTTATTTATTTGTCACATATTTGTAGACCTTTATGCATAGTTCACTGTTTATGGGAACTGTTAGCGCGGCCACTCCTCGGGTCCGCCTTTTTAGAGCACGCCTGTTTTTTGGCTTGTGCTTTTATTCTTCTCCTTATCCCTTTTAATTTGTGTGGTGAGTGTTGATAATTGTCCTGTCAGCTGCGGGGGTCCCATCACGGGCTGTTATCTTTGACTAAACGGGTAGTTTACACATACTATGTCTAAAACACGTCTAACTTTTACTATTACCCAAAACTATATCCACGTAGAAATGCTGTTTTTACATTATACGTACAGCATTTATCCAATACTTGCGTGGGATCCATCCCATTGTATCTTTTATTTCTCAGTGCTAGCTTTATCTACCGGCAGATCTACAGCTGGTTTGTAAAGACAAATTCGACTTTCCTCTCACAGGGGATCTGCTCGTGGCCCCCGAGCCTTTAACGAGCTTCTTTCCTTTCAGCACTGGCTGGAGTTCACCAAGTCGGTTGTGAAGCAGATGCGGGGTGAGTGCTGCAGCCTCCGTGCTCCTTCCGTCCCAGATGCATTCCCGTTCTCCGGGCAGCCCCAGCCCTGCCCCAGGCTGTCCCAGAAGCTGAGAGCAGGAGATCCCCCAGCCAGCACAGGGCACTGTGAAAAACACGGTTTATGCTTTGGGAGAATTAAAAGGTTTAATAAAAAGGCGACAGGAGACATAAAGCAAAGGGTTAAACGGCCGGTGCTTGGCGTGCTGCTCAGAGCACACCCTGCTTCGGGAACCCCTTTTAAATACGTTTTACAATTTATTTATTTGTCACATATTTATAGACCTTTATGCATAGTTCACTGTTTATGGGAACTGTTAGCACGGCCACTCCTCGGGTCCGCCTTTTTAGAGCATGCCTGTTTTTTGGCTTGTGGTTTTATTCTTCTCCTTATCCCTTTTAATTTGGGTGGTGAGTGTTGATAATTGTCCTGTCAGCTGCAGGGGTCCCATCACGGGCTGTTATCTTTGACTAAACGGGTAGTTTACATATACTATGTCTAAAACACTTATGTCTAACTTTTACTATTACCCAAGACTACATCCACGTAGAAATGCTGTTTTTACATTATACGTACAGCATTTATCCAATACTTGCGAAGAGCCAACACCATTTCGTGCACTGATAACAGCAGCAGCCCGCAGGGAGCGGGACAGCAGTGGCGGGGTGGCACTGGGGGGTGGCAGCTGCAGAGCCACAGCTCCAGCGGGGACACTGGCGAGTGAGGAGTGGGTGCCCCTTCACCCGGGGGCCCCGGGGGTGCTGAGGCGAGGGGACAGCCCTGCCCCGTGACACCGCGCCCTGCTCCCCGCAGCCCAGCCGCCCTTCACCATGTGCTTCCGAGTCAAGTTCTACCCCACGGACCTCGCGGCGCTGAAGGAGGAGATCACCAGGTGAGGGTGGGCTGGGCTGGGCAGGGCTGGGCTGGGCAGGGCTGGGGCGGGGAGCGGAGGGACGGGCACGGCTGGGGACAGAAAACAGCCCCCGGGCTGGGACAGGGGACAGCGAACAGCCCCGGGCACGGGCGGTTCCAGCCCCGCGGGGCTCAGGGTGCAATGGGATGAGCTTCAAGGTTGTTTCCAGCCCAAACCATCGCTGGGGCTCTGGGACTGGAGCCCTGGCTCATTCTGTGGGTGCACTGATTTCCAAAACCAAAATTTCCAGGGCCCCAGCACGGCCCTGAGCATGTCACAGCACCCTGAGTGTGGCCCTGGCTGTGTCACAGCATCCCCAGTGTCACCCTGGCTGTGTCACAGCACCCTGAGTGTGGCCCTGGCTGTGTCACAGCACCCTGAGTGTGACAGAAATTCCCCGTGTGAGGGTGGCTCAGGAGCAGCCTGGCCTGCGTGTCCCCTGCCCCAAGGCAGGGTGGAATGCAGAGAAGAATTTCCTCCCCAGCCTTACCTAACTCTGCCTTCTGACACCCCCAGGGCCAGGAGCTGCCCCTGCTTGCTGCCCTTTGAGCTGTGCTGCAGCTGGAACCCCAGGCTTAAAATTCACTTTCCCTGGACTGAGTCCACTTTAACACCAAGATTTCTCTTTAATGTATTTTATCTGTGCAAATTAATGGTTTACCTCATCATAAACTCAGATTAGAGCAATGAGGCACGAGGACTGCAGAGCACAAGTCTGGCTATTTAAATCCATTTCTGAGCACTCCATTTGCTCCTTCACTCCATGACTTATGTTTTAGCAGCTAAAGGTTTTCCCAAATGCCACACGACATGCCTAAAATGTTACTTAGCTTTAAATTTACTGGAATATCTAATTTTTCCACCAGGGCTTGTCCTTTCCTGGGCTAGAGTCATCAGTGCCCCGGGTGATGCTCGTGGTGGGCACAGAGGAGGGTGTGAGTGCACACAGCAGGACCTAGAGGGCACAGGGAGTTCGGGAAGGAGCAAATCCCGTGGTGGGGAAGCTGTTGGGTGAAGGAGCTGCTGGGGAGGGATGTCAGCGGGTGCCTGCAGCTGTTCTGTGCCTGTTTGGCTGGTTTGGCCGGCGCCTCACGAGGAGAATCTCCCCTGTGCCCAGGTACCTGGTGTTCCTGCAGATCAAGAGGGATCTGTACCACGGCAGGCTCCTGTGCAAGACCTCAGATGCTGCTCTGCTGGCTGCCTACATCCTGCAGGGTAGGGCAGGAACGGCCAACCCAAAACTGGGTGGGGGCAAACCCGGGGCAGTGCCAGGGTGCCTCACCAACCCAAAATTGGGGTGTGGGGCAAAACCCCGGGCAGTGCCAGGGTGCCTCACCAACCCCAAAATTGGGGTGTGGGGCAAAACCCCGGGGCAGTGCCAGGGGTGCCTCACCAACCCCAAAATTGGGGTGTGGGGCAAAACCCGGGCAGTGCCAGGGGTGCCACACCAACCCAAAATTGGGGAGTGGGCAAAACCCCGGGGCAGTGCCAGGGCTTGTCACCAACCCAAATTGGGGTGGGGGCAAAACCCCGGGGCAGTGCCAGGGCTGTGTCACCAACCCAAAATTGGGGTGTGGGGCAAAACCCGGGCAGTGCCAGGGCTGTGTCACCAACCCAAAATTGGGTGGGGGCAAACCCGGGGCAGTGCCAGGGCTGTGTCTCAACCCCAAAATTGGGAGTGGGGCAAACCCCGGGCAGTGCCAGGGTGCCTCACCAACCCCAAAATTGGGGAGTGGGGCAAAACCCGGGCAGTGCCAGGGGTGCCACACCAACCCAAAATTGGGGAGTGGGGCAAACCCCGGGCAGTGCCAGGGCTGTGTCACCAACCCCAAAATTGGGGTGTGGGCAAAACCCGGGGCAGTGCCAGGGCTGTGTCACCAACCCAAAATTGGGGAGTGGGGCAAAACCCGGGCAGTGCCAGGGTGCCACACCAACCCAAAATTGGGAGTGGGGCAAAACCCGGGGCAGTGCCAGGGCTGCCACACCAACCCAAATTGGGTGGGGCAAACCCGGGCAGTGCCAGGGTGCCTCAGCAACACAAAATTGGGTGTGGGCAAACCCGGGGCAGTGCCAGGGCTGTGTCACCAACCCAAAATTGGGGTGGGGGCAAAACCCGGGGCAGTGCCAGGGTGCCACACCAACCCAAAATTGGGGTGTGGGGCAAAACCCGGGGCAGTGCCAGGGGTGCCTCAGCAACCCAAAATTGGGTGTGGGGCAAAACTCGGGCAGTGCCAGGGCTGCCTCAGCAACCCCAAAATTGGGGTGTGGGGCTCTGCCCCGAGCTCTGCCCCAGCTCTGCCCCCAGCTCTGCCCCACTGCCTGTCTCCCCAGCTGAGATCGGGGACTACGACCCAGGCAAGCACCCCGAGGGCTACAGCTCCAAGTTCCAGTTCTTCCCCAAGCACTCGGAGAAGCTGGAGAGGAAAATCGCCGAGATCCACAAGTCGGAGCTCAGGTAGGGCGGATGAGGGGTGGGGACTGTCCTGGTTAGGACAGGTGTCTGCCAATGCAGGCAGGAGATTCTCCTTGAAATGGAGAGTGGAAACCCCTCCCTCCAAAATTATTATCATTTTGAAATTAAGGGGCTCTCAGGGATGTGGGAATCAGGAATAACAGTTCTTCAGCAGGAGAATTAAAATAGAAATGCAGCATTACACAGAACAATCCTGCCCAGAGCCCAGCTGCTGCTGGAAAATTCCCTTTACTGCAGGAGACACTGAGCAGCCAGCGCAGCACGGGGAAGGGCCAAAGGCACCTGCCGCGTTTGGGGATGAATTCCTAATTCCTAAATGTCTGTGGGGAAGGCAGGGGAGCTCGGCAGCAGCCCCTGGCGCAGGGACACAGCCCTGGCTCCATCCCTGCAGCTGCCTTCACCCCTGCCTGCCATGGAATGATTTTTCCTGTTTTCCCCTGCAGTGGGCAGACACTCGCGACTTCAGAGCTGAATTTCCTCAGGAAAGCCCAGACTCTGGAGACCTACGGGGTGGACCTCACCCCGTAAGGTAAAGCAGCCCCTCAGCCCTTCCCGGGGTGGGCTCCTCTCTGTGACCCACTGGGGCAGCGACTGTCCCAGGGGCTTCTGTCACCTGCCAGTGGCTCTGGGGCTGTGCTGGGGCTGTGAGCCTCGCTCAGCCCCATCCCCGGGCTGTGGGAGCACCAGGGCACGGGGAGGGCTCTGAAACCCCCAGGGAATCAGGGCAGGGGTGTGAGTGCCCTGAGACCCTCCCAGGGTTCAGGGCAGGGGTGTGAGTGCCCTGAGACCCTCCCAGGGCTCTCAGGGGGATTGTGAGTGCTCTGGGACCCTCCCGGGGGTTCAGGGCAGGGGTGTGAGTGCCCTGAGACCCTCCCAGGGCTCTCAGCAGGGATTGTGAGTGCTCTGGGACCCTCCCGGGGTTCAGGGCAGGGGTGTGAGTGCCCTGAGACCCTCCCAGGGCTCTCAGGAGGGGTGTTAATGCCTGAGACCTCCCAGGGTTCAGGTAGGGGTGAGTGCCCTGAGACCCTCCCCAGGGCTCTCAGAGGGATTGTGAGTGCTCGGGGACCCTCCCAGGATATCAAGGCAGGGGTATGTGAATGCCCCTGGGCCCTCCCAGGGCACCAGGGAGCCGCAGGGCTCTCTCGGCACAGCAGCTGCGTAGGCTCCATCCCCTCCTGCAGAGCTCTGGGCGAGGCAGCAGCAGTGACCAGCCTGGGGCAGGCCCTGCCCAGAGCCCAGTTTGCTGCTGGAAATTCCCTTTACTGGCGAGGAGTGGCTGCCCCGTGGCCCCCGGCAATCCCAGCACGGGCGGGGGACGCGGGGTGCAGAGCACTGCAGGAATTTCTCCTCCAGGCAGTGCCTGTGCTGGGCTTTGCCCTCGGCTGTGCCCATGAGCACACTGGCGCTGAACTGGGCGTTTCCCCATTTTGGGCAGTTTCTGGCACCAGAGCTTGCTCTGCTCTGGGCTCCCTCTGAGGCCGTGTGTCCCCAGCAGGTCCGTGGGTTTTGCTGCTGCAGGCGGGTACCTGCCACCCTCTCACCCCGAGCCCGCTGAGCAGATTCTGATTTACACTAATAAGTGTTCTGATTTACACTAATTAGTGTTCTGATTTTACACTCGGTGGTGTTCTCATAACAGCTCGGACAAGCACACTCTTGTGTGTCTGCCCGCAGAACTCTGCCCAGCTCATCCGGGGCTGCTTAAAGACCTGGAACCCAAAATTTATCAGTGAAATGAGGCTGGTTCTGCTCTCTCTTCTCCCGTGGGTCGCGGAGAAGTTTGGGTGAGGGGCAGTTCCCTCCCCAGCCACTGTCAGCTCAGGGTCCCTTCACTGCTGGGGAGTTCCCCAGGGCAGTTTCCGCCCCCAAAAACAAACAAAGGAGATTTTCCCTCCCGGGCAGGGCTGGTTTTTGTGTTGTGCTGGTTCTGCTGCAGGTCCCTGTGTGTGTGGCCACAACAGGGCCCCTCTCATTTCTGCACGGACCTGGTCAAACCCCACTGGGGCTCCTGCTCCCACTGGATTTCCCGGCAGGGCCGCTCCAATTAGCGCTGCCATTAATTAGTGCCCTGGGGCTGGCCGGGCGCCCCGCGCTGGGCACGGCTCCCAGGCGGGAAGAGCAGCTGGGGGTTATCACGTTCTGTTCACTGCTATTTATAATATTTTATATATTTAGGATTTGGACGTCAGCAGGTCCCTTCCGAGTCGGGATATTCTGAGATAATACAATAAATAACTGTATTAAAACTATATATAACTGTAATAAACCATATATATTGCAGTAATTATACACACCAAACGTAGATACACACCAATATATTGTGTATATCTATAGAATAACTATATAGAGAGTAGTATAGTCGTGATATATACCAATAAAATAAACATGAGTTGCAAGAACTATAACATCATATTATGTTAATGGAATGGAATGGAATGGAATGGAATGGAATGGAATGGAATGGAATGGAATGGAATGGAATGGAATAGAATAGAATAGAATAGAATAGAATAAATAGAATGGAACTGAATAGAATGGAATATAATATAATATAATATAATATAATATAATATAATATAATATAATATAATATAATATAATATAATATAATATAATATAATATAATATAATATAATATAATATAATATAATATAATATAATATATAATGTAATATAATGTAATATTATATTATATTATACAATATAATATATAATATAATACAATATAATATATAATATAATACAATATAATTAATATACTATTGTTTATATAATAAATATAATAAAATAAATATAATATCGTGTAATGTAATGTAATGACAATAATAACAATAACAATAATCAATAATAATAATAATAATAATAATAATAAGTCTCGAGGATAGCAGTGAGAGTGAGAGCCTGGTGGCAGCAGCCCTGGCTGTGTCCCTGCAGGACGTGTCTGGCAATGCAGCTTTCCTGGCCTTCACCCCTTTGGCTTCGTGGTGCTGCAGGGAACAAGAGAGTTCACTTCATCAAGTGGTGAGTCCAGCTGCTCGGACTGTCGGGAAAACAGCAGGGAAAAATCCAGCCCCAGTCAAACCCCACAAAAACTCGCACTGGGAAAACACAAAAATCCCCACAAATCTCAGGAAAAGGGTCCCAGAGTCCTAAAATTGCACTGAAACACCCCAAATGGTCCTAAAACCCAGCCAAGTTCCAGGGGTTCTGAGGAGAAAGGCTGAGAATCGCACGTTGAATGGCCAAACCCCCAAAAATCATCCTAAAAATGGCCAAAAGGCTGAAATCTGCATCAAAGCACTGCAGGGGCTGAGTGCCCTCCTGCCCTGGGCTGGGTGAGTTCTGGGCTGGGTGAGCTTTGGGCTGGGTGAGTTCTGCTCTGGGTTAGCTCTGGTCTGCTAGTTCTGGCTAGTTAGTTCTGGGCTGGGTTAGTTCTGGTCTGGGTGAGTTTAGTCTGGGTGAGTTCTGGTCTGCTAGCTCTGGTCTGGGTGAGTTCTGGTCCGGTGAGTCCTGGTCCGGGTGAGTTTTGGTCTGGGTTAGTTCTGGTCTGGGTGAGTTTGCCCTGGGTGAGTTTTGCTCTGGGTGCGTTTGGGCTGAGTTAGCTCTGGTCTGGGTGAGTTCTGGTCTGGGTTAGTTCTGGTCTGGGTTAGTTCTGGGCTGGGTTAGTTCTGGTCTGGGTTAGTTCTGGTCTGGGTGAATTTTAGTCTGGGTGAGTTCTGGGCTGCTAGCTCTGGTCTGGGGTTAGTTCTGGTCCGGGTGAGTTTTGCTCTGGGTGAGTTTTGGTCTGGGTTAGCTGTGGTCTGGGTGAGTTCTGGTCCGGGTGAGTTTTGCTCTGGGTGAGTTTTGGGCTGGGTTAGTGAGTTTTGGGCTGGGTTAGCGAGTTCTGGTCTGGGGTTAGCTCTGGTCTGGGCTAGCTCTGGTCCGGGTGAGTTTTGCTCTGGGTGAGTTTTGCTCTGGGCTCCTCAGCTCCCTCCTGCCCGTCCTTGTCCCTGCAGGAACGAGGTGACCAAGATGAAATTCAAGGGAAAACTTTCTACCTGTACGTGAGCCAGAAGGAGGTGAGTGCCTCCTTGCCCTGGCACCCCTGGGGCACGGCATCACCCTGGGCACTGCATGATCCTGGGCACTGCACCAGTGCTGGGGTCACTCCTGCTCCTGCTGTGCCCAGACCTGGCACTGCCCCCTCAGCCCCAGCCCAGCTCCTGGCCATGATCCCCCAGGATCATTCCCTTTACCCATCTCCATCCCCCCTCACAGCCAGAACAGCTCTGCCTGCAGCTGCCTCCCAGCAGGAATTTTCTGTTTCTGGCTGTTCCCAAAGGCTGGGGCAGAGTGGGAGCAGAGTGGGAACAGTGGGAGCAGAGTGGGAGCAGAGTGGGAGCACCGGGAGCACCGGGAGCACCGGGAGCAGTGGGAGCAGACTGGGAGCACTGGGGAGCACTGGAGCACTGGGAGCACCGGGGAGCACTGGGGAGCACCGGGAGCACAGTGGGAGCACTGGGGAGCACCGGGAGCAGTGGGGAGCAGAG